>CM008283.1:32576461-32949305 GCA_002319775.1 Fagopyrum tataricum | reverse complement strand
CACTGTCGCCGCCCCCGCGCCTAGAAGCCGCCGCCCCTGCGGAAGCCGTGCCGCAGCGCCCGCGCCAGCGCCTTGCTTGCGTTGCCTGCGTCCCGTGTCACCGCGCCTGCGGCTGATCCCTGTCGCGCCTGCGGGTTACCTGTTCCGCTCCTGCGTCCCTTGATCACGCAGGTGCGTCTTATCCCGGGACTACCCATAGTTGGGTAGCTCCTTTCCTTTCCTAGTATGAGGGAACTAGTACCATGCTAGGTATCGGTTTATGATGAGTATGATATAGATATGCCGGTTACGGCCTTGAGGTTTACGAGTTGGATATGATCCTTATGGATCCCTTGGGTCTAGGTGTGACCCCTTCTTGTGATAGGAGTTTGATATATATATGTATGCCTTGTATAGGTCGTGTTGTCCTCCAGTTTGGAGTGGACCTGAGTGAGAGCTGATTGTAGCGATACGACTTCTGAGATTGAGGTAAGTCCATAGGACTTACTTAGCTGCCATCCTTAAATTGGATGTGTGCTTGAGTGGTGTTTGTTATATGCTTTATAGCATGCTTTATGTTGGTCACCGACCTATGTTATATTGACCGCCCATTGTAGTGGCTGTGACAACTTACCTTTCATCCCATAGGGGAGTCTGGGAAGTTCTCTGTAAGCTAGTTAATTCTGGTATACGGGAAAGGCACCTACCACTCCATATGGTATACGGGAAAGTGCGCTGATACCACTCCAGCTAGCTATTGCACGCAGAGGCGAGGATTATATTCATTCCTCGTGTCACATATTTTCATATACTGATTTATATACTCTTGAGTGATTAACGTTATAAAGATAATAAACCGGGTAAATGTGTGATATCATGATGAGGTGTTAATATTATTGATATGTGATTGTGCTCTAGCATCTTCTTATATATGTGTATGGTTAGCTAATGGTTTTATACCGTGTTGTAGATCTTTTGCACGTGAGGAGAGTTGCAGAGTGATCCAGAGGGGTGATCTACTGAGGGTTCCGTACACTGGGCGATATCATGGGATTTTTGGTTATTTATTTATGTACGGTTTTTTGTTTGACTTTGTACTCAGCAGTACCTTGTATCATCCTTTTGATATGTATATATATCTATATATATATATCAGTTTTATGTTTTGTTTTAATCTATTGGTGTCTTGTTGTAAGATTTAGTGAATTTGTTGTCAGGCTAGGGTCAGGATCCATTGTGAGATCCTAGCCCAGTAGCACTCCGAGTCCTACGGATTTGGGGTGTTACAAGCCCAGTAGCGCTCCGAGCCCTACGAATTTGGGGTGTTACAGTAGTCCTCACTCGTATTTTGGTTGTACTTCTCTTAAGGTTTGTCCTTAACATGTTATCCAACCGAGTACGTACCTACAATATCCAACTAGGCGTATTAACTTCATATTCCATCTTTTATAACTTAACATGTAAGTCACCATCCAAGTTTGGAGAAAACTCACGTAGCATCGTTGTAATAAAAGTCGATAGCCGTTTGTCGAACTTTGACTTGAGCTAAAACCTTCCCGAAAGTGCAACCGAACCTAAACAATACAACTAGTCAAGTTTAGCTTAAAAAGACTAAATTTGGGTCATAAAACGTAATATATATAATTATGGGTTAAAACCCGTACCAAAACTAAGGTTAAAAACCGTAAATATAATTTTTAGGGGCATACAATGCAAATTCTAAAGTTTGAGTCCTTTTGTAAATATAACTTTTAGCCAAAATGTGTAAATACTTTTAGCCAAAATGTGTAAATTATTTTTTCCTGGGGCATTTTAATAAAAACGGAAACTTTGGGTTATTTTCATAAATTTTTAGTTTGGTCATTTTCTGCAAATATATAACATATTGTATAAACGTTAAACATGAAATATGTGTAGAAAACATAAATAGAAATAATGGAGGGATTTGGTAATTATACCCAAAGTTAGAGGGGCCAATTGTAATTTCGAGAGAAGTGTGGGAGGGGCTTTTCCGGCTCGTCTTCTCCACGGTGAAGATAGCGTTGGCTTCTCCGGCAACAAATGAGGGCAGCTTGGACTCCTCCGGTGTTGCTAGGTCAGGTGGCAGCTCTTTCCTGGCGTCAGTGACTTTCGGCGGCAACAAAGATCAGAAGGAGACAGATGTCTCCCTAGTTTGCGGTGACGTCTCGAGAGGAACAGGTTGCGAGCGATGTCGGGAAAGGAGATGGATGAAGTTTCAGAGGGTGGTGGTGGTTTGAAGAGCTGGTGGCCGGAGGATTGGAAAACTTGGAGGAGAAGACAGACAAGATGAGGGAGATGGAGAGAAACAAAGTGGGAAGAAGAGAAGTTGGGAGGGTAGTGTTGGCTTGCTCGCTGGCGAGGAGAGGGAGAGCAGAGAGGTTGCAGTGGTGGTGGTGCTTCGGAGATGGAGGTGAGTGATGAGGAGATGAAGAAGAGGGTGGTGTCTCGGTGAGGCAAAGGGGGAGGAAGACTGAGAAGAAGAGAGGAGCACCGAGAGTGGTGATGGAGAAGAGAGGAGGGAAGGAATGTGACTCATGAAGAGGGTGAATAGAGTGATAAAGAGAAGAGAGATGGAGTGGTGCAATGGGTAGATGGCCAAGAAGGAGAAGAGAGGTGGGGATCTGATATATATACTCATTTAAACTTATAAATAGAATATAAGCTAGTAAAAATTTTAAATTTACGATATAAAATTAATAATAAAATAAGGGAAAAATATTAATATAAAATACACCTTATTTTAGGGGCGTTTTGGAAGTGACATAGATAAAAAAAATGCGCTGAAATGTTGGGTTGAAAGGGTGATGTCTTGATGTTAGATTTGCCGAGCGGTGATCGATGAAAAAGCGATGATGGCATGATAGGGTTATTGTCAGGAGAATATATGGTTGTTTTTAATTATTTGGAAAAATTAAGCGTAGGATACCTAATTCACCCGAATCAACTAGCGGGTAGTTGTTGAGTCAAATACAAAATGAGATTTAAAGCATGTGACAATGTGATAGTGAATCAAGTGAATCAATGAACAATACACTTTGGTTTATCCAAGTGCTAGAAAAACACCTTCCCTTTAAACCCGTAAGTAGAACATCTCTCTCGTTTGACACACTCCATTAATATACATATCAGATATTGTCTTCTTTCACAATCTAACGACATCGATAAAGTCTATTTTGATACTCATACTTTGATGTTATGTCTCGCATCTTATGCTTACAAAGACATACATCAATAATGTTGGGCGTACAAAAAAATCTCTAATATGGAATTTTCTATTATTATGCATTGTTTATTTTTTTTTATCTTTATTATGTTGTAATCAACATCAGCAAAAATATGTAAATGAAAATGAAATCATTTATAAATATTTTGTTTACTCCGTTGAAAACTTTATATCTTGTATATCCCGTAAAAACGACGTTGAAAAGTACATGTATATATATATATACACACACATACACACAAGAAATCAAACAATCCAACGTACATATAATATTAATATTATAAGATTGTGATAGTAATAGTTAATTTCGTCTCACGTCACCTCTTATATGACAACACTTTATTTTATATAACTTATATGCGATAACAACAACACGTATCTGTCATAATGCATCTTCCGCGACGACTACCACCTTTTATTTTCAAAGCACCTTTAACTTTACAATCTGAAGCACACCTATCTTTGGTGCACCTCTCGCCAGGATTGTAATACCTGAATATACCAAAAGGACAATCTTCGCCTTTTACCGATTCAAGATCTGAAAAGGTTCAATTTGGATCGAACCAAAAACATATGTAAGTACTACACATTTAAAATCGTAATATATAGACCATTAAAGAAAGAATCAAACATAAATATTGCATTGTTTTACGTATTTTTGAACGAGCATGCATGTTAGGCCCGAACAAAACACATGAGTTGAACATGATTTCATTCTTAAAACCAATTCACAATAATAGGAGTATCCCGCCAAACATATATACTAGACTCTTTTTACATTATAATCGTTATAATATCATTTTCCACATACATACCGTAAGAGAAGGTCACTAGAAGGACAAGAAAGAGAGTGACTGCAATAGGACTCTTCATGTTTCGATGTAAAATGTGTTTGAATTAGATTTATCAAATGCAAATAGGTGGATACGAAATGATGCGGGATACGAAAAATTTATAGTAGAGATTTGGAGAATTTGGAATTTTAAATTGAGTGTTTTCATGCATGTACGTTGAAAATTCATGCATCAATGTTATGTACATAACTATTTGAGGATATTAGATGTTGATGTTTGTAAAATGCATATATTTTATATCAATCTGTATATGCTTTATATGGTTTTTATTATTGAATGATTATTATCAAATCTAACTATGTATATAATATAAAATAATATCCTTTTAAATTTTCATTAATACAATAATATAAATTTGATATGAATTCTTTCCTTTTATCTTTCCATATTGAAGATAGTCGCACGTAATGACAGATTACTTTTTTGTTTATTTATTGTTCAAATATATGTATATGGTTATTAATATTCCTCTTGTTGTAATCGTCATATATCATCACATTAACTATCTATATGCATGTAAGCTCATATAAAAGAAAAAGTTCTATAATAACATGTTAATTTTTCACATCAACTTTATTTTCTCGTATCTTTACATTACCATATTTATAATTTTGAACAATATTTTCCTACTTTAACAAATATATATTTATAATCACAACAATAAAATTTATTTTAACATATTGATTTTGTATCCCTAGTATAACTTATCTAATCTCATGCCTTTAAAGTTATACTTCCCACTAAACATGTTATTAGTTTCAATAATTATTTATTTATCGTTTCCAATAATGAGCCTGTCATCTACGTATAGACACATCAATATATACCCGTTTGGACTGTTCTTGAAGTAGATGCATCATGCATCTATCTTATTCATTTATACCAGATTCATTTTGTGAAGAGCGATAGCTATATTTAACCTTCATGGATCCCAACTAGAAGTTTTATGTTTCATATATGGATGGATTATGATAATATATATATATATACACTAAAGTAGCATACGAATTAATGACGTGTCACTATAAGGTTTCAATATTTCAGTCTAATCTTCTTATATTACTAAATTATCATTCATTTAAATTATATATTTTTAATTGCCATTCATTTAAATTATATATTTTTAAATTAATTTCTAAATTGATTTTTTAAATTAATAAAACAAACTATTTTACTTCAAATTTTTTTATAAAGATAAGAATCCAGATTGATTGTAGATTTTTTTTACTTAGGATTTAAGTCCACAAATTCCTTTTCCTTTATCTTAAATTATATAATTTACAAAGTATTTTATTTATTTTTATAATTTTATAACTATTTTTAATATTTATATTTAAAATTTTTTGTTTTTAAGGTGACCGGATATTTTATTTTATTTTATTTTATAATTTTAAATTACTTGAATTTTCTACTTTTGTTTGTTATTTTATAATTTTATTTTATTTGAAATTGTAATCGTCATGCGGGTTAGTTAGAGGTAGTTAGTTTTAGTCATAATATGTTTTAATTTTTGAGCTATTATATAACAATCTTTTATATATATATATATATAATGTAACGCCCGGAATTTTATTAATTTAATTCCGGACTTGGAGCACCTTGTAGTTATCCCGTAATCCCGAGATTCCGAGAGCCGGGATTTATTCCTAAGAAAATCCCAAGCCGACTTGTCGTTTTTTCCTTTTTTCGCTTTCCGACCTTTTGTTCCGAGTCGAAGTGACAAGGGGTCATTTCCGACCCCTCGTTCCGGGCAAAAGAGGACAAGACAGTTGTTGTCCCCTCACTTTGCAGCCCTTGTCCCTCTCCCTCTCTCTCCTCCACTCTCTTTCACGTTAGAATCATCCCTCTTCCTTTCCTCTCATGGCTTCCTTGCTCTCTTCTCTTCCCTTCTTCCATTTGGTTGAGATCTTTGTGTGTGGACTGCAACAAAGGGATTCCAAGTCTGTTGGTAAGCTTCTTCCTCTCCCTCCCTCTCTTCCTTGTTGTTTTTCCTTTCTTCTTCTTCCCTCCTTTATCCATGGCTATGGAAGAAGCTTTTGAGGAGTTTTTACTCAAATCCTTGCATGCATAGGTTCTTAGCTCGATTAGATAGTGGAGAGGTGCCTAAGACCAGTTATGGGTGTTTGGAGAAGATCCAGCAAGAGAAGAAGGACTTTGGAGCCAAGAATCCACGATCGAAGACGAAGAAGACGACGTTCTACAGCACGACCGCGGGAGCGGATCATCACGGCCGCGGGCACGGACGGCCGCAGGGGCGGCTCAGCACGGCCGCGGGAGCGGCACAGCACCTCCGCGGGAGCGGCACAACACCGCCGCGGGAGCGGCACATCACCGCCGCGGGTGCGGCTCGGCATGGCCGCGGGGGCGGCGGCAGGCTCCGGGGCTCCAAAACACGACGGCCGCGGGGGCGGCTCCCTTCCGCCGCGGGTGCGGCCGGCAGAGCCGCGGGTGCGGCCAGCAGCGCCGCAGGGGCGGCTCCTGCTCCCCCGGGGCGCCAGCTTGACTCCGCGATTGCGTTTCTTCGACAGTAGGTTCCTCCTCTCCTTTCATCTTCGTTCCTTCTTTAGTATTGATGTTGGATCTTGTTAGTAGCATGCCTAGGATGGATCTAGAGTAGCTTGGAATGCCACTTGGTGGTTGTGAACCTAGAAGCCCTTAAGGCTCGATATATGTGATCATATGAGCATGTGAGCATGATGGATCTTCTAGGCTAGCTTGTGCCTCTTTGGTTGAGGATTTATATCTTGTGACGATATAAGGTGTTGTGGGTTGTTGCATGTGTTGAGAGTGTAATGAGTACTTGAGACCTAGGATGCGTTTTCTTGTTTGAGGGTTAGGTGATCTTGCATAGATCACTAGAGTGAAGTCTAAGACTTCTTGAGTGTGAGTATGTATTGATATGCATATCTCTTGTGAGCAGGTTGTGGGCTTCCTCCTTAAGGAAGCAAGAGTGTGGTGACTTGAGTGTGGTGACGAGGTAAGTCTCCGGACTTACTTAGCTCGTATTCTATGTATTAGCATTGATGTGTGTTTGGTGGTGTGTGTTTGTGCTTTTGTTATAACATTGAAACCGGTAATTAAGACCACCGACCTTATATATGTGTTGGCCCAAGTGTATGATAACGGGCGGTGACATCATCTTCCTAGCCCTGACGGGGTCTAGGAGGTTCTCGGCGACGAGTCCGGCGGGTATACGGACGGATGCATCCGCACCATTCCTTGCCGGTAAGGGACGAGGCGAGACCACTGTGGTCTCGTGTCACAACAGAAGTTGAATTAGAACGGAATACGACTTAATAATAAAAAGATAATAAACCGGACTTGTGTGATTTATGTTTTGTGTTATGTATGTGTTTGTGCCTTCACCGCTTTTCTAATGCCTAGAATGTGAGCTAACGGTTTTAAACCGTTTGTGTAGATGACTTGTAGGTTAGGGATGCCGCCGAGTGAGGCGGAGGAGTGGACAGCCGGGGTCTCGGTACATTATAGGACGGGGATGTTTTTGGGTTATGTTTTCTTATTGTGGTTTATGTTGTACGGTTTAAGTTTCGTATTAGAATTGTGTTGTTTTGAGGACTCGGCTGAGTTTCCAAGTTGTAGTTTCTTACTTTTCGGTTTCCGCATACATTAAAAACGTTTTGAGTTTTCGCCTTTATTTGTGCCTTGTTGGAAGGTCCGGTGAAATTGTTGTCAAGCTAAGGGTCGGAACCCATTGTGAGGTCTCGCCCGTAACACCCCGAGTCCCGCGGATTTGGGGTGTTACATATAATATGAGTATAACTTTGTGTACGATTGTTTTACCTCTCAAGTCGGTTCTATAATCACAACATATACTTTTTATCACATATGATATTCATTCCCTTTCAAAAGTTGGATTATAACTACCTAGACCATTTTTTAGTCACGGACAACTTTACGTGGCAATTTCAAGAGTTACAAGTAGGGATGGTTCGAGGATCATGATATGTGATCCTACAAGCAAGTCACAAAATACTACAAACAATGTTGTATTTAATGAAATATTTTAAAATATAATATAATGTGGTTATACTATTATTTTATTATTTGTTTTAAAATTTAACTCTTGTTATCAATACACATAAAATAAAAATCAGTTTCAAAAATATATATTTTACAAATACCCGTGCACGACACAGGTACTAAACTAGTTCTGTATAAAAACGACGACAAGCCAACAAGTGTGGATTTTAAATGGATAACCCGGATAACCGCATCCAACGAGGTTTGGATCGGATACGAATACAACTTTTACCCAAAAATCTATCGGATATCTGGGAATGAACAACCATAACTGTTATAAGCCATCAGAAAATGAAAAAAATGTTATAAATAGTGAATATGCAATTAAACTAGAAATGATCGTTAAATTTGGATATAATTATTCTTTCCCGATTTTGATTATTAATTTATAATTGAGTGTGAATTATAATTTGGTTTCATATATTTTAGGTTATAAAATTGAATTATTTGAAAACAAGCTATATTTAATTTTGATTTATTATTATTTAATAAAGAATCATTATGATCTATACACACATTAGATATACTTTGTGACAACATGTTTTTCTTGACATAAAAGCCTTGTGATAAAGGATTTTTCAAGGAGGGTAGGAGGGATTAAACAGGAGTATTGTAGACGACGAGAAAAGGTGCAAAGAAGAAGAAGAAGAAGTGAGTTGTGAAGAAGGATGAGGAGAAGTATGAAACAACAGTTTGCCCCGATAAATAGCAAGTTTTGTTCTAATAAGGGACACCAAGTTCAACGAGTACACATTGTAGTGTAGCC
This sequence comes from Fagopyrum tataricum, assembly GCA_002319775.1. Taxonomy (NCBI): domain Eukaryota; kingdom Viridiplantae; phylum Streptophyta; class Magnoliopsida; order Caryophyllales; family Polygonaceae; genus Fagopyrum; species Fagopyrum tataricum. The sequence goes on along the minus strand of CM008283.1, from coordinate 32,940,421 downwards.
TAACAATTAGAAAGGAAAGTGACATAGACGAAAACACGCTGGAATGTTGGGTTGAAAGGTCAGTCTTGATGTTAGATTTGTCGAGCGGTGATCGATGAAAAAGTGATGACGGCATGATAGGGTTATTGTTAGGCGGATATGGTTGTACTAAAAAATTATACGAATCTAAAATAAATAAAAAATTAACAATAGAAAAAGATTTGCAGCTGAATATTTATATTAAAAACCGAATAAGAAAATTTTCACCAAATTTTTTGTGAAAATGCAATCTGAACAAATTGATTGGCAATCGAAAATTTTAGACGTAAAAATATTTGCAATAGTTTGTTAATTGTAACGAATATTAAAATTAAATAATATGAATCTGAATAAAAAACAAAAACAAAATTTCAGCTACCAATCCTAACAGTCGTATATAAAGATCTTCCTCCTACATCGTAGTTGTTTTCTCCATCTATATCATCCTCAAATTAGAGCCGCCCATGAGTCTTCCACCTGGTTTCAGATTCCACCCAACCGACGACGAGCTCGTTGATTACTACATGAACCGAAAGTTCACATGGAGGAAAATTGGGCTCCATATCATCCCGGAAAATTCATGATTTGGGCAGCTATGGAGGTTTGAAGGTTTCATTTGGACCCACTGCAATCCATGTTCTATTTCCCAATAGCGTATCAACTTGCTCATTTTACCATATAATATTATAATATACTTAATACCTTCAATTAATCAAAACTCATTATTAAGAAAAGATCATAATAAAAAACCTACTGAATGCTCTTAATAAAAAAAAACATTCGTTAATTGCACCTGAAGCTCTCGTCTATGACAATATAATTGAACGTCATTGCCTTCATTTTTCAGTCCTTTAATGTAACACCCCAAATCCGCGGGACTCGGGGTGCTACTGGGCGAGACCTCACAATGGGTCCCGACCCTTAGCCTGACAACAATTTCACCGGACCTTCCAACATGGCACAAATAAAGGCGAAAACTCAAATATGTTTTTAATGTATGCGGAAACGAAAAGTACGAAACTACAACTTGGAAACTCAGTCGAGTCCTCAAAACAACGTAAATCGATCCGAATTCTAAACATACGACAATATCCATAAATGACAACATGAAATATGACTCAAAACATCCCCGTCCTATAATGTACGGAGACCCCGGCTGTCCACTCCTTCGCCTCACTCGGCGACATCCCTAACCTGCAAGTCATCTACACAAACGGTTTTAAACCGTTAGCTCATATTCTAGATATTAGAAAAGCGGTGAAGGCACAAACACATCCATAACACAAAACATAAATCACACAAGTCCGGTTCTTTATCTTTTATTATTAAGTCGTATTCCAGCCTAGTTCAACTTCTTTTGTGACACGAGACCCCAATGGTCTCGCCTCGGTCCCTTACCGGCAAGGAATGGTGCGGATGCATCCGCCCGTATACCCGCCGGACTCGTCGCCGAGAACCTCCTAGACCCAACCAGGGCTAGGCAGATGATGTCACTGCCCGCTATCATAAACTTGGGCCAACACACACACACATATATATTAAGTCGGTGGTCCTAATTACCGGTTTAATTGTTATAACTAAACATAAACACGCACCACCAAACACACATCAATGCTAATACGTAAAATACGAGCTAAGTAAGTCCGGATACTTACCTCGTCCAAACGCTACTCACAAACGCTCTCGCTTCCCTCGGGAGGAAGCACTCAACCTGTTCACAACAAGGTATCCATAAAAACCCGCTCAACTCGAGAAGTCTAGGACTTCTACACAAATGATCTATGCGAGATCATTTGACTATCATTCTAGGACTACATCCTAGAGGCTACCATAATTACCGTCAAAACGACGTAAAAGCTAACGAGGTCTAAAAACGCTCTTCACATTCTCCTAAGGTCTCAAAAGCCACTACTTGGCGTTTCCACTAAGTTATGCTAATTACAACCTATCATGATACTACGGACATAACTAGATCGATATGAATTCGTGACTTTTATCGGAATTCGGAACCTAGCATGAAATTACACAATTTAGCCCATACGCTAAATTGATCATCAAATATGAAATATCGAAACCTGTTTAAAACTCGTTCATAATTTCCGAAGTTAAAACTCGCTAACGTATTTTCCGGGGCAATTATACATTTCCTAAGTCATATGGGTCAAAACCGTAATTAAACCTTGGGGCAATTTCCGACAAAACCCAACAGAGGGTATAATTGCAACAATTTCAGAAATCTGGGTCAAAACTGCAATAACTCAAAACCCTGGGCATATTTTGTAATTATCATAAAACTGAGGGGTCGGAATCGTAATTATACCAAAATAGGGGGAGGCCGACTGCAATTTCCGGCAAATCTCGGCCGAGATTCTGCAGTGCCTCTCCGGCGGCTCCGGCGGCGGCAACGGAGGCTTCTCTGGCGTAGGCGACGGCGGCTCTTCTCGGCAGTCTTGTTGGCGGCGGTCCTAGGTGGTGGAGACTCGGTTCTCCGGCGACTTCGATCTAGAGCAGAAAGGGAAAGGGAGGCGAGATCGGGAGTAGGGGACGGGAGGTGGTCGTTCTCCGGTGAACTCGACAGAACCGGGGAGAAGGAGGGGTAGAGGGAGAGGAGATAAAACCGGGGAGAAGAAGATGGAGGTGGTCGGAGATGGAGGCTGGTGACAGAGAGTCGGGGAGGAGAGAAGGTGAGAACTGGGAGTGAGGCGTGGGAGAGGTGAAGGCTCGGAATGAGCCAGCCAGAGAGAAGAGGTGGTGGTCGGTCGAGAGAGAGCAAGGGAAAGAAGGGAGATGGAGTATGGTAGAGGGGAGTGTGCAGGCGGGGCGTGGAGTGTAAGAGAGGAAGGGGAGCCGAGGTGCATTGGGACGAGGGTCGGCTAGGTGCAGTGAGAGCGAGGGGTCGGGGCGGCACCTGCTGGGAAGAGACGGATGGGAGTGGTGAAGAGCAGCTGGGCGTGGACAGGTGCAGGAAAGCAGCTGTAGAGGCTAGGCTAGGCGGGGCTGCTCCCAAAGAGAAAAGAAGGAAGAAAGAAAAAGGAGACGCAGGCGCGGGAAGAAGAGAACAAAAGAACAGAAGAGGGAGCCAGCGTGGCGGTGGGCCCCGGGCGACGTGGCGCCAGCCTGGCATGGGGCCCACGCTGAGGTGGAAAAAGGAGGGGAAAAAAGAAAAAAAAAAAGGGACGGGTTCCAAAACTCGAAAAAATAATTCCGTAACGGACTTTTACGGGTCGGAATACTTTTCGACATTCTCGTAAAAATTTATTTACGGGTTACGGGTCGAAATATTTTCCGAACAATTCCGTAAAATAATTTACGGAAGGAGAAATAAAAAGGTATATTTATTTCCAAAATTCCCGGATGTTACAACTAACCCCACTAAAAACAAGTTTCGTCCCGAAACTTGCTAAACCCAACACTCTCCAACAATCCCGTCTCGTAACCCCGTATAACTCATAAGAGGTACACTATCGGCTCTACCAGGTCTGCGTATAGCCAACGTATCACGACCTCGCAAGGTATTCCTAACTCAAACAAAATCACATAACGTATAAGGCAAACGAGGACAAATCTCGGGACTAACCCGACGGTCCTATCGATGTCGCTAGGTCTGCATAAAACTCGGGATGGTTCCTCCGGCTAATGTCTAACACGGATCGACGACGGTCTATGCACTCCATCCCAAGGATGACTTCTTCATGCACTAAGTGCATGGCAAAGAAGTCGGCCAACCACTCTCGGTTTCCCAACAAATGGGACAACCGCGTACCTCTCGGGTACCCCTAACCTTACCTCCATCGGGTAACCCTATAATAGAGGGTCTCCCCTCTACCGTAGCTAAGGGCAACCTAGCTACACAATCATCGGATAAAAGAGTGCGTGGCACTCGAATTAAACAAACTCGTATAGAAAAGCCGTGAATCTAAATGGTACCTGGGGCTGCCGGCGCTGGAGGATCAACGACGCTCCTCAACTCAAATACCCTGGCTTGTGTGCCTCGGGTCTCCTGGGTACCTCCACTACGACCTCCAACTCGGCCATGCCCCTGAGCCGATCCATGAGTGCGGGTCTGACCCTGACCCTGGCTCCTCTGCTGAGAGCCCTGTGCCTGATACTAGGGCGGCCTCTGACTGCCCCCTGCTATACTAGCAGGCGAAGAACCCTGTTGTGACTGGGACTTCCCCTGACGGAAAAAAGCAGCTCGGTGACCCATCTGGCCACAAGTGAAACAAGCCACGGGTGGCTTCCTACAAACCGACCTCAGGTGTCCAAACTCTCCACAACCATAGCACTGACGTCCCCCATCTGACGCCTGTCTCGACGGCTGAGGACCAGAACGTCCTGGGGTCTGGCTACGTCCTTGACCAGCTACCCCGTCTCCTGAACCAGCTGGTGTCGTCCTCTGTCTCTTGTCCGGTCCCCCGGACTGTGCTATCCTCCTAGACCCAGGGTGGTCACTCTCATAGGACGAAGCCCGGTCCTGGTACTTCGCTAGTGATGCACAACAAAATCCCGCAAGGTAAGCACGGGTGGACTCCCTCAGTCTCCTGGAGAAGAGATAGACATGCTGGTCCGCTGGGGGTGCAGAGGGTCCCAGCAAGGCTAACTCTGCACGAAATCTCCTGATCGCCTCAATGACTGGGACGTCCTCGAATCCTGCCTCCAGGAAATCCTGGACTCGGTCACTCCTCAGTGAAGCTGGGCAAAAGGTCTCCCTAACGAGGCTCAACAGCTGATCCATCCTAGTAACTCCGCCTCGAACTATCCTCCACCAATACTAGGCCTGGTCTCGAAATAAGGTCTGAACTATCTCGACTTGCCTCTCCTCTAGGCAACGGATCACCTCTAAGGCTGACTCCACATGCCCAATCCAGTGCTTGACCTCCAACCTTACCTTTCCGTCGAAGTAGGGTACATGCAGCTGGTTGAAAGCCTTCAACCAGGAATCAGGTCTTGGAGACCTCAACTCGTCTCTCGTCCAAGCAACCTCCACAACTGGCTCGGGTACAGCCACTGCTGGTGCAGCTATCTCTGGTGCAGCCCGAATCTGGGTCGCCCTCTGCGTGACCTCGGCTGATCTCGCTGGTGCAGGTGCAGGCACCGGTGGTGCGGGAGGTGGTGCTCCAGTCCGAAATGCCTCCTCAACTCGTCGTACATAGTCTCCAAATACAGTAGTTCCAATGGACGCTCCCTCGGTCCTGGCAGATGAAGAACCCTGAGTTCCGGACCTCACCACGGTCCTATCCCTAGCCTCGGGAATGATGCTCTCTGCGACCTCCTCTACTGGGGCCTCTACTGCTGGTGCACCCACAACTGGTGGGTCCGCAATGGGGATGCGTCCCCGACCTCTACCTCTCGTACCTTGAGGTCTTCCTACACGTCCCCGCCCTCCTGGGGCGGTAGGGGGAAGTGGTGGTCTACCCCGGGCGGGTCCCACGTAAGCGGTCGCTCTCGTACGTGCCATCTGATTTCGTATTGCGTTTACTTAAGTATAAAAGCGTAGGTACTATTTATTAATTCGGTATAATAACTACTAAAAGCATAAATATAACATGATCATAATACACATCCATGGCAGGCAAGCCAAAACATCCTAAGGTCACACATATAGCTAGGTACATATAATATCCACAAACATCCTAAGGTCATATATTGTATATAACTATATCATAATTTACAACTACTTCTAAACCAGAGATCTATGTCGCCGAGGTTTGCGGAAGGAGCGGTGGTCCCGTACATTCTAACCCAAACCCGACTCATGCATATGATTTTGAAAACGAAAAGTCAGAACCCGTGTTGGTTCTGTTTTATACCTCATTCGGCCTTTAAAAGATTGCGAGTGCCATTGTTGTCAACCTAGGGCTCTAATACCACTTTTGTAACACCCCAAATCCGCGGGACTTGGGGTGCTACTGGACGAGACCTCACAATGGGTCCCGACCCTTAGCCTGACAACAATTTCACCGGACCTTCCAACATGGCACAAATAAAGGCGAAAACTCAAATATGTTTTTAATGTATGCGGAAACGAAAAGTACGAAACTACAACTTGGAAACTCAGCCGAGTCCTCAAAACAACGTAAATAGATCCGAATTCTAAACATACGACAATATCCATAAATGACGACATGAAATATGACTAAAAACATCCCCGTCCTATAATGTACGGAGACCCCGATTGTCCACTCCTTCGCCTCACTCGGCGACATCCCTAACCTGCAAGTCATCTACACAAACGGTTTTAAACCGTTAGCTAATATTCTAGATATTAGAAAAGCGGTGAAGGCACAAACACATCCATAGCACAAAACATAAATCACACAAGTCCGGTTCCTTATCTTTTATTATTAAGTCGTATTCTACCCTAGTTCAACTTCTTTTGTGACACGAGACCCCAATGGTCTCGCCTCGGTCCCTTACCGGCAAGGAATGGTGCGGATGCATCCGCCCGCATACCCGCCGGACTCGTCGCCGAGAACCTCCTAGACCTAACCAGGGCTAGGCAGATGATGTCACCGCCCGTTATCATACACTTGGGCCAACACACACACACACACACACACACACATATATATATATATAAAGTCGGTGGTCCTAATTACCGGTTTAATTGTTATAACTAAATATAAACACGCACCACCAAACACACATCAATGCTAATACGTAAAATACGAGCTAAGTAAGTCCGGAGACTTACCTCGTCCAAACACTACTCACAAACGCTCTCGCTTCCCTCGGGAGGAAGCACTCAACCTCTTCACAACAAGGTATCCATAAAAACCCGCTCAACTCGAGAAGTCTAGGACTTCTACACAAATGATCTATGCGAGATCATTTGACTATCATTCTAGGACTACATCCTAGAGGCTACCATAATTACCGTCAAAACGACGTAAAAGCTAACGAGGTCTAAAAACGCTCTTCACATTCTCCTAAGGTCTCAAAAGCCGCTACTTGGCGTTTCCACTAAGTTATGCTAATTCCAACCTATCATGATACTACGGACATAACTAGATCGATATGAATTCGTTACTTTTATTGGAATTCGGAACCTAGCATGAAATTACACAATTTAGCCCATACGCTAAATTGATCATCAAATATGAAATATCGAAACCTATTTAAAACTCGTTCATAATTTCCGAAGTTAAAACTCGCTAACGTATTTTCCGGGGCAATTATACATTTCCTAAGTCATATGGGTCAAAATCGTAATTAAACCTTGGGGCAATTTCCGACAAAACCCAACAGAGGGTATAATTGCAACAATTTTAGAAATCTGGGTCAAAACTGCAATAACTCAAAACCCTGGGCATATTCTGTAATTATCATAAAACTGAGGGGTCGGAATCGTAATTATACCAAAATAGGGGGAGGCCGATTGCAATTTCCAGCAAATCTCGGCCGAGATTCTGCAGTGCCTCTCCGGCGGCTCCAGGGGCGGCAAGGGAGGCTTCTCCAGCGTAGGCGACGGCGGCTCTTCTCGGCAGTCTTGTTGGCGGTGCTCCTAGGTGGTGGAGACTCTGTTCTCCGGCGACTTCGATCCAGAGCAGATAGGGAAGGGAGGCGAGATCGGGAGTAGGGGACGGGAGGTGGTCGTTCTCCGGTGAACTCGACAGAACCGGGGAGAAGGAGGGGTAGAGGGAGAGGAGATAAAACCGGGGAGAAGAAGATGGAGGTGGTCGGAGATGGAGTCCGGTGATAGAGAGTCGGGGAGGAGAGAAGGTGAGAACTGGGAGTGAGGCGTGGGAGAGGTGAAGGCTCGGAATAAGCCAGCCAGAGAGAAGAGGTGGTGGTCGGTCGAGAGAGAGCAAGGGAAAGAAGGGAGATGGAGTGTGGGAGAGGGGAGTGTGCAGGCGGGGCGTGGAGTGTAACTGAGGAGGGGGAGCCGAGGTGCACTAGGACGAGGGTCGGCTAGGTGCAGTGAGAGCGAGGGGTTGGGGCGGCACCTTCAGGGAAGAGACGGACGGGAGTGGTGCAGAGCAAATGGGCGTGGACAGGTGCAGGAAAGCAGCTGCAGAGGCTAGGCTAGGCGGGGCTGCTCCCAAAGTGAAAAGAAGGAAGAAAGAAAAAGGAGACGCAGGCGCGGGAATAAGAGAAGAAAAGAAGAGAAGAGGGAGCCAGCGTGGCGGTGGGCCCCGGGCGACGTGGTGCCAGCCTGGCGTGGGGCCCACGCTGAGGTGGAAAAAGGAGGGGAAAAAAGAAAATAAAAAAATAAAAAAATGGGACGGGTTCCAAAACTCGTAAAAATAATTCCGTAACGGATTTTTACGGGTCGGAATACTTTCCGACATTCTCGTAAAAATTTATTTAGGGTTACGGGTCGAAATATTTTCCGAACAATTCCGTAAAATAATTTACGGAAGGAGAAATAAAAATGTATATTTATTTCCAAAAATTCCCGGACGTTACATTTAACTCTTTCTCCTCACATGATTTCTCATTCTCCATTCAGTTTGATTGAATTTTTCCTTCATCAAAGATTAATTACCTGTAATTGAACAAAATTAGGTCAAAACAAGCACTTGAACATAATTTGGTGAAAGCAACATAGCAAATGTTTATATACGCAACCGGTAGTAGAAAAGAAGGATTAAAGTTTTGTTGCGATGGACTCTGCATCGTAGATATAGTCAGAGGATTCTGTTCCGAGTGAGAGGTTGATGATATCGACTCTGTTGTAGATGGCCTGATCAAAGGGCTGAAGGATGTCAGAGTTAAAACGGTCGTCGGTCCCCGGACCTTGTAAGTGGCCACCCTAGCTGTAACGCCCGGAATTTTATTCCGGACTTGAGCGCCTTGAAGTTTATCCCGTAGGCCCGAGATGCCGAGTGCCGGGATTTATTCCTAAGAAAATCCTGAGCCGACTCGTCGTTTTCCTCTTTTTCCGCGTTCCGACCCTTCGTTCGGGGTTAAAATGACAAGGGGTCATTTCCGACCCCTCGGTCCGTGGTGAGGGACCAGAGGTCAGCTGACCCCTTGATCTCCACACCTCCTTTTCAGCCTCATGTCTCTCTCTCTCTCTCTCCTCCCTTACCCTCTTTCACGTCATTTTCTTTTCTTTCACTCTTCCTCTCTTCTTCTCTCTTCTCTTCTCTTCTCTTCTCTTCTTACATTGTTGATTGAGGAACTGCATGTGTGGACTGCAGTAGGAGAACTACAGATCTGGTGTGGTAAGTCCCTTTCCTCCCTCCCTTCCTTCCTCTCCATGGTTGCTCACCCCTTTCTTTTTCCCTCCTTCATCCATGGCCATGGATGAAGCTTTGAGAGGTTTTCACTCAAGTCCCTTGCATGCTTGTGTTCTTAGCTCGTTTAGGTCGAGGAGAGGTGCCTGAGACCAGTGGTGGGTGTTTGGAGAAGATCCAGCAAGAGAAGAAGAACTTTGGAGCCAAGGATCCACGATCGAAGACGAAGAAGACGACGTCTGCACAGAACCCGCGGGGGCGGCTCAACACGAACGCGGGTGCGGCCAGCCGCAGGGGCGGCTCAGCACGGCCGCAGGTGCGGCCCAGGACGCCGCGGGTGCGGCCCAGGACGCCGCGGGTGCGGCCCAGGACACCGCGGGTGCGGCTCGGCACGGCCGCAGGGGCGGCGCCAGACACTCGACGCAAGTCCACCGCGGGTGCGGCTCCTGGTTCCGCGGGGGCGGCTCCTGGTCCGCGGGGGCGGCTCCGGTGTCCGCAGGGGGCGCCAACTTGACTCCGCGGCTGCAGTTTCTGCAACAGTAGGCTTCTCCTCTCCTTTCCTCTTCGTTCCTTCCTTAGTTTTGTTGTTGAATCATGTTAGTAGCATGCTTAGGATGGCCTAGAGTATCTTAAGAATGCCACTTAGTGGTTGTGAACCTAGGAGCCCCTAAGGCTCGATGCAATTGTTGGATATGAGCATGTGAGCATGCTGGATCTTCTAGGCTAGCTTGTGCCTCTTTGGTTGAGGATTAATATCTTGTGGAATTATGAACTATTGTGGCTTGTTTCATGTGTGGAGAGTATGTGCTGAGTACTTGGGACCTAGGATGCATTCCTAGTTTGAGGGTTAGGTGATCTTGCATAGATAACTAAGAGTGAAGTCTAAGACTTCTTGAGAGTGAGTATGTATTGATATGCATATCTCTTGTGAGCAGGTTGTGGGCTTCCTCCTTAAGGAAGCAAGAGTGTGGTGACCTAGGTTTGGTGACGAGGTAAGTCTCTGGACTTACTTAGCTCGTATTTTATGTATTAGCATTGATGTGTGTTTGGTGTGTGTGTTTATGTTCTTGTTATAAACAACTAAACCGGTAAATAGGACCACCGACCTTATATATATGTTGGCCCAAGTGTATGATAACGGGCGGTGACATCTTCTGCCTAGCCTTGCCTGGGGCTAAGAGGATCTTGGCGACTGGCCTGGCGGGTATACGGTCGGGTGCATCCGTACCATTCCTTGCCGGTAGGAGGGACCGAGGCGAGACCGCGGTGGTCTCGTGTCACAAACCTAAGTTGAATTAGAACGGGATACGACTTAATAATATAAAGATAATAAACCGGACTTGTGTGTTTTATGTTATGTGCTATCCGTGTGTTTGTGCCTTCACCTCTTTTCTAATGCTTCGAATACGAGCTAACGGTTTTAAACCGTGGTTGTAGATGACTCGCAGGTTACGGACGCCGCCGAGTGAGGTGGAGGAGTGGACAGCCGGGGTCTCCGTACATTATAGGACGGGGACGTTTTTGGGATATGTCTTTGTATTGTGGATTATGTAGTACGGTTTGGTTTTCTTATCAGAGTTGTGATGTTTTGAGGACTCGGCTGAGTGTCCACTTTGTAGTCTTTACATTTCGGTTTTCTCATACATTAAAACGTTTTGAGTTTTCGCCTTTATTTGTGCCTTGTTGGAAAGGTCCGGTGAAATTGTTGTCAAGCTAAGGGTCGGGACCCATTGTGAGGTCTCGCCCGTAGCACCCCGAGTCCCGCGAATTTGGGGTGTTACACTAGCTCTAGAGACCCGCCCTTGGCTGCTTCGAGACCAACACCTAGGAGGGTCGCGCTCTCTACGTCCCTTCCCAAGGTCTATATTGTGTGGGATCCGTGGCCTTCTGTATCACGTGTTAATAATTGCTCTAAAGGTTTCGGTATTCGGTCGTCTCTTAAGTAACCATTGTGGTAGTATTGAGCGCCGATGAACTTTCTGTAAGTACGTACCTACCACACCTTCATTGTTTAACAAAGGTTGGAATTTATTGCAAGTTCAAATTGGGAATGATAGCACAAATTTTCAAATCTCACTTAAGAAAATATATGAAAAATGATTGATAGCCGAAAAGACGAAAAATATTGATCGTCAAAGCAGAAAATCGTTGAAAATGATTAATAGCCGAAATAGTTGAAAAATAATGATAGTCGAAGAGAAACAAAAAGATACGACGAAGTAACGTGGGAACTTTGAAAACAGGAATTGATTGGAATACGATGGAATCTTAGTTCATCTCATAGACTATCCAAACGGCTCGCTTCTTCATTGGCCGTTCCATGGGAAGATTGATGACCTGATGAATGTTTAGTGCTCCATATATATAGAGCGAATTGAAGATATTAACTTGTTGGAGAAGATTTGTTTTAAGAAGATTATCCGAGAAGTTTAGAATTATTTTACGTTAAAATTGTTAAGTGTTTACGATAAAATCAAATTCAACAATTTAAATTTTTACGTTAAAAAGATGTTAAGTGAAACAAAGATTATCCGGGAAGTTTAGAATTATTCAAAAAGATATTTTTTACGTTAAATTTTGTTACGTGAACAATAAAATCAGATCATCAATTTAGATTTTTAAGTTATAATTTGTTTAGTAAAAAATATTTATTGGCTTAATTAGTTATTTAGAAAAAAAGTTTTAATCGCCCAAAAAATTTTGGGAGCGCCACATAAACACAATTGACGGCTCTTTTAGTATAGGTATATAAATTTGGATAATTATACGTAGGTTATCTAATTCACCCGAATCAACTAGTGGGTAGTTGTTCAGCCAACTACAAAATGAGATTTAAAGCATGTGACAAGGTGATAGTTATAGTGAGTCAAGTGATTCAATGAACAATCCACTTTGGTTTATCCAAGTGCTAGAAAAACACCACCGTCCCTTTAAACCCATGAGTAGAAAATTTCTCTCGTTTGATACTCACCATTAATATACATATAAGATATTGTTTTCTTTCACAATCTAACGACATCGATAAACTCTATTTTGATACTCCTAGGCATATTTTGATGTTCATATGTGTATATATATATGTATGTGTGTGGCTGCTGAATGTTGAAGACGTGAATTCATCACGTGAAGAACCGAAGAGGAAGTCGGGGGTTACGTTCTGCACTGTCGCCGCCCCCGCGCCAGTGAGCCGCCGCCCCTGCGGCCACGGTCACCGCCCTTGCGTGGGAGTGTGTCCGCGTATGCGCCTACCGTTGCTTCGCCCCTGCGTCCCTCTTGTCACGCAGGTGCGTCTTGTACACGATCTACCTAGAGTAGTGTAGATCCTTTCCTTTCCTAGTATGAGCGGGTTAGTGGCATGATAGGTATGTGTATGAGGTTAGGATGAGGATGATCATGATATTGATATGTGCCGGTTATGGCTTTGAGGTTTATAGGTTGGATATGATCCTTATGGATCCCTTGGGTCTAGGTGTGACCCCTTTGATTGATAGGAGATTTGATATCTCTTTATGCCTTGTTATTAGGCAGTGTTGTCCTCCGGATCGGAATTGATCGTGTTTGAGGTTATTTTGAGGTTGAGGTAAGTCCGTAGGACTTACTTAGCTACCATTCTTATATCGGATGTTTGCATGAGTGGTGACTGTTATATGCTTGATAGCATGCGATGCTGATTACTACCGACCTATGATTTAGTGACCGCCCATTGTAGTGGTTGTGACAGCAGGCTCTTTCATCCCGTAGTGGAGTCAAGGAGGTTCTCTGTGGATAGGCCAGATCTGGTATACAGGACGGGCACTTACCACTCCATATGGTATACGGGAAGGTGCTCCTATACCACTCCATCTAGCAATATCACCCATAGGCGAGGATTATATATTCCTCGTGTCACATATATTCATATACAGTTGTATATATGATTTGAGTGTTGGACTTTATAAAGATAATTAACCGGGTAAATTTGTGATAGCATGATTATGTGTTTATGATTCCATGACTTGTGTTTGTGCTTATGCATTATCTTATATATGAATGGTTAGCTAACAGTTTTATACCGTGTTGTAGATGCTTTGTAGGTTAGGAGAACTGTAGAGTGATCCAGATGGGGTGATCCGCTGAGGGCTCCGTACACTAGGATTATACGAGGGTTATGGGGATGATTTTAATGTGTATGGATATATGTTTATTTTGTACTCAGCGGTACTTTTGTATACCTTTTAATATGTATATATTACAGTTTGATGTTTTGGTTTTAATCTATTTGTGCCTTGTTGTAAGATCCAGTGAACTTGTTGTCAGGCTAGGGTCAGGATCCACTGTGAGATCCTAGCCCAGTAGCGCCCCGAGTCTTGTGGATTTGGGGTGTTACAGACAGCTTGTTCTCACCATCGATGGCCACTGCGACCATAGAAAAACAAGGATGAAGGGCGACGTGTATAAGTCCTTATCCGAACTGAAGTAAGGGAGTGGACTGAGCTTACCCGGCACTAAGAAGGGAGGAATAAACACTACCGTGCTAGATGTTGCGGGCGGAGGAAGGTCTCACTGTTGTGAGCTCGGGCGGCGGACAAATTCCCTTGCTGGCTTAGAAGGCGAGCCGAGAGGGGAAAAAATGGAGGAGAAGAGTATGTTGTTCAAAGAGGAGAGAAGACGGAAAAAAAGATGGAGAGCAGAGGTAGGGAGTGAGGATAGAGAGTAGGTTGTAGATGTGTATGTAGAGAGTGGTATGGTTCTTTTCTTCTACAACGGCTAGGGTAAAGGAAAGTGAGAGGGAATTAGGAGATAGAGGGTAGAGCTGTGCGTTTTTGGGATGGTGAGGAGAGGTCAACCGTAGCATCTTCTTCGGTCTTCAACGCCAGCTAGCAAGACGTGTGCGTGGTTCTGTTACTGCTCTAGCGTGCTCCCCACACAAGGAAAGGTTGTATGCATTGTACGTTGAAAGGTGAGGGTAAGGATATGTGAACCTGCAGGCATATTTTGTAAGTGATGCATGGAAAGGCAAGGTTATGCCCAAGATAGTTTAGCTAGCTATTACTCCACAAGAGAAGCTTTGGACAAGAAATTGTTTCGGTTTGTAAGTCGTGGAAAGTTGTAAGTTCGGTTAACTCGGAAGCTCGAGAGTAGCGTGTTTCGGAAATTAACATTTTGCGGGTATTACAGTAAGAATATTAAACACCATCACCCGAGCCATCACCCAACCCGATAATCACCCGAACTTTAATTAAGATAAAATACATTAAAATAAAATAAACCTTTATTTTTTACAAGCCCTAAGATTCCAACTCCCTAAGTCTTTTGTTTATTCAAGTTACGCAGAAACGCTCCCACTCCCTAGCCTTCGACTCCTCCAGTCCACACTTCCAAGAGTTGTCGAGTTGTTGCGAGCTGTTGAGAGTTGTTGAGTGTTACTGAATTGTTGAGTTATTCAGTTGTTGAGAATTGTTGAACTGTTGTTTGGTTTGCTAAATGTTGTTTGCTAAATGTTAAATGTTGAATTGTTAGTTGTTGATGCAATTTTTTTAACTCATAACTACTATTGTTACGAGTTGTTGAATTGTTGTATACGACTCATTTAATAATTATAATTGTATTTTTTTTTATTCAGGACTACCATATCTGCGTTTTTTTACAAAATTTCAAAAACAAATTCATATTATATTATAGAAAGCTTAATTTGCCGGTTGAACCGGAAAAAAAAAACTGACCTACTCAATCAATTGCGGTTATGGTTTAGGGTGAAGGGGAGCTTGGGTTGATGATAGTCCGGGTGAACAGTTTTTCAATACGGTTCAATTAATGGAAGTGATACAACTACCCACCACCCGAATCATTGACATATAGGGTTTTTAAAAGTCAACAAATTATATGAAAAAGCCCAAAACAATTTCAAGTTCCGATAGACCTTTATCTTTATAGTGATGTATGTGTTATAACTTATAGAGAATCACACAAAACCACCTTTTACATATCCAATTCTCATTTAATTACCTGTTATATTGGGCGATTTTAAGGGCACGACGGAGTAATTAACAATTGCACTAAGGTTACGGTTCCCGGACCCGTCACGGTTCCGAAAACCGTGACCGTGACAAATTTCCCACGGTCACGGTTTCCGGAACCGTGACAGGTCCGGGAACCGTAACCGTGGAAATTATCATTACCGCTTCGAA
This sequence comes from Fagopyrum tataricum, assembly GCA_002319775.1. Lineage (NCBI taxonomy): Eukaryota > Viridiplantae > Streptophyta > Magnoliopsida > Caryophyllales > Polygonaceae > Fagopyrum > Fagopyrum tataricum. Next base: position 32,925,054 of record CM008283.1, on the reverse strand, counting down.
AAATAGCCGTTGGAATTCGAAAGTTGTAAATTGAACGTTGAAATTCGAACGTTGTAAAAATAGCCGGTGGATTCAGCCCTTATATATTGAGAGGGATAGAGGAGGGAGGTGAATAAACTTTCACCCAAATTCTCAAAAAAATTGGTAGCGGAAATGGCGACAGAAGACAATGAAGAGATGTTGATGCCTTTCGATGATTCAAAATTCAGTCAACCGGATGAATTTCTTCCCCATTTTCAGGTAATAATTTTTTTGTAAGTTTGTAGTTATAGCGGGAAAAAAATTTCTTATTATATTTATTTTCAATTAGGGTCATCCGATTTATTCACGTGATGAAGAGACCGATTATAGTCGAATGTTTGAAATTAACGGTTATTTCTACGATCGAGAGTCAATGGTTGATTGGGCTCGTTTTATGGGAGGAACTATGAATATGGTGCTTGTCACAAGTAGGTCATGGAGAAATGGGAGTGGATTCGTGACGTTTCGGTTGACATGCAAACGTTTCGGGTCAACCCGGAAGAAGAAAGACGTTGATCCAGATGTTGAGTCGTCATCCAGGCGAGCACGTAAATCGATAAAAGACAGGTGTTCATTTGAGCTTGAAAGCGTACAAAACATAATTGATAAATGGACGATGCATGTTAAATGCGGAGTGCACAACCATACACTTCCCGAGAAATTGAAGGGACATAGTTTTGTGGGCCCATTGACGCCGAAACAGTTTCAGAAGTTCGGACGTGTGCAGGTATAAAGCTGGGTGATATTTTGAAGTCAGTACAGTTGGATGATCCCAACAATTTCACTTCCATGAAACAAATATACAATGTTGGTTTGAAGAACAAGATGCTACAAGCTAAAGGACAAGGCCCACTACAACAAGCACTACAAAGTCTACAAAACCGTCGTTACTATGTGAATGTGAGAAGATGTCCACAATCTGATGAAGTTTAAGTTTTTTTCATCATGCATCCAGATTCCAGGCATCTCCTCAGCTTATTTCCTTATGTCATCATAACGGACACGACATACAAGACGAACGAGTAATTGTTAAAATTAATTTGTGATTAACTTATGATGATGAGTTGCTACCCATGTTAAAAAAAATTCTTCTTTTTCAGTGGTAGAGTGAGGAAAAATAACTCTAGACTTAAGCGTGCTCGTGCGGGAGAAATTTCAGGATGGGTGACCGCTTGGAAAATTTCCGCGCGGACATGGTTGACATGGGGACAACGTCCCTAAAACCTCGGATGTTACACTTATAAAAGACATACAACGATAATGTTGGGCATACAAAAATCTCTAATGTTGAATTTCTATTAGTATGCATTGTTTTTTTATTTTTATTTTAGTATGTTGTAATCAACATCAACAAAAATATGTGAATGAAAATGAAATTATTTATAAATACTTTGTTAACTCCGTTGAAATCTTTAACTTGTATATCCCGTAAAAATAACGTTGAAAAGTACATGTATATGTATATACACACACAAAAGAAGTCAAACAATCCAACGTACTTATAATATTAATATTATAAGATTAAAATAATACTAGTTAATTTCGTCTCACGTCACCTCTTATATGACGATGCTTTATTTTATATAACTTATATGCGATAACAACAACACGTATCTTCCAAAATGCATCTTCCGCGACGACTACCACCTTTTATTTTCATAGAACCTTTTACTTTACAGTCTAAAGCACACCAGTCTTGGGTGCAACTCTCGCCAGACTTGTACTAATACATGAATATACCAAAAGGGCAATCTTCACCTTTTACCAATTCAAGGTCTGAAAAGGCTCAATTTAGATCGAACAAAAAACATATGTAAGTACTACACATTTAAAATTGTAATCTACTGAACATTAAAGAAATAATCAAACATAAATATTGCATTATTTTATGTATGTTCGAATGAACACGCATGTTACGCCTGTAAGAGCCTTGACCTTTAGGAGCTGAGCCGCCCCTGCGGGTGCTTTGTGCCGCCCCTGCGGGTTTCCGCCCCTGCGGCTCAGGGAACCGCCCTTGCGGTTTCTATCCAACCGTTGGATCTTTCTAATATTTTAAGAACACAAACTAAAATATCCCAACTATAACATATCCAAATTTCAGCCGAATCTGCCAATTATAAGGCATCTAAATCTGCTTCCAAAGTTCACATCCTACACTGATTTTCTGGGCAAAGAAAATCGAGTTATACACTTGACCAAGGTTCGCATCCTGTTGTACACACAAACCCGATTATTTTCTTAAACGCAAGGTTCTGAGTTCGATTCTCAGTAACCACACAAAATAATTGCGGGTATCACAACTCAAAGTTGACAACCGATGCAACCTATTCTACGCTTCAAGGGGCGTGAAACATGAGGATCAAGAGGGTGTGAAGTTACTTGCACTCATTGCAGTCGGGAAGAAGGGATGGAGGACCAACGCTTCCAAGGACAATGTAAGAGCCTTGATCTTTAAAGCTGAGCCAGGGTAGCCCCTCCTGCGGGTCCAGAGGGCCGCCCCTACGGCTGAGCATGTGTTCCGCCCCTGCGGTTTCCTGCGGCTGCAGCCGGCTTTGTTGATCGTTGGACCGTGCTTTACTCTTCTTCTCTTCCTTCTTAAGCTTCTTCGTTGCCTCTTGATGAAGGGTTTCTTCATCTTCTCCAGCTACTCACGTTCTTCTTCTTCTCTTCTCCTTCTCCTTGATCTTGTTCTTGTTTTCTCCTTGGTTTGGAAGAGTTTAGTTGTGTGATTTGTTGATGTTGTGTGTTGTTGCTGAGCTTGGAAGCTAGTTGAGGGTGTTGTGTTGAGCTTTTCCTTGGCCTAGGATCACAGTTGTGGTAAGTGTCCTTCTTCTCCTTCTTTCTTTCTTTCTTTCCTTTCCTTCTCTTTAGCTTAGGATTTCCACAAGTTTAATCTTCATATTACATGAACATTTTTGTTGTTTTAATTTAATTGGACATTAGAGTCTTGATTGTGCCTCAAAATATGTAGGTACAAGATGCCTTTGTTAGAGATCGTTGGAGTTACTAGCACAAGGAAGACGTTCGCAATAGCATTTGTCTTCATGTCTAAGGAAAATTCGAATCACTACGAGTGGGCATTAGGGAGACATCGACATGTGTGCGGAAATCTTACACCGGGAGTTATTGTGACGGATAGAGAGCTTGAGCTTATTCGTGAACTAGGAGATGTCTTTCCAGATGTGAAGCACATGATTTGCACATTTCATGTCAAGTGCAACATTAACCAAAGAGCTTGGGCAATGACACGATCCTTGGAAGCACGAGATCAATTCATAGCACAAAACAATGCCTTGTTTGAATCCCGATCATCGGCGAGTTACGAGAGGCGCTTGGCTGAGATGAAAGTTGCTTGGCAAAGTTACCCGGGATTGATGGAGTATTTGGAGACCACATGGCTGATTCCATACAAGGAGGCAAATATTCGCGCATGGTGTGACTTGTATCTTCATTTTGGCACGAGGACAACAAACGCGTAAGATCTCAAACCTACATTTACTAAAAGTTTATAGTAATAATTGTACTGATTCTATAGTGATATGTAGGTGTGAGTCCGCACACTCTTTGTTGAAGAGAACATTGTGTTCTAGCGTGCAAGGATTTCAATTACTTGTGGACAACATCGACTTAATGGTAGTCGATCAAATTGGGAAGATTGAAGCATCCATAGAGACTTCACGCGAGAGAATGTTGTTGGATGTGAGTGTTCCAATATTTGATTTGCTCCGAAACAAAGTAAGTAATGAGTGCTTCGAGTTGTTGTTGGAGATCTATGAGAAGGCGAAGAAAATTAGGAGCCTCACTACATGTCGCGGTTCATATTGGAGGGAAGCCCATTGATTACCTTGTGCACATGAGTTTTTCATTACTATTAGGGATCGGATGCCGATTCATTTGGATCAAATTCATCCATACCGGAGGCATGTACGTTGGAAAAAGGTGAATCCGATCATAGCAAATGATGTTGTCCACATTGATCCAAACATTGTGTCGCTAAACAACTTCATGGAGCAGATGAATAACAATTTGTTGACCAAAGAACAGATTGAGCGGATGGCTTCTGCATATGGCGATATGATAAATCCGGGAATGAAAAACATGAGGGAACCGCAACAAGTACGAATTAAAGGAAGACCTACAAAATACTGTATGCGTTCAACAAAGAGAGATCCTAGTGGGTTCGAGCATGGTCCAGGGTCATCACGTCCACGACCCCGGGGTCATCCACCAAAATCAGGCCGAGAAACGGGGATTAAGATTGAGGAGCCCGAACCAGAGGAACAAAAATTCCGTGCACGCAACCACGTGCCAAGAAAGCTACCTCTCGACGACCTAAGGTGTATCGCTTCAAGAAGGGTCAGATTGCGGATGTAGTGAGACCATTCATCCTCAAAGCTATAGATGTAAAATCCGATGGACATTGTGGATATAGAGCCCTCGATGTTGTTTCTGGATATACGGAGGAAGATTATTTTACCATAAGAAGGGACATGGCATTGGAGTTATACATGAAGAAGGATCTCTACAAAGTCGTGAGTATCTCATTTATTTTCTTAGTCATTTTTGTGTTATTTCCTTGTGAGTATTTGTTATGTTTGTTCATCTTTCCTCGTTTAATGGCAACAGACGACATACCAATGGAGTATTGAGGAAGTCCTTGAATCTATTTATTGGACCGAGGACATAGGTTGTGGACCGGAGAATTGGTTTAAGCAACCAGTCATTCCTCTGGTAGCCGCAACATATTATTGTTGCGTTGTGGTGGTACTTGGGGGGAATTCCGAGACTTGTTTACCTATGGATGCAACGGTGGAGAATCAAGAGCCACCGACAGAAGTTCGTGCAATAGCACATGTCAACGGCAATCACTATGTAGTTGTAAGTTTGTTTACTTTACGAACTTGTTTTTCATGATATGAATTTCTATTGTTTGAAGGAAAACCTTGAATCTATTTTTTTTGCAGGTATGGCTGAAACCCGATGCACCATTACCGAAGCTATCCCCTTTATGGGAACACAGTCATCATGCAAGCATAAATGGATGGGATAAACCTTTTGAAGATAGGTTAAAGAGGTACAAAAAAGGGTCTCCAAGAATCGTAGAAGTTCATTCAACCCCTTTAGAGTAATTAGATGTTGTTCCTACGTGTTGATTTTCCTCCGTATCCATGTGAACTCCTTTATCTTGTATTGTTCTTCTTTATTAAGTAATAGATGGACTTGTCATGATGTTATTCGTGCATATTATGTGTTAAACATTGATATAAGGACTAAATAGTAATATATATATATATATATATATAAACAAACTGAAGTACAAAAAAAATAACATCCGAAGTATAAATACATGAACACGAGGAACAAATAATAAAAAATCGACGTCCAACTAATCATGTCTGGGCTGCGACGCCCTAACCTGAGTCTGTGCAATAGGGGCCTGATGTGCAATAGACTCGTCATAGATCCTTTGAAACCGGAACAGGCCCACCACGTGCTATGAGATCTTTGAGACTCGCCTGTAGTATGTGTAGACGCTGCAATGATACAAACATGTGTTATAATTTAATTGTACTAAGGATACAAATCTAAAGACTACATGTAATGATGATGTACCCTAGTATCTGAAACTGGAACTAGAGGAGGGCGCTCCGGTGGGGGAATCTGAACCGCTGAGGAGGGTAAAACAAACGGGTGACACCGGGAACTGAACCAGTCTATGTAGTCCGCTGATACAGTTCATGGATCAGATGCCGAAATCCGACCCGCAAGTGATACTCTACTCGTGGCGTCGTGTCTGCTCTCCGATTTGTCCTCAACGGAGTGGAATCGGACGTTGCAACCCTTGCCGGTCTATGGACGAACCTCTAGGTAAGGTATGATCCTCTCCTGTGGGATGGTCTGCACAAATCCAAACTGCCGGAGTACCCAGTCAGGCATGTATGGCTCCACATTGTCGCCTATCCGGATCGTGCCTTTGTAGGTGGATAATCTGAACTCGCCCTGAAAATCTAGAACCTTGTCCCCGTAAGGCATAAACTTGATGTCCTCCGCTCTCATCTGGTCTAGCTGGGTACGTAGGGATCTCAGCCTCTCCAGTATTTATACTGGAGTCCTCGGGACAGATAGTCTCGTGGCCCATCGAGCTACTCCGTGCAATGCTGGATCCACGGCCGTAGAACACCCAAGCGAGGGAAAATGTGCATATATCCAGAACTGAACAAAAAGATTGTTAGTATTTTCCAAAAAATGAACAAAATTATTACAGGGCTAAACTAAGAATAATACATGTAACACAGATGTGCAACCACCAATGGTCCTCACCCTGAGTTGTGACCATCACCCATCATCCTATAGGACAAATAGGCCAAAAAGGAGTGTTAATATCGTTAGAAGAGACCGTATTAAAGTAGTTCCATTTGTGGTAGTGAGTACCAGTATAGATATGCCAAGACTCCAGTGCCCCAAGCAAATCCTCCTGTGCGGTCGTGGTCTCGGACAAAATTGATCAACCACGGTCGGATCTTGTTCGTCGACTTATCGACGAACAGGGTGGACCCCAAGAAAAAAATAAGGAAGACGGAAGCAATCTCATGGGATGGGGTGTTTAGCGATCAACGAATAATCTTGTATGCCCTCCTGAGATTGATAGACACCGCGGAAAGATGAGCATTTGCCTTGGGCTCAGTCAAACGGAATGCCGTAGCCAACCATACGCTACGGTCCCGTCTACTGAGTGGTGTCAACATAGCCTCTCCATCAATCCTAAGCCCCATGATAACAACAACATCATGGAGAGTAGAGTCATCTCACCCCATGGTAGATGAAAACTGCTGGTCTCTAGATGCCATTTGTAACACCCCAAATTCGTAGGACTCGAGGTGCTACTGGGCTAGGATCTCACAATGGATCCTGACCCTAGCCTGACAACAAGTTCACTGAATCTTACAACAAGGCACCGATAGATTAAATACAAAAAATCAAACTGATATAAAAGTATCAAAAGGTTTATACAACGTGTTGCTGAGTACAAAAAAAACATAAATATATACATGGTCAAAAGATCTCATATCCCACGAGGACGACCCAGTGTACGGAGCCCTCAGCAGATCACTCACTTTGGATCACTCTACAGTTCTCCTAACCTGCAAATGATCTACAACACGGTATAAAACCGTTAGCTAACCATACACATATATTTGATGAGCATAAGCACAAGCACACGTCAGAAATACTAAACACCTCATCATGATATCACACATTTACCCAGTTATCATCTTTATAAATATAGTCCAACACTCAAATCGTATATATAAATATCAATATGAATATATGTGACACGAGGAGTATAACCCTCGCCTCTCTGTGGTAATGCCAGCTGGAGTGGTCAACCGGGACGACTCCTCAGTGTACCTTGAGGGAATGGAGACAGCGCCCGTTCCGTGTACCAGATCTGGATGTTTCGCAGAGAACCTCCCAATCTCCCATAGGGATGAGTAGGCAAGGCTGTCACGGCCCTACAATGGATAGTCACTAAACCATAGGTCGGTAATAATCAATCCTCACATGCTATCAATCACATATTAAACACCACTCATGCACACATCCAATATTGGGATGGCAGCTAAGTAAGTCCTATGGACTTACCTCAACCTCGGAAGTCTCAAACCCAATCAGCTCCAAATCTGAAGATCAACACTGCCTCAACAAGGCATAACAACATATATCAAACTCATATCCATCACAGGGGTCACACCTAGACCCAAGGGATCCATAAGGATCGTATCCTAACTCATAAACCTCAAAGCCATAACCGGCATAAACGATAACGTACTCAACATCATTCTAACCTCAAACACGTACCTAGCATGCCACTAAACCGCTCATACTAGGAAAGGAAAGGATCTACTTAACTCTAAGTAGACCCGGAACAAGACGCATCTACGTGACGGAAAGACGCAGGGGCGGAACAGGCAACCCGCAGGCGCGGAAATGCTCGGCCGCAGGCGCGGTGACAGCGGCCGCAGGCACAGGCGCTGTGACACGGCTCCCGCAGGGGTGGCGGTTTCTAGGCACGGGTGCGACGACAAGGTACCTGCAGGGCATCTTTGTTGGACCGCGGGGGCGGCGACAATGCAGAAGGTGATCCCGCGGTTCCTCTTCGGCTCTTCACAGGATCAACTCACGTCTTCTTCATTCCAAAGTCACACACATACATATACATACACATTCCAACATCAATACACCTTCAATTCATCTAATCCTAAGCTAAGGAAGACGGAATCAAAGAAAGGATGAAGAGAAGGATGAAGAAGCAAGGAGCTTACCACACTTGTGATCCTATGCAGCAAGAAAATGATCAACAACACACTATCACTAGCTCTCAAGCTCACTAGCATCAACATCATCAAAGTCACATCAAATCTCTTCCAAACCCAAAGGAAAACAAGAACAAGATCAAGGAGGGAGAAGGAGAAGCAAGAAGGACGTAAGGTAGTTGGGAAATGAAGTGAAGAACCCTTGGTCACAAAGCCAAGGTAAGGTTAAGAAAGAAAGGGTAAAGCACGGTCAACAGAAACCGGCTGCAGCCACAAGAAACCGCGGGGGCGGTTCCCTGGGCCGCGGGAGCAGAAACCCGCTGGGACGGCACACAAGCCCGCTGGGGCGGCTAAGGTCAAATCTCGGCTAAAGCCAAACTCGGTCAAAAAGACTAAGGCTCTTACATCTCTCCCCCCTAAAAACAAGTTTCGTCCCGAAACTTGTACAATCTCAATATCCCTCGGACCCATATGCCGAGGTACAACTATCTCTACCGGAGGCATCATATTTCCGCCCATATGGTATCAACCTATATCACTCTATAACCTCAAGCACAGGCATGGAGGAACACATCATCTCTAGCCATAAGATCACTATACTATCCAGGACATAGAGGAAAAACATCTCTAGCCAAAACATCATCATCTCTCAAGGGCATAGAGGAAAAACATCTCTAGCCAACGTATCCACATAACCACATGCATGGAGGAAAAACATCTCCAGCACTACTATGTCCACCAAAGTAGCATGGAGGAAAGAACCATCTCCAGCTATAAACAATCGCACTAGCATAACAAGATCTAATAAGATCACACATCACTTCACAGCTAGTACGAAAATAAACACAGCATGGCATATAAGCACATAAGCATAACCCTCACCAAGATAGTACTAAGATCTACTCGTCGATCCTACTGGTACATCTATCTCGGCATAAAACTCTGGATAGTTCCTCTGAATACTATCATCAGTATCCCATGTAGCCTCATCAGGTCCACGTCTCGACCACTGTATCCTCAACATAGGAATGTCCTTCGAACGTAGGCGTCTCATACCTCGTTCTAGAACTGCAATCGGATGCTCAACAAAAGTGTGGTCCGGCTCAACCATCAAATCATCATAACTCACAATATGTCTCGGATCTGGTATATACTCCCTCAGCTGAGACATGTGAAATACAGGGTGAACACCCTCTAACCTCGAAGGCAAAGCTAATTTGTATGCTACGCTCCCAACTCGATCCAGAATCTCGAACGGTCCGACATATCGGGGGCTCAACTTCCCCTTAATGCCAAAACGCCTAACACCTCGTGTCGGGGACACTCTCAGCCACACATGGGCTCCAACTCTGAACTCTAGAGGTCTACGCCTCCTATCTGCATAGGAGTTCTGACGGCTCTGAGCAGTCAGCATCCTCTCTCTAATCAGTGCTACTCGAGCCACATCATCCTGAATCTAATCAGGTGTCAAACCACTAGTTGTGCTAGGCTCATCCCAGCATAACGGTGTACGACATCTCTGCCCATACAATGCCTTATATGGGGTCATCCCAATAGATGCATGTCAGCTGTTGTTGTACGAGAACTCAACTAGTGGGAGGTGATCCGTCCACACTTGTCCCCAGTCCAACACACAAGCTCGCAGCATATCCTCCAGGGTCTGAATGGTCATCTCTGACTGACCATCTGTCTGAGGATGAAACGCAGTAGTAAAGCGTAAACTCGTTCCCAGGGCAGTCTGAATCTACTGCCAGAACCTCGAGGTAAATCGTCCATCTCTGTCTGAGACGATCGTCCTCGGTACACCATGGAGTCTCACTATCTGCCTAGTGTACTCCTCAGCTAATCTGCTCACCGGCCACGTCTCCCGACTAGGAATGAAACGTGTCGTCTTTGTCAATCTATCTACTATAACCCAGATAGCATCAAAACTCCGGCTCAGTCTCAGCCCAGTCATAAAGTCCATGGTGACGTCCTCCCACTTCCTCTGTGGAACAGGAAGTGGATGGAGCTCGCCTCCAGGTCTGCAATGTTGTATCTTGACCTGCTGGCAGGTCGCACACTATGCCACAAATCAGGCCACATCGGGCTTCAGCCCTCCCCACCAATACGAACGTCTCAAATCCTGATACATCTTACTCGTACCTGGATGTACGGAGTAAGGGGTACAACGAGCCTCCTGTAAAATCTTCTGGCGCAACTCCGCATCAGCGGGTACACAAACGCGACCGCGGCGTCTCAATACTCCATCTGCTCCCAGAAGAAATTGTGGTGCCTCATCCCGGGACATCCTCTCTCGTATCCTCGTCAGTGTCGGGCAGGTCTCCTGCTTCTGTTGGATCTCACTCAACAGATCAGGTAAAACCTCTAAAGTACTCAATCGGGCATCCTCATCAGGAAACTGGATGTCCAACTCTAACCAAATCAGATCCCTCTGCCACTGATACTGAACTGTCAGCCTCGCAATCGCCTGCTCTCGAGGCGTCTTCCTGCTCAGGGCGTTGGCGACAACGTTCGCCTTCCTTGGATGGTACAGAATCTCCAGATCAAAATCCTTGATCAGCTCGAGCCACCTACGCTGGCGGTTATTCAATTCCCGCTGCGTGAAAATGTACTTCAGACTCTGATGATCTGTGAAGATCTGACATATAACACCATACATGTAATGTCTCCAGATCTTAAGTGCATGAACTACCGCTGCCAACTCCAAATCATGAGTCGGGTAGTTCTCCCCATACGTCTTCAGTTGTCTAGTCGCATATGCAATAACTCGGCCTCTCTGCATCAACACACATCCCAAGCCTAGCTTGGATGCATCACTATATACCACAAAATCTTTTGTACCCTCTAGCTGTGCCAAAATAGGAGCAGAAGTCAGACGTCTCTTCAGCTCCTCAAAACTCTACATACACTAATCAGACCATACAAATCTGGTAGTCTTCCTCAGTAGACTTGTCAGTGGACGAGCAATCCCAGAAAATCCCTCCACAAAGCGTCTGTAATAACCGGATAGGCCAAGAAAGCTACGTACTTCCTTGACGTTCGTCGGTGTCGTCCATGCTGCTATTGCCTCTATCTTCGCCGGATCAACCTTGATCCCTTCAGTGGATACCACATGACCCAGAAATGCTACCTCTGGCATCCAGAACTCGTACTTAGAGAACTTAGCATAAAGTTCTCTATCCCGTAAAACCTGCAATACAGTCCTCAGCTGTCCTGCATGCTCCTCTCTACTGCGAGAGTACTCCAGAATATCATCTATGAAGACCACCACAAACTGATCCAAGAAGTCGATGAAGATGTTGTTCATCAACTCCATAAAAACTGATGGGGCATTCGTAAGCCCAAATGGCATCACTACAAACTCGTAGTGTCCATATCTTGTCCGGAATGTTGTCTTGTGCACATCCCGCTCTCTCACCCTCAGCTGGTGATATCCTGAGCGCAAGTCAATCCTGAAAAATTCTGTCGCTCCCTGAAGCTGATCCAACAAGTCATCAATACGAGGCAATGGATACTTGTTTTTGATGGTCACCTTGTTCAGCTCTCTATAATCTATACACAATCTCAACGATCCGTCCTTCTTCTGTACGAAGAGGACAGGTGCTCCCCATGGGGACACGCTATGGCGAATGAAGCCCTTCTCAGCCAGCTTCTCAAGTTGCTTCTTCAGCTCTAACATTTCAACAGGCTCCATCCGATATGGGGCCTTCGAGATCGGTCTCGTACCAGGCTCTAACTCAATGCCAAAATCCAGACTCCTCTGAGGCGGCAAACTGGACGACTCCGCAAACACATCAGTAAACTCACAGACCACTGGGATATCCTCTAATGCTGGACTCTCCCCTTCCTTCATGGCATAACACCAGAAGGCCTCACAACCCTGTGCAATAAGTCGAGTTGCCCGTATCGCACTGATAACCAAGGTCCCAACCTCGGAAAACCTCTATTTGCCCTAACTCGATAGAGAGGGTAACAGTCCTCCTACCTACATCTAAAACTGCAGAATGTCTATCCATCCAATCCATACCCAAAATGACTTTTTCATTCACTAATGGCAGGACAAAGAAGTCCACAAGTAATACACGGGTCCCTACAGAAATGGGACAGTCACGAATCTCATGGGTACCTCTAACCCTACTACCATCGAGTAACCCTATACTAAAGGATATCCCCTCAATCATATCTAGACTCATACGATCAACACATGCATCGGAAATAAAATAATGCGTAGCACCCGTATCAAATAAGACTCTAACAGGTAAACCATGAATCAGAATGGTACCTATAGCAGTCGGTGCAGCTGGCTCCTCTGCACTCCTTAGCTCAAAAACTCGGCCATGTGGCCCTCGGGTGTTAGTGGTGCTCCCACCACGACCTCTGCCTCTACTCGGCTCAGGAGCAAATCCCTGAGTCGTAGGGCGATCTAGGACCCTCTGTTGTCCCTAAGTCTGCTGCTGCTGAGGTGGCCTCTGCCCATCTCTCGCTACACTGGCAGGAGAAGAACCCTGCTGAGATGATGCTCCACCCTGTCTACAGAAGACAGCTCTATGTCCTCGTCCTCCACAAGTGAAGCAAGTCACTAAATGCCTCGTACACTCTGGTCAGATATGTCCAAACCCAGCACAGTTGAAACACTGTCGTACCCTATCTGTAGCCGGTGTAGATGAGGGATGACTCTGGCGGCTCTGGCCTTGCCCTGAACCAACAGCTCCTCCAGTACCACTGGTCTGCCCAGTACACTGCCTCTTCTCAGACCGGAGGGTCTGAGAAGCTCTCCTCTAGCTAGCCCGCTCCCTCTCGTAGTTAGAAGCTTTATCCTGGTAGTCCATCAGAGACTCACAGTGAAAACCCGCCATGTAGGTCCGGGTAGTATCCCTCAATCGTCGGGAGAACAAATATACATGTTGATCCACAAAAGGTGCAGTTGGTCCCAGCAATGTCAGCTCCTCCTAGAATCTCCTAATAGCCTCAGAGACTAGTACATCCTCGAACCCAGACTCAACAAAATCTCGCAGTTTCTCCCTCCTCAGCAAGGCAGGGAAGAAACGGTCTTTAATCATGGTCCTCATCTGATCATAACTGCTAACCTGTACTCGTACAAACCTCCACTAGTGTTGTGCTAAGTCTTTGAACAGAGTCTGCACCAACTTTATTTTTCTGTCAGCAAGACACCTAATAGACTCCAGAGCTGAGTCCACATGTCCAATCCAAAGCTCAACCTCCAACCCCACCTTCCCAAAGAAAGGGGGTACACTCATCTGGTGAAATGCCTTCAACCAAGTGTCTGTCTAGGCCCTCTATTTCCTCTGTAGCTCGAGCAATCTCAGTAACAGGTGCCGGTGCAGCTGGCACCTGATTAACCCCGTGGGATCTCTCAAATGATCCCTCATGTGCTGGCAGATCTGGGATAGGTCTACCCGCTCTGGCAGCCTCCTCCACTCGCCGGATATACTCACGGAACTTTGGTCCTCCCATGGAGACATAATCCGAGTCATTTGACTGGACTCGTTGTGGACCCTGTCTCCCAGCTATGTCGTTCCCAGTCTCAGGGACGACACTCTCAACAACATCAACATGAACCTCCTTTGTTGCACGTGGATCAACAACAGGAATCCTACCCCGTCCTCTACCTAGAGGAGGTTTACCCCTACTCCGTCCAGCTGCAGATAAGGCTCTAGTCTGAACCATCTGTAGAGGACACAAACCTAACTCAGAAGACTATATATATGCCGTATGTATAGATATATATCAAATCAATCACAACGGAATATCTATATATATCTATAATGTCGAGATTTTCAGAGGGGCGATGGCTCACGTACACGATATCCCAAAACATTTGTACTCATCTCAAAACCAAAACCTTTTGAAAAGTCAGACCCCTTTCGGGTTCTGTTTATTTATCTATTCGACCTTTATCGCAGATTACAAGTGCCATTGTTGTCAACCTGGGCTCTGATACCAACTTTGTAACACCCCGAATCCGTAGGACTCGAGGTGCTACTGGGCTAGGATCTCACAATGGATCCTGATCCTAGCCTGACAACAAGTTCACTGGATCTTACAACAAGGCACGGATAGATTAAATACAAAACATAAAACTGATATATATATATATATATATATATATATATATATATATATATATATATATATATATATATATATATATATATATATATATATATATATATATATATATATATAAAGGTAATACATAAGTACCGCTGAGTACAAAAGAAACATATATCCGTACATCAAATATCCCCTATCCCACGATGACGACCCTAGTGTACGGAGCCCTCAACGATTCACCCCTCTGGATCACTCTGTAGTTCTCCTAACAAACAAAGGATCTACAACACGGTATAAAACCGTTAGCTAACCATACACATATATGAGATGAGCATAAGCACAAGCACACGTCAGAAATACTAAACACCTCATCATGATATCACACATTTACCTAGTTATCATCTTTATAAATATAGTCCAACACTCAAATCGTATATATAAATATCAATATGAATATATGTGACACGAGGAATATAACCTTCGCCTCTCGGTGGTAATGTCAGCTGGAGTGGTCAACCGGGACGACTCCTCCGTGTACCCTGAGGGAATGGAGACAGCGCCCGTTCCGTGTACCAGATCTGGATGTTCCGCAGAGAACCTCCCAATCTCCCATAGGGATGAGTGGGCAAGGCTGTCACTGGCCTACAATGGGCAGTCACTAAACCATAGGTCGGTAATAATCAATCCTCACATGCTATCAATCACATATCAAACACCACTCAAGCACACATTTAATATAGGGATGGCAGCAAAGTAAGTCCTATGGACTTACCTCAACCTCGGAAGTCTCAACTTTGGAGATCAACATTGCCTAAACAAGGCATAACAACATATATCAAACTCATATCCATCACAGGGGTCACACCTAGACCCAAGGGATACATAAGGATCGTATCCTAACTCATAAACCTCAAAGCCATAACCGGCATAAACGATAACGTACTCAACATCATTATAACCTCAAACACGTACCTAGCATGCCACTAAACCGCTCATACTAGGAAAGGAAAGGATCTACCTAACTCTAGGTAGACCCGGAACAAGACGCACATGCGTGACGGAAAGACGCGGGTCGCGACAAGGTACCCGCAGGGGCGGCTTTGCTGGACCGCGGGGGCGGCGACAGCGGCCGCAGGCAAGCGTAGGCACGGGCGCAGGCGCTGTGACACGGCTCCCGCAGGGGTGGCGGCTTCCAAGCGCGGGTGCGGCGACAAGGTACCCGCAGGGGCGGCTTTGCTGGACCGCGGGGGCGGCGACAGTGCAGAAGGTGATCCCACGGTTCCTCTTCGGCTCTTCACGTGATCAACTCACGTCTTCTTCATTCCAAAGTCACACACATACATATACACACACATTCCAACATCAATACACCTTCAATTCATCTAATCCTAAGCTAAGGAAGATGGAATCAAAGAAAGGAAGAAGAGAAGGATGAAGAAGCAAGGAGCTTACCACACTTATGGTCCTATGTAGCAAGGAAATGATCAATAACACACTATCACTGGCTCTCAAGCTTAGCAACCACATCCACTAGCATCAACATCATCAAAGTCACATCAAATCTCCTCCAAACCCAAAGGAAAACAAGAACAAGATCAAGGAGGGAGAAGGAGAAGCAAGAAGGACTTAAGGTAGCTGGGAAATGAAGTGAAGAACCCTTGGTCACGAAGCCAAGGTAAGGTTAAGAAGGAAAGGGTAAAGCACGGTCAACCAGTCAACAAAACCGGCTGCAGCCACAAGAAACCGCGGGGGCGGTTCCTTGGGCCGCGGGAGCGGGAACCCGCTGGGGCGGCACACAAGCCCGCAGGGGCGGCTAAGGTCAAATCTCGGCTAAATCCAAACTCGGTCAAAAAGACTAAGGCTCTTACACCATCTCTCGAGAAATACATGGATCAGAGCATGATCCACACCAGCAAAGGAGATGTCGAGTAACTCATTGAGACCGCTCCTAGACGCCAGACCAAACCAAGAATCGGGGTCCACTCTATCAGCATCTGATATCCACCCCCTCAAATGGCCAATGTCCTACACTCGCCTCAATGCAATCACGGGCTTCTTGTAGTCCTCCTTCATAGACAGGTTTACATTTAATCAAAAATTTCATTACAATATAATTTAAGCTAATTTGTTACAATTGTGATCCAATTATCCTCTCCAATCCATACTCCGTGAGCCCTATGAGTACCATAGCATGTCAACACCTTATGAGTCAACGGTGCTCCTGTGTCAGCAACAACCCGGTCTCTACCGGCCGGGATGAAAGCATCCTCCACGTAGTCGTCGTATGGAATATCCTCATCGATAGGTACGGCAATATGCTCGTCAAGACGAGTGACATCCTCCTCCACCCCATGTGTAGCAGGGGTACTGAAGGTCCAGTTACGTCCTCCTCCACCCCATGTGTAGCAGGGGTACGTGAAGGTCCAGCTACGTCTTCCTCCACCCCATGTGTAGCTGGGGTACGTGAAGGTCTAGTTATGTACTCCTCCACCCCATGTGTAGCAGGGCCAACAATCTCCTCCTCGCCCTCATCGTCATCCTCGGTGTGATACGAGGCGGATGGTATCTCTGAATCTCGTACTCGTGGAGAAGGATCAGAAGCTGAAGGTCGGTGTGGCACCTGTACCGGTCTCTGCACCACCTGTGTCTTACCACCTCGTACCTGGTCTCGAGCTCTACGAACCGACGTCGTAGGACAGCGACGCGACATCTCCTCTAATATCTACACTTATAATAATATCGATTTAAATTTAATTACAAATAGTTAATTTAGAGTTAATTTAATTTAATAAGACTTACATTTAATATTAATTTAATTTATGTAATTAGTAATTAATTGAAATTAAAATAAATTTATTTTATTAAATTTAATTCGATTTAATTTCCTTTTAATTTAACTCATTTTAAATAAATTAAATTTATTTAAACTTAAATTCATTTAATTTTAATTTAGTTTACTTAATTTTAATTTATTTTAATTTATTTTAATTTATTTTACTTTATTTTAATTTTAATATATTTTCGTTAATTTTAATTTATTTTAATTTATTTTAATTTATTTTTATTTTATTTTATTTTAATTTGAATTAAATTTAAATTAAATTTTTGTTAAATTCACATTAATTTAAAATAATGCATTTTATGCATTATAATTCTAAATAACGAATTATAATACATAAAATGCATTATAGGATGAACATTGGCTCCACGGATCCGGGAACCGTGGCCGTGGAAGCCACTGTTCATCTTCCACGGCCGAACACCATTAATGGCGTTCGACCGTTCCTTTGACCACCATTTTTGCTCGTTTCTTCCGCAATTTCAACAACACGAACACTACAAATCCTATTCTACGTGATTCCAAGCTAAACTACTCAATTCATGTCTTCGATTTCAACAAAATCAAACCTAAAAACTCGTAATCGAAAACTCGTAATCGATAAAACTCGTAATCGAAATTAACCGTTAAATTACCGCTTTCGGACTATGTTTACGCTTCTCGAAGGGCCGTCCATGCTCACCACCTTGATCCATGCTCTCGAATGGGTTCGAATCGTCCTTGAATCGCTTCGTCGTCTCTCAGTTCGTCGATGGTTTTCGCTGAAGACACTTGCGGCTACGGGATGCGAATTCGTTCTTTTTCTAGGTTTAAAGCACCACGGTTACGGTTTCCGGAACCGTCACGGTTTCGCAAACCGTAACCGTGGTGCTTTTATCACGGTTACGGTTTCCAAAACCGTGACGGTTTCGAAAACCGTGACGGTTTCGGAAACCGTAACCGTCGTGCTTTTGTTAATTCTTCTCCCGTGCACTTAGAAGTTCCGTTTATATTTTAATTTTCATTTGAACACTCGCTATGGTGTTATTACTATTTTGTTAACAACCTACTATTTCCATCAACTCCGTTAAAAATTGTGGGGCTCAAACAAAAATTATCAGTTTTAATAACAAAACAATATCAAGTTTTGTTTTTTACATTAACAACACTAGAAAAGTAAAAATAGCCTAACTAAACCAGGACATTTTGCATAAATCTCCGACTTTCTACGTGTTGGAGGAGGGGGACAACTGAATTGGTATCGTTCTTCTCAAATGAATCAATTTCCTTCAATTTTAAATTTTTAAACCAAAATCAAATCAGACAAAACCTAACAAACAAAGATGATTTGAAAAGGGCTAGAATTTAGGGATCCAACGGCAGATGAGCTTGGGATATGGAGACTGATTTGGTATCCTTCTTCCTCTCAAATGAATCAATTTTCTCTAATTTTAAATTTTCAAATCAAAATCACACAAAACCTAACACACAAAGAAGGTAGATCTTCGTCGAATGGAGCTCCAATTTTGGATTTGGTGGCTGAGCTCGAATTTTGAATCAGCGAAATTTGTCGGAATCGAGTAGGATATTCATAGCTCGTGATTGTGTCTTCTACCTTTATAATGGGTTGAACCACAATCGAGTAGAATCGACTAGGATTTTTGTGCATAAAGCATCCTCCTTCAACCTTCGTAGTGGGTTGAACTAGGGTTGGGCCCGGTTTGGTTCAAACCGCCGAACCGGCGGTTTTCAAACCGGCCCAAACCGCCGGTTTGGAAAACCGGCGGTTTAGGTTTGGCCGGTTTAGGTTTCCGCCGGTTCAAGGTTTAGGTTTCAGGTTTGGCTTTTCCGAAAACCTAAACCGCCGGTTTGGGCCCAACAGCCTTTTTTTTTTTTAAACCCAACGGCTCTTTTAAAAGAGTTGTTGGTTTAAGCCCTCAACGGCTCATTTTTGAGCCGTTGGGGGTATAATATTTTTTTTAAAAATAAAAAATAAAAAAATCCCCCCCCCCACATTTAATCCTAATTTCCTATAAATACCCATACTCTCTTCCTCCACAAATCACACCATCTACAACTCATCTTCTCTACTCTCCTAATCTCTTATTCTCGAATTCTCGATTCCTCATATTCTCGATATCTCGATTTCTCGTAATGGCAAACCCAAGTGATCAAATTCCCTCTTCCCAATACTTTCCTAGCACCCAAGAGAGCGAAACACAAATGCCCGACAATCCCGATGTTACCGAAGTTCCATGAAGAAGTCTCCCCCCTCCGAAAATGCTTACATCCGAAATATTTACGAAGCATTACACTAGGGGGGAGCCGGTGAACGAGTATTGTCAAGTGGCATGCAACTATTGCCCGAAGGTGTACAAGTGGAAGGTGAAGGGCGGCTACGGGACATTGCAAACTCACATGGAAAACGTCCATCCGGAGAAGCTCGGGATATCACGGGGACAAACACAATTGTCCCACGGGTTTGCATCTTCTACCTCTCATTCTCCTTTATTTACATATAATCATAGTGAAGAAAGTCTAGGATTAACCGATGTTATTTGTTCACATTCATTACCGTTTTCTTATGCCGAATATCAAGAAGTTAGGGAATATAACACTAGATATCTTCAACCTTCTTTTAAACCAACTTCTAGGAAAACCGTTTCAAAATTAGTTAATAAATCTTACTTAAAAAAGAAAGAAAAAATTTTCTCGAATTTGGCTAGTTTTGAACATCAAGTTTCAATTTGTAGTGATATTTGGAGTACACAATCACAACAACATATTTACATGGGCATTACTTTACATTTTATTGATAACGCTATGTTTTTGCATAAATATGTTATTGGTTTTCGGCATATTAATCAAAGACATAATGCACTAGGCATTGCAAGCATGATTAAAACGGTTTTACAAGAATATAATTTACAACATCGAATTTTTTCATATTCTTTTGATAATGCATCCGCAAATACCGCCGCCGTAAACCATTTGGTTGAGGATGCGGGATAATATATAAAAACTCCTTATACTCATCAAAGATGTGCATGTCATATTTTAAACTTATGTGTTCAAGATGGACTTAAGGTTTTAGGAGATATGCTAACCCCAATCAAACTTGTTATTGATCATATTTGGCATGACTCCGATTTAAGAAGAAAATGGAGAAATTTATGTTTAAACAAAAATGTTCATCCTATTGCTTTTTCAAAAGATGTTGGAACTCGTTGGAACTCGACTTACAAACTACTTTGTGAAGCCGTACGTTATAAAGTTTTGTTACAAGAATTTGCTTCAATTCATGTTCCTTGGTCAATTTTAGATGATGAAAATGTTTGGGAAACTTGTGCCCATATTTGTAATGTTTTAAAAACTTTTAATGATGCAACTAATACCATGAGTTGTGTTTACACTCCAACATCTCATAGATTTTTAGAAATTGTCGTTAATGTTTCCGAAGCTTTTGTAAAATGTTTTAACATACCTTGCCTTCTAGAATGTATGCTTGATATGAAAGAAAAATGCCTTAAATATTATAAAAACATTCCCATGATTTATCTTGTAACCGCCGTTTTTGATCCTAGACTTAAACTAGATGGTCTTTCCGATTTATTGACTATTTATTATGATTGTTTGTGTGTAAACTTAACACAAGAAGACTATAATGTTCCTAACATTGTGCAAGAAGTTAATACCGAAATTTTAAAATTACTTAGTACATTTCAATCTAGTGCTAGCTCTTCTTCTACCGCACCTAGTCCATCTCCCTCTTCTACTACTTCATCTTCTTCTCTTTCACTTGCACAACAAGTTTTTGCTAGAAGAACAAAAACACCTAGACATTCATCTTCAAATGTGGAATATCAAGATTATCTTAACACTTGTTTTAGTTTTGATGATAATGTTGAATTTGATATTTTGGATTGGTGGAAGAGATTAGCTCCCAAATATCCAACCTTAGTTAAAATTGTACAACAAATCATGGCCGTGCCCGCATCAACGGTTGCAGTGGAGCAAGCATTTAGCCGAGGCGGGAACATTCTCGGTCACAACCGAACTCAATTGAAGCCCGAGAAGTTGGAGATGCAAGTTTGTATTCAAGATTGGATAAGGGCGGCTAAGCGGAAACAAAGGAATGCACCGGTGTACGACTTCAAATCGGATTCCAACTCCGAAGACGCCGACACTACTTCCGAGTCCGACATCGAAAGGTAAGCGGGATTAAAAAAAACTCGGAAGTCCGAAAAAAGGTAAGTCAAGGTAAGAGAACTACGTGGGCTTTGATTCCTCTTAATCCCGAGAGGATACGTAGGCAACCGGGAAACCGGTTCAAGCCCTTTAATTTTTCCGAGTTTTTTTTTTTCAATTGGTATAAATTTTTATTACTAGTTTTTATATACTAATTTTTTTTATAATAATTTTTTTTATTTTTATGTAATATTATTTTTTATTTTTTTAACATAATACTTTCTCTTTATTTTTTTTTATAAACCGTGCTAAACCGGCGGTTTAGGTTTAACCTAAACCGCCGGTTTCAAGGGCCCCGGTTTCGGTTTAGGTTTGGCCTTGGGTCAAACCTAACCGCCGGTTTGCAAACCTAAACCGACAGTTTAGGTTTGCAGCCCAACCCCAGGTTGAACCACAATTCAGAGCGTAAGGACTTGGGGAAGGAGATAAATCAAAATCAGAGGTTATGGTTTGATTGATCTGAAACTACTTTTAAGCAAGTTTGTTTTTTAATTGTTTAATCAATTATATACGAAGATATATGATTTTTAGGTGAGATATTTTTTTAACGGTGAGGTCACGCGCTGTAAGATTAATATTTTGAAATTAAGTTTTCACAATTAACATCGATAAATTTTTTTAAAATATGTTAATTGTTTTTGGTTTTTTTTTTCTCTTTTTTTTCCACCGATGGATTTGTAAGTCTAATAATTTAAAATTTTCTATAAATAGAGAGAGGATTTGAAGATTAAATAAATCATACATTTATTAGCATTAGGCTAAATTCAAATATAATTTTATTTTAATTTTTAATTAAATCGACTTAATATCTATTTTGTGGAGTTAGTCAACTAGTCTGTGGGTAGTTGGTCTACTGTTTTGTGGACTTACTATTCTGTGGGTTGTTAACCTATTACTTTAATATACATATACATTAAAAAAAATACACATATAATAAATTATTCTCGTATTAAAATTTATATATATATATATATATATATATATATATATATATATATATATATATATATATATATATATATATATATATATATATATATATATATTCGAGAAAGGCTCAGGTAGTTTTGGACGTAAATTGAGCTTAGGTGGCTTGCCGCTAGGAAAGAAGTATAATAGGGGGTTTAATGGAAAGTAAAATATAAAGGTGATTAAGTGAAATATACAGTAAATAAGAGGTAGTTTTATGCAATTTTTTTATAATATAATTTAAAGAAAAAAAAAAAGTTTCCATTAAAAAACCTGGAATTTTTTTTTTCTTACGCATGTCGCATGAACATTATTCCGTAAAAATACAGCTCGTACCTATGGTGCAAGGATTGAGTTTTTGAGGCAAAACAAGTTTTTATTTTTATACATTAGAAAGAGAATTAAAAGAAGTAAATTAGTAAATTGAAAAGGGAAGGGATGGGCGAAGATAGTATAGGGTTTAAAAATCAGCAAATTATATGAAAAAGCCAAAACAATCTGAATTCTATCCGATAACCTTTATATTTATATATTATAATTTAGATATACATATAATGCCAAGCCGGAAAATTTACATAAATCAGGCCCTTTAAATATAAAGACTCGGCCCGCAATCTAGAATTAACCTGGGCTATTGGCTAATTTAAGGCGGCTTCCCTTTATATTCATAAATCTCAAACCACACATCCGGAGAAGAAGGGAGAAAAACATCTGAGATATGGAGGAGGGCTTATTGATCAAGCGAGTTCAAGAGCATAACTGCATCAATGGAGGAACGCGAGTCAGTGATGAAGGAGGGAGGGTGAAGATAACATCGAAGGCGCTATGCGAAGAAGTTAAGAAGGTAGGATGGATAGCAGCTCCCATGGTTGCCGTCGTAATGTCTCAGTTTTTGCTTCAAGTCATCTCTACTATGATGGTCGGTCACCTCGGTGAACTCGCCCTCTCAAGCTCTGCGATCGCCCTTTCCCTTGCCGGAGTTACTGGATTTAGTTTCCTTGTAAGCCCTCTTCAAGCTTCAAGCTTTTCATATGGAATTGCCTGATTCTGATTTCACTTAACCAGTTTTATTTCTGATTTTGATTTTGCTGCTATGTCTGTTCATGATCTGATTATCCGCGTTATCTACAATTCTCAACCCTCTTTGTTTCAGAATTCAATTTCAATTTCTACAAGCTTTTATTTTATTTTCTTTGATTGACCTGATTGCATGCATGTATAGTATATTATATCCTTTTGTCTTAAGGCTACAATGGCGAAATCGTATTTGAACACTGTAATATATGTCACTGGTTGTCTTCCCTTTTGTTTGTCTTTTCTATTCTATTGGCTGCCTATTAGCAACAAGTTAACATTATTATAATTTAATACTATTAGCAATTAGTTCATTAATACTAGAACCGTGACCTTTGGTTGGAATATCCAACCCCTTGTCATGTTGAAATATTTAAGTACTCAACCAAAATGGTGGGTCATTATATCTTTGTTTGCTGGATTGAAAGGCAAAAAGTTACGTCCTGTCCCTATCAGTTTCCTCTCTTTGACTAAAGCCTGCCTTCTTTTCAAATGTGGGTATAAGTAACACAAAGTTGAAGAGCACGCAAAAACAGTAAAGATCTCCTTATTGGGGGATAGGAAAGCCTTTTCAGTGGTGTTTAAATTTTTAATATAGTCAGTTCAGTGGTAAGAGCTTGTGAAAGAAGAAATGCAATATGACAAGGCTCCTGGCTAGCTCACGTAAATAGAGTAAAATCATATTTGTTTTTGTTACTTTTGCCTAAATGTAGGGAATTAATACGTGTTTTATTAAAGTTTTATAAGACAAAAGTAATTAAAGAAACTCCAGTGAATTTTGGGATGTAGGATAGGAGTTCTTAAACTGATATTATGGATAAAAAGTAATAGAAAAAATCAGATAAGAAGCTCATTTATAGTTCTGGGATGAAGATGCTCTTACATAACATTATGTGAGGTTATGAACTTATGAATATGTTGATATCCCAAGTTTTCTATCTTCTAAGATAATCTCAATAAAAAAGGGTTTGCCTTACAAATGTCTACTTGACTTCAATATGATTAATAAGTTGTTGTTAACAGGTGGGTATGGCTAGTGGACTAGAGACTTTGTCTGGCCAAGCTTATGGAGCTGAACAGTTCAAAAAAGTCAGTACCCATACATACACAGCAACATTTGCTCTTATGTTAGTCTGTATACCGATCTCACTATTATGGATCAACGTAGACAAGCTACTTATCCTTTTAGGCCAAAACTCTATGATTTCCCATGAAGCTGGCAAGTTCGCAACGTACCTAGTTCCAGCATTGTTCGCGAGTGCAGCTCTCCAACCATTGGTTCGATACTTCCAGTGTCAGAGTTTGATCACTCCGATGTTCTTAAGCTCAGTTGCCACTCTTTGCTTTCACATACCTCTCTGCTGGCTCTTGGTTTTCAAGACTAGCCTTGCTAATGTTGGAGCTGCTGTCTCGATAGCTGTGTCTATGTGGCTTAACGTTTCGTTTCTTGCATTGTACATGAGATTCTCTTCTAAGTGTGATAAGACTCGTTCGTCGCCCTTCTCTATGGAGGTTATTTACGGAGTTGGGGAATTCTTTCGCTATGCCGTTCCTTCTGCCATCATGATTTGGTAATTTGATTTCGTCTCTTTCATTTTGTGGGTCTTAATTGAAATTTGAAAACAAGCTTACATGTAATTTCTGTGATGACAGTTTGGAGTGGTGGTCATTTGAGTTGCTGATTCTTCTATCTGGGCTTCTACCAAAACCGGAGCTCGAAACATCAGTCCTGTCAATATGGTAATATGATTTATATGCATATGTTGTGGATGTACATTTTCTAGTTAATTTCTTACTTGTACTGTTGTTTGTGGGATGAAACAGCTTAACAACTATTTCAACACTTTATTCAATACCATATGGAGTAGGAGCAGCAGGAAGGTAATTGTAATAAAAAAAAATTATAATGCTTAACTCATCTATATATGTATTGTGATGACAAATTATAATTTTCTTACAAGGACAGTACGAGAGTGTCGAATGAATTAGGTGCGGGAAATCCAGTGGGTGCACGTATAGCAGCGTACGGAGTGATGACCATTGCAATCGTCGAGGGGGTCCTTGTGAGTTTAACCCTCCTTGTACTACGGAATGTGTATGGATACAGCTACAGCAACGACAAAGAAGTGATTGACTATGTCACCCTGATGGCTCCCTATCTTTCCCTTTCAGTTACAGTTGACAGTCTACAAGGTGTTCTATCAGGTACATATATTTTATGTAAAACCATTAACACACATATACACACACATATATGCATATATACACACACATATACACATATACACACATATATATATGTGTGTGTGTGTGTGTGAGGAATTCATTAGTTACAAAGATGAGCGTTGTTGGTGTGAATGATTGAACAGGGATTGCGCGTGGATGTGGGTGGCAACACATAGGGGCATTCGTGAATTTGGGAGCGTTCTATCTGTTTGGGATTCCGATTGCTGCAATGTTGGGATTCTGGTTTCAGTTGAGAGGCAAGGGTCTCTGGATTGGGATTCTTGCTGGTGCTATTTTGCAAACAATAATGCTCTTCTTTGTAGCTGCTCGTGTCGATTGGGAAAAACAGGTACTGCGTTCAAAAGATTCTTCGTTTTTGGTTCTTGACAAAATTCTAAAACAATATAACATGTGTGATTCTCTTTACAGGCAATGGATGCAAGAACAAGAGTATTTGAAGGAAACGCAAGGGCTGGTGATGAATCAATGATTGATGAGGAGAGATTATTGACCAACTAAATTGCCTGCTAGACGACCCTCTTTGTTCAATGTGATGCTGTATTGTTTGAAGTGAACCGGGTTCAGACCGGACCTCATCGTTTTTGAAGTCAACGTAGATGAAACGGGAGAACAGTATCAGAGCGAGGGAGATTCATGAAGAAGATAACCACTACAATTTTGTTCTTAGAGATGACCTGATGATTCATGTTGAGATTTGAATTTCTTGGGATTTTCCTGTACGATTTTTTATGTTTAAATATATTAAAACTCGTTTCATGAACTCACTACTCAATAGATGATGCATCCATTAAATAAAACGAGCAGCAAGAACATGTACCTGTAAAATCTAATTACAAAAATGCAAGTTCTAGGTACTTGAAAGATCAAAGAACATGTTGACTAAACAAAGAATATAGAAATTAATAAAGGACCCAAAAAAATGTTCCCAAAATAATAAGTCATAAATAAAATATTTTCATCTTCATCTTATCACCTACATTCGTGTACTCTCATAGTCCATTAATAAAAAGAAGCAAACTTACCATCGACCAAAGTAAAAATATTATGCAATTCCTCGACTCTTTTTACAGATATACACTTATATTAACGATCTTATAATCAACTAGTAGCTTAGTCTTATCGTTCAGTCAGTTAGTCAGTTCATTCAGAGATATTCTAGGTTTTGTTGTTATGATGGTTGTTATGATTGTATGTGTATTTAAAACTCTCGTTCATGATAAATAAGAATAGCAACTTCAGTTCACTGCTTTTATGGTATCAGATTTATCGATCCATTCACAAGCACAAAGGTTATGACTTAGATGCTCATGTTGACGAATATAATTAAGCTAACTCCACAAAATTACATCACCTGGAAGCGGGCAGTTCTTGCCACGCTCGAAGGTTACGAATTAGATGGCTACACCCTTGACACCATCACAGTTCCAGAACAAACCCTACCGAACAAAACCACTCCTAATCCAGCCTACATAACCTATTTGCGCCAAGACAGACTCATCTATGGGTCCTTACTTGGCACATTGTCAACAGAAGTAGCCGGTTTTGTTACTATGGCCAGAACATCGCATGACGTATGGGAATCACTACGACTCACATATGGCAATCCCTCACGTGGACATGTAAAACAGATCAAAGAACGTCTCAGAACGATGACCAAGGGTTCAGACTAGGTTTCTGCTTATATGAAGAATGTACGAAAGGCAACCAATCTTCTTGCTTCCCTTGATTCACCTGTGTCGACAGAAGATCTAACTGATTATGTGTTGAGAGGATTGGATGAACCTTACATTCCGGTTGTTCATGCTATCAATGCAAGGGACACATCGATTACATTTGAAGAACTACACGAGAAGCTAATTAATCATGAGCTATCCCTAAAGCATCAACACAAGGAAGCAGGTGGAGTCATGACGGCTTTCAATGTGCAGAATAGGTCCTCAAAGAACAGTGGTAAGTCGTCTAATTACAATGCATTTCCTCACACTAATTAGAACCAGCAGCCGAACTACTAGTGTCCCACACAACCCCTAATCAACCATTGAACTCCCCTCCTAGTACCAATAACCAATGCAGGTCCCAAACCATTTAAAGGAGGGTTTCAGTGGTGTAGGCAAGTAGGCCATGTACTAGCTCAGTGTCGAGTCTATAGAGCACTCCATCCAACAATCGAAGTTCCATCTTCAGCACGTTTCTCTTCCAAGCCAGCGCATCAAACAAATGTAGCCACAAACAATGTCAATTCATCCCGGTTAGTTGATAGTGGGGCAACTCACCATGTCACCACGAGCTCAATAATCTTGCCTTGCATTACCCATGAAATGGTCGTAGGAAATGGTAAGTGCATACCTATCACTCACACTGGTTCAATTAATCTTGCCTCTACAGATAATGTTTTATCACTTTCCAATGTGCTATGTGTTCCAAAGATGACTAAAAACATAGTCTCAGTCTCCAAACTCACTAGTGAATTAAACTTCTTATGCCGTCATTTTCAAGTTTGATTGTTTCCTCGTGCAGGACCTCAAGCCCAACCAAACAATTCTTAGAGGGCCCTGTATCAATGGAGTTTATCTTTGGCCTAATTCAAGTCCCATGGTCAACACAGTTTCTAGAGTCAGCTCAATGTCCAAGCATCATACTCTTGGACATCCTTCCACCGAGGTCTTCAAGTTTCTCAATAATAGAGTCAATCTAGGTTGCTTATCCTTTTATCAACATGATTGTACTTCTTGCAGTTTGAATAAAACTCATGAATTGTCGTTTCATTCTTCATCAATTCAATCGAGTTGCCCTCTAGAGGTTATTTTCAGTGATGTGTGGAGTTCTCCTATTACCTCATATGATGGATATAAATACTATGTTATATTCATTGATCATTATACTAAATATACTTGGTTATATCCACTATAGTATAAGTCAAAAACTAAGGCTATATTCGTAAGGTTCAAAGTGTTAGTAGAAAACTACTTTAAACACAAAATAAAGGTCTTTTATTCTGACAATGGGGGAGAATTCATAGCACTTCGTTCATTCCTAGGGGACCATGGTATAACACATCTCACAACACCTCCACATACTCCAAAACATAACGGTCTTGCTGAACGAAAACACCTTCACATTGTTAAAACCGGGTTGTCTCTGTTACATACTCTCACATTCTCTTGGATCACTGGCCACTTGCAATGATCATATATGTATTTCTACTTGATCAATCGCCTACCATCACCTTCTCATGGATACACCACACCCAATCATAACTTAACCAATTTGGAGCCAGATTAAACTATACCAAGCTAAGGCCATTTGGATGCCTATGTTTCCCATGGCTAAAATCATACACTAGACACAAACTCGAACCGAAACCAAACTCGAACCGAAATCAATGTCTTGATCCGGTCACAAAACGAATCTATACTTCCAGGCATGTTCGCTTTGTGGAAACTAAGTTTCCTTATGACCATATGAAGCCTACAATAGTTCCTACCACAACTGTAACATCTTAATGGGCCCAATTTGGATTGTCAATCCTTCAAACCCGCATTTTTGAACCAACTATACTTCCTGAGACAATAAATCAACACCTCTTACCCAATCTCCCATCAACCACGCCCACATCAGAGG
This sequence comes from Fagopyrum tataricum, assembly GCA_002319775.1. Taxonomy (NCBI): domain Eukaryota; kingdom Viridiplantae; phylum Streptophyta; class Magnoliopsida; order Caryophyllales; family Polygonaceae; genus Fagopyrum; species Fagopyrum tataricum. The sequence continues at coordinate 32,895,663 of CM008283.1, read as the reverse complement.
CCTTCATTGATCTTACTTCAAACTCTCCAGCCTAGTTACCAGCACACAAAACCTCGTACCTCTCACTGTTCAACAACCCCCTCGTGGCATTGTCACAAGATCAAAGAACAATGTAGTCCGACCAATCCAGAAGCTAAACCTCCATCTCACTACTAGCCCAACTACCCTCACAGAACTAAAAACAATAACCCAAGCCCTAAAGAATCTTGAGTGGCGTGCGGGAATGCAAAGTGAATTCGATGCCTTATTGATAACATGATTTATCGACCTGTTTTAGTCATGCATTTAGGTAGATTTTTCCTTTCCGCATTCATGTTTTAGCCTTAGTTTGTGTCATTTATGCTTGTTTAGTTCTACTTTGCAAGAATAGATGTCTACACACACTATTTGTGGCTTTGTAGGTGATTTGGCACATTATAGAGCTAAAACAACGTATTTGAGGATCAAGCCTCGAAGTGGATGCATTGGAGCGAGCATACGTGCACGGGAAAGGGCTAGGAATCAAGCTAAAGGCATGAAGGAACGACCAAGGAGCATCTCGGCCGAGATCCACCTATCTTGGTCCGATATGGAAGCTTCTATTGCAATATCTCGGTCGGCATCTCGGGTGGAATCTCGGGTGACTCCGTGACTTGATAAGGGCTCTCATTCGAATATAACTGAAAGCAGCTCGAAAAGAACGGAAGACGGACTAACCTTCATGGAGAACCACAATGCAAGAAAAAGGAAACACAAATAAATACATTAAAAAAAATTGTTAGCAAGAAGATCTCTAAGGGAAAGTAGAATAATCCAGTCAACAGGAAGCGGCGAGTACAACGTTTGTCTTCAAAGGAATACACAAGTAAGATGCCTGGGGAACAATTGTGAACACCTCATATTTAGATTCGCAACCGAGCCTTCAGGAGTCGAACACAAATGCACGCCCCTCCGAAAGAAACAACTCGAGATGCCACCAAAGAACCGCATAAAAACTAAAAAGACGACTGCAAAACACATGGTCTTGACATGATAGTGTATAACTTTTGAAGGTAAAAGATTGAAAATTTAAAAGCATAAAATTTTTTGTAAGGAGTAGAAATGATTAATAGTGTAGTTGACAACAACTTTTTTATGTTTTTAATTAATGGTTGCACTATTGAAGGGTCTCCCAAAAAAATAAAATCTTTTTTTTTAATGATGGGGATCTCTCAAAACAATCGTAAGAAGTTGTAACATTGTTCAAATAATTTATTATATCTTCTAAGCTTGGAAAAAAAGGTCAAATAGACCCAAGCTCATGAAAGAAGAGGGTGGCTTGAATTTAGTTTTAATTACTTATTAGTACTTTTTTTTACTCTAGGGAAAGCAAGAAAAAGCAAGCCGTCCGAAGAGATGAGAAATCAAAATTCGGTTTTGCAAGCCGCTGGAAGAGAGGGAGAGCAAGCCAAAATCGAATGGAGAAGAAGCCAAACGGATCCCGTCAATAGAAGTCATAAACCTAGAGTTGGAAAAACCTCCAAACGAAGGACAACTGGTTACACTTTCAACAATTTTTATTTGGAGTGTAAAACAACCACCGTCATTAGGCACATAAAATGCCAATAACGACAATGAATGGAGCCAAAAAAAGAGGCGGATATGAGAGCGACATGCATCGAGTCACCAAAATCCAGTCACGATTGACTCTTGTTTGTTGGCAGCTTGTAGATCTGGTCTAGATTGGGACCAGGAGAGTATGGTTGTAAACTGTTCAATGTATGTTTTGGTAGATAAGGTATAGTCATTTCTTATACATTTGAAAAGAGTATTCAAAGCAGAAAGGAAGAATACTCCCTTCTACGTGATTTCAAAAAACTTGTAAACAAAGAAAAACTTTTGGAGGAACATATTGTTTGATTCGAGATTACTAATTCTGGGAGATTTTTTCTCTATTCTTGGAATTTCATTAAAGTTTATGATCTTATCTTGGGAGATTTTCCTTTAATATTTTAATATTTGCTCTTGGAATATTTTTCCTTTAGGATTTCTGAACTTGGGTTCTAAACTTAGGAGATCATACCTATTGTTGGTTTTGCTACAAGAAAGAGCGTGTATTACTCACAAGATACATCGTTAGATTTCGGTTATTGTTTTATCACTTTTAGGGTAAATAAATAATATCCCCACAAGATTCAATTCTAATTTTAAACTATATATGTCGAGCATTTCCGTTCCTCATCATTCTCTGTTTTCTGCGGGTAGCAAGCCTTTGTTTTTATAGTAGTTTTTATATCGTTTTCGTTTTTTAATTAGTGGCCTTTTTCTTCTGTTGTGTAACTAGTGAAGGTGCTCAAGTACGTAGAAGAATAAGAAGACGGTTAAAAGTAGCCCCGATTGAGACTACTATTAACTGTTTGCAAGTAGTAAGCTCTTTTCCCTATCTTATCGGTTTGAGTTATTCGATTCCCAACGCTTAAAATATGGTTCTTTCGAAATTCGTACTATTTTGTAATATACGTGTTGAGTTATGTAAAACTTTCGATCATGGCTCTAATCGTTTTCATTTTTGAAAAATTATAATATTTTTATCTTAATTGGTCAATTCAATGGTGATTTAGCATCGATCTTTACTGTAGTTTTCAAAACATTTTCGTTTCTGAAAATTATAATTTGCAATCGTAATCGTTCAATTCAATTGTCAAAAAACCTCGGTCTTTATTGTATTTCTCAAAACGTTTCCGATTCCAAAAAACTATATTTTTTGTATCTAGTTTTCAAAACGTTTTTGAATTTAAAAAGTTATATAATTCTATTGTGATTGTTCCGCATTGATCAATTTTACATCCTTTCGATCGCGATTTTTTATAACGTTCTCTATTCTAAAGTAATATTTTAGCCTCAGATGTTTTAACACGTTTTCTTAGGGGTGGGCATGGGACGGGATTGAGGTCATCCCAGTCCCGTCCCGGCTATTTTAAATGGGACGGGCCTTGAGTATTTTAGATTGAATCCCATCTGGTCCTATCCCGGCTGGGACCGGGACGGGACGGGACGGGATGGGCCCAATCCCATTTCCACACTATTTTATTTAATGTTTATAATTTTTACCCTTTATCCACAAAATATGCGTATATATCGTACTTAAAATGCAAAAAAAACATTAAATGTTCCAAATATTCATAATAACATATTATAGTTAAATTAAGTTTCCAAATATATATAATAAAACACATCTAAATGAATTTAGTACATTATCAATTTTTACGGTTTAACCGACATGGTTTATTTTTTAAAATATATAAATGTAACTATATAATAACTATATAAGTATTTCACTAATCCTTAGGGATTCTACTTATATTTAACATTTTAAATTAAAAACTTTACTATATACGGTACGGGACGGGCCTAGCGGGATGGAGAAGTTAAGGCCCATATTACGTCTCATATAGTTTTTGACGGGACGGGATTTAAAATTTTGATTGAAATCCCGCCGGGATCGGAACGGGATCGGGATGGGCCCGGGACGGGACCGGAATTGGCGGGATTTGTGCCCCTACGTTTTCTTATTTAAACTGTTTAATTTTTTGAAAATGTTTTCCATTTTAAATATGTTATTTTATATGGTTCTTTCGGAAGTCGTACTAATTTGTAATATCCGTGTGGAGTTCTGTAAATTATTCGATCACGGCTCTAATCATTTTCTCTTTTTAACAATTATAATTTTTTTTTAATTCAATGGTGATTTAGCATCGGTCTTTATTGTAGTTTTCAAAATGTTTTAGCTTCTGAAAAATTATATTTTTAGATCGTAATCGTTCAATTCAGTTGTAAAACAACCTTGGTCTTTCCTATATTTCTCAAAACGTTTCAGATTCAAAAAAAAACTTTATTTTTCAAGTCCAATTTTCAAAATGTTTTCAATAGTTTTGTTAAGTATTTCGATTTATAATTCGAAAAATAAAAAAAAAATAATACTATAAATAATTCTCATGTATCAAAAATAATCCTAAATTTAAAAATTACAAACTTCTACACAAATTATCGCTTAATAAACATTTTGACGTTTTCTATCCCTTTTATTTTAGTCTATCCATGTGGACATTTTTATCTTTTAGTAGATGCGTTTGAACACTCTGTCTTTTAGTTAGAAGATAGAGTTTGGTAGATGTAAAATTGATTTGCAATCCTAGGAGGATTAGGTTAAACAATCTACTATAAATAGGGATAGTCAGCCATTAGGTTTTTTATTCGAAAGTTTTGGAGACAGCTTGAAGATTTGTACGTCGATCGATCGTCCCCTACCACTTGATCGATCGTCCATTTTCCCTTTCATTAATAAAGCTTTGAATTTGTGTCAAGGTATGTCTTGCTAAATTCACTGAGGTTTGGAAAACCCGTTTGTATTAATATGTGATATTGGTAATTATGTATATATTCCTTGAATATTTATCGATGAGAGTTATGATAGTTTGGGGTTGTTTTATGCAAAATGCAGAAGCCGAATGTGGAGCATATCATTACTATATTTTCTTCAGGGTGTTAATGGCAAATCAAACATTACATTACTCCCTGGATTTACCAATTGAGATTATATATGAATGTTTTTGTAACTTTATCTTGTAACTCTTTTACTAATCGTTTATACATCTTATAATCATGTTACTTGTAAAGCCTTTGATTTTGAATCAAACGACGAACAACTCTTCCCTCTCCCTTTTTGCTACTCTTTTGTCTCGTCTTTCTACACTGGTCGATCGACTAGCGTCCACCATTCGATCGACTTGTGATTTTTAATCATCCTCGTGATTTATGATTTCATAATGTATTCTTCTTTCGATTTTGTGTCATCGATCACCTAACCGGGGACAACCGGTCGACCAACTAACTCCTTTGTTTTCGTTTATTGTTCATGTTTTATTTTATTATTTAGTTGTTTCATTATTAATTGGTCAAATAATTTCATTGTCTTCCTTGAGTTCGATATTGCCTTATTTACTAAAATCGGGTCTTGCAAGTGTTTGTGAGATCTAAGGATTATGTTTCATTCATAATTAGTATCCATATTCTTCTCGCCAAAAAAGTAGGGCTGAGCAGCGGTCCAAAACCGCAAAAACCGCAACCGCAAACTGGGAATTATTGAATCGCAACCGCAATATGCGGTTCGGTTGCGGTTCGAACCGCACCAGAACCGCAAGCCACGGTTTTTGCGGTTTAAACCGCAAACCGTGAACCGCAACCAAAGGTTTGCATCGAAACTGAGAAATAAGCATACACAACCATCAATTTAACCTCTACATAGCAGCATAGGGACATAAGCATATACAGTTTCAATGTTTCACAACCATCAATTGATTCAATCATCAATGCAACATTATCAACATTCAACAAGACAACAAATGAAGAAACATATATAGCTTTTACATCGAAACTGAGAAATTTGTGACAATAAAGAAGAAGACTCACTGCAGCTTTCTTAAACAGTCGGTCCAAGACAGAAGAAACAGTCGGTCCAAGACGAAACAGGTGCCGGCTGGGAAGACGGAAGACCGACGAGGGCCGAGGCTACGACTGCGAGGAAGCGAGAGGCGAGGACGGAAGAAACAGGTGCCGAGAGGCGGAAGAAACAGGTGCCGAGAGGCGAGGACGCGAGGGCCGGCAAGGCTGCGAGAGGAGAAGCCGGAGAGGGAATGGAGGTGCCGGCTGCCGGCTGGAATGGAGGATGAGTGTGAGAATGTCGACTGTCGAGACTCGAGAGGGAGGGCGCGGCCGCGATGACTGAGGAGACTAGGGCAAGCTGAAGCCGGCAAGGGACATAAACATTGAAAATCAAACGCAACATTTCGACTCTGCGGTTTTAATTTGCGGTTCGAAACCGCAAACCCAAAAATCTTGAACCGCAAACCGCAACCACGGAGTGCGGTTGCGGTTTGGACCGCAAATTGCGGTTTGGACCGCAAATTGCGGTTTGGACCGCAAATTGCGGTTTAGTTGTGGTTCGGTCAACCAAACCGCAATCTGCTCAGCCCTACAAAAAAGGCACCTCTAATGTATGAAGTGCTTGTTATAATGACTCTCTTCCTTCGGCTTGTTTCATCGTCATCTTCAAATCGACATTGTAAATTTGTCGGATAGTTGTGATATTGTCGGGGTCGTCTAAATTGCATAGATTATAAATATCTCTCGGTTTCAACCTTGACACCAATTCATGCACGCTCCACCTTTCAATATTGCGTGGGAGTCAAACATTCGACATATGCACGACCTCTTAGCACCAAGGAAAATATGTGGTTATGCACTCCACATACAACACTCATTATCCATTTGTGGCCTTCAATTTATATCTCTTCGAGTTCAAACTTGCACTCGCACTTTTTCGACTTTTTTCCAACTAGTAGTTGGCACATGATTGAGATCAATATATTTCTCCTTTCTAGATGCTTTGTGTCTATCACATGTCAATCGAAAGATATGGAACCCCCTAATATCCAACCTTGATTTGTTTGTGACCAACACTATATTCATTGAGTTCATCACAAACCAAGTCCAACCCACTAAGTTATCTTTATCATAAAAATATCCGTGCAGCTCAAACATGGACGAAAAATTTGTACCAATATCACGAGTCTATTTTATAAGATCTTAATTAAAATTGAAATAAATTATTAATTTTTACAATTTCAATTCTTTATTCTAACATTTCTAAAACTAAAATGAAAAAAGAAAAATAAAATCTCGTTAAGTGAAATAATAAACTTACTTGAAGAATCGTGACAAGTTCATACAGATCGGTGTATTTCTCTTCGTCAAATAAAAGGATTACGCTTTTATCCTTCGAATTCAACACCAACAACTTCTTCATGTGACAACATTTTTAAAGGAAATCAGATTTTGTATGTGAATAGTGTCTGATTTGACATGTAGATATTATATCAATTCTCCAACGACTATAAAATCTAACGTTGGAATTCAACTGCTAGAATTATAATTGTAACGTTCGAATTTTACATTACGGAGGACACTCCTAGTGGGAGCGGGGACTTACTCCCACTATGCTCAAAAGTCTTGTTCCTATTGCGCCCGAGATTCTCATTCATGATGCAACGTAATTTTTTATTTATATTTTTGATAATGGAAAGCGGTTAGTTTGGCCTACCTCCTAGAGGTAGTCCAACCTAAAGCATCCTTACGGATGAGAACACAAAGTTCGGGGTCTTCAGAAAAATTGGTGTTGGGTCAAGATTCTCAGATGGGTCAATCGGTCAGCAACACAGTTTATCTCTCTGAAAATATGTCTAATACGGATCTCGTCAAAGAAACGAAGATCCAGTCTGGAGTCGAATATAATCAGCACGACCTCCCATGGACAACTCCACAAACCATGGAGTGCCTTGATTACACAGGGCTCATGTGGACCATGTGGCGACTCTTTGAACCCAAGCTGAAACTAGTATGCAATAGGAACAATAAAATACAATCGTGGATTTAAAGAAGTGTCAATTGGAACTGGAAGTCATGCTCCAGAATATCCGCCTGTGAACTGTGTTAGTTGGGCGGTCCATTTGATTTCTAGTGTCTTCCTTTCGCTTAGTTTCATTTTTCAATTGCTTCACCCATTGAATAATGAAATCATTTAAGGGTTTTTTTCTCCTTCCTATTCTAAACTTGTCCTCAAATGAATTGCCGTTGAAAAAATTCATTTCCATTGTTAACTTGGCTCTACAAATTTCTACGATTGTTAAAGGCTTTGAATTGGGGATTTTTTTATTATTATTCACATATTTAATCATACATTATTGAGCAAGAAAAAGGTGAATAATGTCCAAACTATGTATTTAATAATGTATAATTTGTTTCTTTTAATCTCAACCACTGATCGACATTCTTATCTCTATAAATTCGTTTAAAATAACAATAAACTCCACGGGAGAAAGTGAAGATATTGGAATATCCAAATTGACAGCTTTAATAAAGAAAAAGTAATAATATTTATCTTTAGTGATATTTGGATCCAATGCTAACGAATAATCATTCCTGAAAAAAAAACTTCATTTTACAGAAGATGAAAGGAGCAGAATACAAATAAGATAGGGTTGTAATGTAAGCCATGCATTTCCAGCAGCAGAATCACATCTCCGACAGCGTGAAAGCTTACCTCGTATGCATGCCTTACATCCTACTACTCATAATATTATCTAATCAACCATTAAAAAGAAGAAAAAAAAAACAGTAAAACTAAACGGCTGTAAAGAGAGAGATGAATCGGACCGGTACCCTCAATTCCCCGGCGATGCAACAATGGCGCTATCCCGATTCTGCCCCTCCGGCGAGAAACCCAGGAGAGCACAGTTGCAAAGCCTTTTTCAGAATTCTTCTTGTGATATCCCGTTTTCTCCGGCGCCGTCTCCTCCGACCGCAGCCGCAATGGACGCCTGCTCCGGCGCTGGCAGACGACGAGGCTGTAGATAGGCTTAGTTGAGGAGTCATGTTGAAAGGGAGCAGGAAGTGACGAGTGTGCAGAGAATTTTAAGAGAAAAATGATGGTAGGGTGTTTATATAAAGGGCATTGGTGGGTACGTACTGCTACTACCTCAAGTCTCACTCCAGTTTTAATTGCCTCATTATTACAACCCTAGCTACTTACTATTTTTTTCCTTTTTCTTTTTTTTTTATACAAAGTTTAAGGTACAAAGGTATCAACTTTTTAAAGTCGGTCGTCCAAAAATATCCTCGTGAACGGTCCTACGAAAATGTCTCGACATTTGTATATGAGTCTCACGATCTAATGGTACAAGTATGTCTACAACAACGTTAATAATTTCCCTAATAATATATTGAACAGTGGCTGATTGAAACCTGAGATCCTAAAAGAGATATCAAATTAATCGAGTTAATGAATACAAAATTATCTTCCTCAATATCAATGTTCGTGAATCGCGCATGCTATAAGAACAAAAACGACAATGTATAATTCCTTAGGCAAGGGGATGGCGTTGTGGCTACTTTCTATAGCTTTACTACTGTCCAGTGTACACACTCTCTCCCTTTTCTATAGTCAAAATTTATTTTTTTAATGACTCTATTTAGTTAGATGGTCTGAAATGAGATCTGCTCCAGATCTCCCTCTTCAGTGTCATATCAGGAATCAATCGAGAAAAAAGAATGTAATAGGTAGCACATTAAAGCTAAAATGTTCCCAAATGGTGCTTAATCTGTCATAATACTGGTAAGCTCCTGTCACGCCTATGTATCTTGGGTGTATCAAAAATTTAATTTACATCATTATATTTATGGATAATTAACTATGATGGTAAATTCATCATTAATTTTCAACACATTTCCATTTAGCATTATATATATGTCGATATCTTTTGAATACTAATACACTTATTTACAAAATTACATATTTTGTTAAGTATCATGACTTGAGTCGACTTTAGTCATTTGTAATAGTCATCTTCTTACTTTTATCCGTTTCGGAATGAGTTTTACTTACATGTCAAAGACAATTTGTAGGGTTTTGTATGTATCCTAATATGCAATATTCGGTATATATTATTTGATTTGTTAATACACCAAGTTAGTATGTAAGTTTGTTTTTGATTAGTTTAATTATTTTTCTTCCATTTTTCAGATTTCCTTCTAACAATATATTTTGATGCATTAGACTATCCAAACACAATTAGTCAAATATAACCCTAATATATCTAAGAAAAAGCCTTTTGTAATATTTTAATAACTAGACCAAATAAATAAAATAAAAACCCTGGGATTCTTGTTATGAAAAAGCAATACTAGTATATAAACTATTGTGCCATTAAAGTTAAACCTGTGCTTTCTACAAAATATATTTATATTTATATATAGGGAAAAAAAAACCTTTAAAAAAAATAATGGTGAGGTGGGTGGAAAGTGGAGGGATTAATAGCTTTAATTTGGTAGGGAAGGGGAAGGCATGTTTGGTGGGAATGCAAAAACTATTCATTCCCACTAATATCTCGGTTTCCTATGCCCTCCCTCGTTAATACTACTATTTGCAGATAGGGACCAAATTTCATGAAGTTTGCTTAAATGCCCTTGGATGTTCAGACGTGGTTAAATTAAAGTTAAACAAGGTAGTGGTGTCACTGAGATCAAGACCGAAGATGAGGGTTTTCATGCCCAACTTTTTAGTTTTATCGCAAACTTATTGAGCTTTGGTCTATTTTTGTCGTAGGGGCATGGGACACCCCACTATCTTGTATGCTGTGCATTCTATGCATTTTTTTTCCTTCTATAAATTACCCTTAATATTATAAAGTACTGTAGTTTGATATGTATAACAGTTATGTCACAACTGCGTTGATCGAGGTCCAAGGTGGTGAACCGGTGGCTAGGTGGCCGTTCGGGGTGGTTGCGGTTCGTAGTTGCTCATATGCGGTGGTTAGAGGAGTTACCTTAAATGGCATGGGACCGATGTTAAACTTTTAAGGACTGTGTTTTTCTATTAAATTTTATCCCGAAAACGGATAAATATCATATAATTAAAATTAATATAAAGCTCGTCATGTTAAATTTGCTATTTTGTTAAATAAAATAGACCATTTGAGGAGAGGCGTGTCAGGAGGAGGGGTTGTGACTGGCTTAAACTTGAAAGTCAATTTAATGCCTATGTAAATTTTCGGATTGTATTCTAAGTAGATGATTGGATAATTAAACTAGTGGCCGAAAATACTTATATATAGAGTTGAAATTAATCCTACTACCGCTATATTTAAAGCAAAAACAAATCTAATTAGTCTAATTAATCATATCTTTCAACTAACATTATCTCTAACAAAATATATGCAAAAAGGAGAGAAAGTTAGACCTTTCATTCCGTCAGAATTCACTATGGTCAACTCAATCAAACGTAGGGCTCAAACTCGAGAAGGTGTAAAATGTGACGCATGGAAGGGATGGTCACATGCTTATCTCTAACAAAATATATGCAAAAAGGAGAGAAAGTTAGACCTTTCATTCCGTCAGAATTCACTATGGTCAACTCAATCAAACGTAGGGCTCAAACTCGAGAAGGTGTAAAATGTGACGCATGGAAGGGATGGTCACATGCTTATCTCTAACAAAATATATGCAAAAAGGAGAGAAAGTTAGACCTTTCATTCCGTCAGAATTCACTATGGTCAACTCAATCAAACGTAGGGCTCAAACTCGAGAAGGTGTAAAATGTGACGCATGGAAGGGATGGTCACATGCTTATCACATGTACGTCAATAAACTCGTACGAGAACAAACTCCGAGATTCTTCGACTCTTGACTCTCAATCAACTCAGCTTGACCTAGATTTTCTTGACCTCAAGTCGAACCTTAGCTAGTAGTAGACATTCATCCGAAGGTAGCTTTATTTTAGCTTTGAATGTAATAGAATGTCTACAATATCATATATGAAAGCAAGAGTAGATCTTTGAAATAACAAAGTGAAGGAAATTTGTCATAATATGATGCAAATATAAATTATATGTTCAAGAGATGAATAAAAATGAGGATAAAAAAACACGTTAAAATGGATGGTATCAACTATTCCGCACTTGAACCTTATTTGTCTTCAAATAAGATCCGAAGTCACCTCTATGTGAATGACTATATATTGTTTCAACTTTAAAAATATAGCATAAAAGAAATCACTCTCAAGACCACAATCATCATCAAACATATCATTCATATGTATAAGTCAAAGCTCGTAAACTCCAAGACCTCTTAAGGACACGCGTATAACTCTCTCATACGTGTTTTATAAGCATATTCAATATCACTCAAATTCATCACATTTGCATATAATCATAAGCTTACCAAAGCGTTCTCAAACTCTATCTCCTATTTTTCTATTAATGCGTACAGTAAAAATTAAGAGGTCTTTCATAAGGTTGTAACGTGGACAAGGGGTAATGAGTAACACAATGAAGAATTTATTTGACTTTGTGGTGCAAGAAATTCATGAACTAAGACGTCTCAAAGCTCTTGTCGGGTCTATTTCTAAACTAGTCGATTGATCGTCGTCATCGGTCGTATTGACTACTTTGTTTGATCGTTTCGATCAAGTTTGTTTTTATAGTGGTCTGATACCTTCATACTTATACCCACTATCACACATTTCACTTTTCATTTACGCACTGTTTTTGGTAGAGCAATTCCTTTTAAATTAGTTTTAAGTGGTGCACAAATCTAAATGTAATATAACAACTTTCTTCTCTTTTCTCTTATGCATAACACCACAAAGAATTTTATACAATAATAACGTTTGAGGTTGTCACTAGGTTATATTTATTTAAAAATAAAACAAAATATTACCGATTGAGGTTGTCATCAAGGTTACATTTTCTTCTCTTCTTTTATGCACAATACCGTATTATGCATTTCATTTAAGCATTTTGAGTTGTAACCAACAGTATTGCAATGTCAAAAATGAGGTTTTTATCAAGGTTACATATTATATTTAGAAATACATAAATAAAATTTTTAAAAGTTGGGGTTAGAAGTTTGACATGGAACATCAAAATCAACATTTGCATAGATAGTAATGGGTTTATATTGGTTGATCTTAACCAATTACACTAGAGATTTGACATTTTCAGTAAAGGTATCAATCCTATAATCATTCCTGATGTTGTAGATGTTTTTTTTTCTCATTTCGCCTCTTGAAATATTTTACAGTATGTTTGGTAGCAATAACAAGATATCCAAACATCCTTCTCATTCATTTTAGTAAACTCATGGACATTAGAGGTATCAACAATGTTCCTATTAGTATATATATCGTCTAAATCACTATAGAAATAATTAAATAAGACGTCTTTATTAAAACCATGATGAGGACAAGAATACAATAATTTTATAAAACGTTCTCAAGCATAATGAATGTTCTCACATCCTCCATATCAAAATGTGAAATTCGATATCTAAGCTCAACAATTTTTATGGAAGGTAAAATACTTACTTAGGAAGGCAATGGTCAATTGATCATAGGTAGTAACTGAACCTATTTTCAATGTCTGGAGTCATGTAGCAGCTTTTCTTATCAACAAATATACGAGCGTCCACATCCTCAAGGCATCAACATATACATTTTGACAATTTAGTGTATCCATGATATTCTCAAAATTTATCATGTTGAAATCTCTATCAACAATTTCAAGGAGTGTCAAGATATGTGTAGGAATAGTCTGTTTAGGATCCATCTTGACATCCAAAATTTGAAATTGGTGACGGGTGAGCTACCTACATTGCATTAACATTGCTTGAAGTTGATCTAGAAATCTCCGCCTCCAGATCAGATACTAGATTGGGATTTAATAGGGGAATAGGGTTGACGTCTAGTAGTAAACCATCATTCTCTCCCTCACAACCAATCAAATCTTCGTCCATCTCTTTTCTTCCAAAATCTTGTTAGTTAGCTCGTTCCATGTAGAGTGTACATTCAAGCACGTTGTTCAACAACCTAAACCTACAAGGTAAATAAAGACAAAAAGAACCCAAAAATCAAAGTAACAAGAAAACTTAGAATCGTCGACTATAAGAAATAACCAATTCTATCGGCAACTCCCGACAATGACGCCAAAAAATTGATAGGCTAAAAACTACCCGCAAGTATAATGGGATCATTTGTAGTAATTGAGTGTTGAATTCACGGGAACTACATCTAAATTGGGTGTAGCAATAGACAATTATGCTAAGTGAAGGGAGAAAAGAAAGTGCGAGAGAAGAAAAATTCAATTTGTAAATGTGTTTTTTGGCATTATCAAAAGGCAATTATCAAAAGGCAAGATAACAAAATTATCGACTTGGGTTGTAGAGTAACGAAAAGCGAACAGAAAAAAAAATCCCTTCCAACAAATGAAACTAGCAATATTTAAGGTACATAATCAGGTCTCAAAGGATGAAATAGCCTAGAAAAATAATTTAATCCGGATCTTTAATTCCGAGATTTGTTGCGGATCGACACGGCCCACACAAGTTGAAGCGGGGATCAGACTGGCAAGGCACGGGCAAGGGAGATGTGGCCAAGCAGTCTCAAGTGTAAACTCATGGAGAAGCAAGGCGCCAAGTCGGCATGGGAGGAGACTGCGGCGGCACAAGCAAGGTGCGACCAAGGTGGCCATCTCATGCCCGTCTCTAAGCCATCTCGGGTCATCATACTCCCTTCATCGTATCGAGCTCAAATATCGACGTCTTCGACTTCATCTAGGTGTCTAATGTTATGATGTACTACTTGATTCCTCAATCCTCATTCATGTGTTTGCTCCAATGCAACTCTAGAGTTCAAGGAAGATAAAACCTCTTGTGCTTCGGCGCGTTTGTTAATATTCTTACAAAAATGTACCATAATTGGCTTCGAATGTCCGAAATACGAAATAAATTGAAGTAGACATCATGATATGAATTAGGAATGAGAATTGCACTATATAAATGCAAATCATATCAAATGAAACGTGAAATGCATGAATTGAACAGCTACTATGATGCATAAATAGATGAAATCGGACACAAAAATAGTCAAATCACATGTGCACAAGCAAACTATTCTAATAAAATTTTCAACTTACTTGTATACAATACAAGAATCGTGTACAAGAAATTTATTTACATTAGTTCTTGCACAAGAAAATAATTTACATTATACAAAAATGATAAAACTAGATATGAACGATTTTCGACAAAATACTACAGATCTAGAGTGATCTTGCAAAGCAATAACGATTCAAACCAACAAACAAAGACTTGGTGACGCGGTTCGGGTTGAAACCCTACTCTGCGGGATTTCAGGAGAGGAAATCCGTCCCAATCCACTAGGTAGATAGAACGTATGATTACAAGTAACAACAACTTCAAATCAAGACCAAATAAACCCTAACCAAGAGAAAACTAAACAAGAACAGCAAGATAACATAAGCCAGATGATACCAACGCAACTAGAAACAAGCTTCTAGTGAAGCTTGTTTTCTCAATCTAATCTTCCCACAAAACACACAAGATCGCTTCTCACTTTCTCTCTTTTCTTCTCTCTTTCTCTCTTTCGCTTCTTGGAGAAGAGGAACTCAGGAATCGGCCGAGGGTTTGCACAGTACCTCCAAAGCTCAGCAACGAAGCTTTTATACCTAGGGCTAAGAGGAGACGGTAATCAACACGTGAAGGAGTCACGTGCTCTCATTAATCCAACAATGAGACGGATCAAGGCAAACCCAGCAACAAAAAGCCCAACTAGCACAAATTACAACGGCAACCCCTTCGTTTACACATATTTACACATAATAGCTGAAACTTATTAAGTTTCCCATAAAGGCACAATATACAAGATCACCAAACACATTAGAGCATCTTAGGTTATGTTTGAATCATGTCAGGATATCACTTAACACCTTAAGTGCCCTTGTACATTATCAAACAAGTCCTAAGCCACCAAATAATGTATAGGCATTCAAGTATATGTGTATAAGGGATAAATGGTACAAGTATTTGAAGTTGTAGTAACTATATGTACAACCTATTGATTATTAACATAACAATATGCCCTCCTAATCAACATGTATCACATTTCTATCTTCCAGTAGTAGACTGGTGGCTCTCTTGTCCTTCATCAATCCATGATTCCACACATCTCAGTGTACATCATAGATATGTAGAAAATTCCTGCAATAAGCAAATTTATCAGCAGTGACAATCTTAGTACCAAAATCAGAGGGGTTAAGATCACCTTTGATCTTCTGTACAATTATATGCTTATGTTTCACTTTCTTTCTAATATAGTGAAACCTAACATCAATATGCTTAGTTCTTTCATGATACATGGGATCTTTGCAGAGATAAAGAGCACTTTGACTATCAATATTAATAAC
Source organism: Fagopyrum tataricum (assembly GCA_002319775.1). Classification (NCBI taxonomy): domain Eukaryota; kingdom Viridiplantae; phylum Streptophyta; class Magnoliopsida; order Caryophyllales; family Polygonaceae; genus Fagopyrum; species Fagopyrum tataricum. The sequence continues at coordinate 32,879,833 of CM008283.1, read as the reverse complement.
AGGTATATAGGATTTGTTATCTATTTTCTCAAGTAAACCTTTTAGCCAAGTGGCTTCTTTGGCAGCCTTAGTGGCAGCCATATATTCAGCTTTTGTTGAAGATAAGGCAACCACAAACTGTTGTTGTGATTTCCAGGAAACACAGTTACCTGCCCAAGTAAAAAACAGAGCAGTAGTAGATTTCCTATTATCTTTATTACTAGCATAGTCAGAGTCAACATAGCCACACAACTCATTAGCATGACTATGTTCTTTATAAACTAAACACTTATTTTGAGTTCCATTCAAGTATCTCAGCATATACTTCATAGCATCCCAATGTAACAAACCAGGATTAGACATGAATCTACTTAGAACACTAATACCAAAAGCTAAGTCTGGTCTAGTACAAAGCATAGCATACATCAAAGAACCAACAGCAATATCATAAGGTACATTTGTCATTTTTTCTTTACTTTCAGGAGAAGTAGGACAATCTCTCTTAGACAACTCTAAGTGCCCTCATAAGGGAACAGGTGCAGGCTTAGCATTTTCCATGTGAAACTTAACTAACACCTTTTGAACATAATCAGTTTGGGATAACAACATGGTTTTATTAGGCCTATCTCGTATTATAGTGATACCTAATATTTTCTTAGCATTACCTAGGTCTTTCATATCAAAATTGTTTTTAAGGTCATGCTTGACACCAGTAATGAGAGCTTTAGAAGAAGAAATAATCAATATGTCATCAACATATAGTAAAACATACAAAGGAGCATGATTTTTGATGTTCTTAAAGTAAAGACAAGTATCATATTCACTTCTAGTAAATCTCAGTTTGGTCATACAAGCATCAAACTTCAAGTTCCACTGTCGTGGAGACTGTTTCAGACCATAGATAGATTTTTTAAGCAAGCAAGCAACATTAGGTATTTCTAAGTCAACAAAGCCTTTTGGTTGTGACATATATATAGTTTCAACTCAGTCACCATGTAAGAAAGCAGTTTTAACATCCATCTGTCCTAATTCTCAATCATAGACAACAACCATAGCAAGTAAAAGTCTCAGAGTTTTATATTTAACCACAGGAGCAAAGATATCATTATAATCAAGTCCTTATTCTGTGTAAAACCCTTGGCAACTAATCTAGCTTTAAATATGGTTGGTTCATCTATATTTGTCCCTTCTTTTATTTTATATATCCATCTACACTATATGAGCTTAGATTTTTCAGGCTTATCACACAAAGTCCAAGTACTATTAGCATTCATAGAGGCAATTTCATCATGCATAGCAATCACCCATTTCTTAGCATCAGGGCAACTAATAGCTTGTTCATAAATCTCAGGAGTGTAAGGATGTGACACAACATTAGCAATCAAAAGAGCATATTCAACAACATTAGCATCATGATACTTTCTATTAGGTATAATAGTTCTAGGCAATCTATCCCTAGTCAACTGATAATTTTTAGTGTTTTCAGAAACATCAGAGATAGATGAGGATGAAGCATGCATTTTGGACATATCATTTATATCATTCATATCAGAAGCATGATCATCAGGCAATTTATTATTATCAGAAGAACTATTATGAGAGGAGAAAGGATCAGAATTACCCTCCCTTAATGGTTGCATGTGCTTAGTAGTTGTGTTGTCATTCATTTCAGAGTGAAGATTCCCATTATTTGCTTGTGAGCTGTTTGTATGCTCCAAGCTATTATTAGGTTCCTCAAAACCCTCAACAGAGTAGTCTCCAACTCCACCTCATAATTGTGTGAAGCTTCATTTGTAGTGTAGAAGTGTACATGCACTTCACCTTTATCACCTGTAGGCTCAGTATTGGTACTTAGTTTTTCCTTAAAATAGAACTCAGTTTCATTAAAAGTGACATTCCTGGAAGTGATCACTTTGTAACCTCCAAGTTGAATTAAAAGAATTTTATACCCTTTAATATTCTCAGGATAACCAAGCATAACTCCCTTTATAGCTCTTGGTTGCAGCTTACCTTGCACTATGTGTGCATAAGCAATGCATCCAAAGGGCCTAAGGTATGCTAAGTTGGGTTTCCTGGAAGTCCACATCTCCTTAGGAGTTTTAAAATCAATGACAGAGGAGGAAGATCTATTAATCAGGTAAGCAGCTGTCGTGACAGCTTCACCCCATAGGGTTGGCTTTAAACCAACACTAACTAACATACATCTAGCTTTTTCAAGCAAGGTTCTATTCATTCTTTCAGCATTACCATTCTGTTGTGGGGTACCTGGGACAATCAAATGTCTCCTGATGCAGCCACTTTACATAATGAGTTAAACTCATTGTTACAAAACTCAAGACCATTGTCTGTTCTAAGACATTTGAGTTTATGTGTTGTTTGATTTTCAACTATGGCTTTTCAATTTTTAAAAGTTTCAAAAGACTCATCTTTAGTTTTTAAAAGGTATATCCAGACTTTTCTGGAAAAGTGATCTAAGAAAGAGATGAAGTATCTCTTTCCTCCTACTGTGTCAACCTGTGCAGGTCCCCATAGGTCAGAGTGAAAATACTCTAGAGGGTGATCAGCTTTGTAACTAGAGGTAGTGAAACTATGTTTGGATTTTTTACCCATTATACAACTTTCACAGAAAGTTATGGCAGTAGGTTCTTGGTCTAGCAAGCCTTGTTTATAAAGGCTTTGTAAACCCCTATTTCCTATATGTCCTAGTCTATTGTGTAATAGGACAGTTTGCTCTAAAGTCATAACATTTTTATCTTTAGTTAAGTTGATTTCAGGTGAAGTAACTACATGGTACAGCCCACCCTTTTTAACACTCTTAACCAAGATAACCGCATGCCTACTGACTTGTCTAACCCCATTTTTGGTGTGTATGGTGCAGCCTAGATCATCAAAGACAGATTTTGAGAGTAAGTTCCTTCTAAGCTTAAGCACTCATCTTACATTTTGTAAGATCCTAACTTTACCATCATGCATGATCATAGGAATATTTCATATACCTTTAACAGCTAAAGAAGAATTATCTCCTAGCATAACATCACCACCATCATATAAATGCAAATTTTTAAACAAATGCTTATATGGTGTAGCATGCATAGTGCAACCTGAATCTAAGATCCAGGAGTCATTATTATGGGCATGATTTATAAAGTCACACATAAGCAGGTCATTAGAGCAGTAGGTGTCACAAGATGAATCTAAACACACTACTACAAAATACACATTATACTACCCTAAAATACCCCGGGCGCACCAATTATGACGTATAAAACATGGCCGAAAATTTTTTTAAAAAGTGTTGGGACTTTATATCCCGGATATTATTATATCCGGTGTATAAAGATTAAAGAATTAGCTTAATATCTCAAGTCCGCCGTGTTTATCTAAAATTTGAATTAAATACCCCGGATGACTAACGCCCGGGGTATATACTCAATAAACTTTAAATCAAAATCTGGCGTATTATCATTAGCCCGATATTACCCAAATGCCTGTGAGGCTTTTCCCCTTAAAACGCATCGTTTTGAAGTCTGAAGATTTAGTAAGAACAAAAACTCTAAATTTTCCGCGGCAAGGAACCACACCTTTATCGTTCTAAAGGAGATTGCGAAGAACCAAAAGAGGACTCCATTAACGATTGAAGAACTCCATAACCTACGATTGTTGAAGAAACAGCCCGTTCCCATTACCTTGAAGAATTAAAGAAGGTATTTTTCTTACATCAAATAGGTTGCTTTGCATTTTTTAATTTCGATATTTTGGTTTATTTCGCACAAATTGCCCTCCATGAATTTCAGTCATGTTCTGAGTTCCCGTTCCTCAAGTTCTGAAAACACGAGAGTTATGAAACACATTCGTCTAACCGAAAAGGCCCTGGATATCTCGTCAAGATCAATTTTACCATAAAAAAGTCATTAGTTAAACGTATAAAACATGCCTGACTACACTTTTGCCAGGCTAGTACGTAATGTCTTTGTGCTTTGAGAAACTTACTTTACTGATCTTTGTGATGCAATCTTTCTTTGCTCTCAAACTTGATTATAGAAATTGTGGGTTGAGAATGCACTTGATTATAGAAACTTACTTTACTGATCTTTGTGATGCAATCTTTCTCGGTGAGTGCTTTGACTAAGGAATTTGCATTTTCTATTGATTCCTTCAGATTAAATCAAAAACACTTTATGAATGAGGTATGTAACTCCAGGGATAAATGATAAAAGATATTTTAAATGGTTCTACTTGCTACTTTTTATGTATATGGAGGAAAACTATGTGACTTTCTAATATTTATCATGTCTTTTGATATTTTGTCCACCAATTGGATATTAATCTTAGAGGAAGACAAGGACCATAGTCTACTGTCTTTTAGGTTTGTTGGCATGGATATATGATTAAGTGTCACGGACCGCTGATCCGTGACGACGCCTAAATTGGCAAGGCATGACGACTTGCCAAGATACACCACCAAGGCACCGTTTGACAAGGATAAGGAGTCGTGGCATGAAAGAAGGCCAATGTATATAAGGCTTGTCAAGATGGCACGAAAGAGACAAGGAGTCTTCCGGGAAAATCCAGGACGATCACAAAGGATCCAGAATACTCAAGAGGATTCCGGAACGCGACAGAATATTCCGGAAGACGGCGGAACATTCCGGAAGGTGGAGGAACATTCTGGAAGGTGGCGGAACATTCCGGAAGGTGGAGGAACATTCTGGAAGGTGGAGGAACATTCCGGAATAACGTGGAATTATGTAGACTTGTGTGGAAACCTCCGGAACATTTTGGACTACTCTAGAGAATGACGGAATTATCTAGGACCGTGTGGAATCCGTAGGCTTGGCTAGAACCCTACGGAATAATCTAGAAGTGTAGAGAAACCTAGGTTTAGTTGTAGAGAGGAAGGCTCCGGAATGATCTAGGAGAATTGACTTCCGGAACCTTCTCATAAAGGAGGTAGCCTTGGGCTATAAATAGGGAGTGTCACCCCCTCATTTGCATCATCCAAGTTCCAAGCTCTCATCCAAGCATTGTAAAGCTCTCTTATAATACAAAGCTTTCTTTCCCACACACAAAGCCTTCAAAGTTCTCTGAGCCATCAATCTTAAGTTCTTTCGTTGGCAACATCGGGAATAGGCTGATCTTAGCACGACAAGGGGTCGAGACAAGCTAAGAGCCGCACGGTTTGGAGTTAGAAAAAACTCAGCCCGTGACATAAGTACAAGCTCAAGGCTGAATACTTTCAAAAACTCAGGTTTAATTTACTCTGCAAATAACAATCTCCTCCACAATACAAGTGATGTTATATCTGACTCTTGAGTTGTGTCATGGTCCTCGTGGACTTGCAGATTTCAGAATGAAGAAAAAACAGAAGTGTGACGAGGCAGCAAGTAGACTACAAGAAAAGATTCGCCGCATTAAGTCTAAAAAGGTCCTTATCAATTGCTAATATTTTTCTCCATGGAAGGCATGTGATACATCTGGCAGTGGCAATGGTCCAGGCTTACAGGTATGCTCACTCATCAACATGATTTGACTACTTGGAAGTAATACTTCTCTGCTTCTTGCTATAATTGTGTAATTTTTATGGTCTATACTTTTTAACTATCCTTTCTTATTAATAAGGCGCTTATGCGAACAATTGAACATGAGATTGAAGTCACAGTACGTGTACATGAAGTTCGCTTTGAGTATGAGCGGCAATTTGAGCCTTTTGTTTTGTTTAGTATGTAGTTTCCTGTCTGTCAACACTAACAACTGGGCAGACATAATCAGATGTTGTTTATTGGATTGCTGCAGTTCATGTCCAGAGTCAATGTCTCCTGGTGCAAGAAATTCAGGTTTATTTCTGTTCAACTCAAAAGTGCTTTCTATTTTACACAGACCAATCAAAATCATAGGGTGAACTTAGTCTTATTCAACCAATTACTTATTTTCAGCAATACTATGATATTATCTTTCAAATAATGTTTCATGTATGCTAAACTTGTATTTTATGCTTGTGTATATTTATCCCGAGGGTCTCATGCCCGAGCAACTGGAAGCACAAATATGAATAGTCAATCGAGGTAAGGAATGTCAAAGATCATATTTAAAAATTTTAAGAAAACTTTTTATCATATGAACAATGCTTATGCTATCTCTTGATATTCAATGTCTGAAATTTAAAGACATTCATTTGTGGTACATATGTTTCATATAAGTATGTCTAGTAAATGGAAGGTGAAGCAATTTAGTTATTAACCAGTTGAAAAAATATTCAACATAACCAAATCAAAAGTAAAATGGAAGTTGAAGCCATTTGGTTATCAACTGATGAAATAATTTATAACATAACCAACTCAAAAGTAATTTAAGGTAGCCTTTAATGTATGGTTTTTGTTACATCGGTTTATAAATTTTCTCTATGATAAACTTTCTAACTTACTAACCATTTATTTGTTTCAGTCGATCTCATGCTATTTTCACAATATCAATTGATCAAAAGAAGATGATATTCTAAGTTCAAAACTGCATTTGGTTGATCTTGCTGGTTCTGAAAGAGCTAAGCGTACTGAGGCAGATGGGGTGCGCGTGAGGGAAGGTAATTTTGTATTAGTATTACAAATAAATTATCAAAAGGAAAAGAGTTATCTTACATCTAGCAATTCCTCTCTAAGGGCGGTTGACAGTATGAAGCTTTCAGTCTATTAGTTACTTTGCTCAGTGCACTTATAGCTCTTTATTTTCAATTAGGTATCCATATCAATAAAGGCTTGTGGGCCCTTGGCAATGTGATAAGTGCATTAGGAGATGAAAGGAAGCAGAGAGAAGGAGGTCATCTATTTTAGTTGATTTTTCTAATCTAAGGATAACATATTTTCTTGTCTAGGATCCAAGAGCTCGAGGAAGAGTTATTGCGGAACCAAAATTTGCAAGGAAATCACCAAAGCCTTTCCAACTGTGTAGATTCCGATGATGAGGGAGTTATCTCTAGAGGCTCAAGTTTGTATGTTTTGAACGAGCTTTCAAACACAGGTGTTGAGATGTCAGGTTAGTTATGTGTCACATGTATGGATTTGATGTCTTATCAATTGCTAATGCCTTCCTTATGCATCTCATACTCAACTTTGTTTAGTTATTTTTAGTTATGTATATCATATATGCTGATTATAAGCTGATGGATTTGATGTCGGTTTTTATATTTCTTTTCTGAAATTTCCTTTTCTTGTAACGATTTTGATTAAAATAAAGCTCAAGAAAGAAGGAAGGAGATGCATAAGCTTTTAGCTTTGAATCAACGGCTGAAACAGGTACATCTTTTCGTGTTACTATATTTACCTTGTTCATACATATACTCATTTCAGTCAACTTTTCTTTTTTCAGGTTTTGCAGAGAAAAACTGATGAAGCTGCTTTGGCAACAAAAAGGCTGAATGTGTAACACCCCAAATCCGTAGGACTCGGAGTGCTACTGGGCTAGGATCTCACAATGGATCCTGACCCGAGCCTGACAATAACTTCACTGAATCTTACAACAAGACACCAATAGATTAAAACAAAACATAAAACTGATATATATACATATCAAAAGGTGATACACAGTACTGCTGAGTACAAAAGTTAAAACATAAACCCGTACAACATAAATATCTCAACCACGATATCGTCTCCGTGTACGGAACTCTCAGCAGATCACCCTTCCGGATCACTCCGCAGCTCTCCTAACCTGCGAGGGATCTACAACACGGTATGAAATCGTTAGCTAACTATACACATATATAAGAAGATGCTAAAGCACAAACACACCTCAAAAATGATAAACACTTCAGCATGATATCAAACATTACCCGGTTTATTATCTTTAATAAGTTGAATCATTCAATCGTATAAATAGATATATATATATATATATATATATATATATATATATATATATATATATATATATATATATATATGAAGATAGGTGATACGAGGAATATAATCCCCGCCTCTGAGTACTCTAACCAGCTGGGGTAGTATCAGCACACCTCCCGTGTACCCTGTGGGAATGGTGAGGGGCCTTCCTTTATACCAGATCTGGCCTGACTACAGAGAACCTCCCAGACTCCACTACGGGATGAAAGGGAAAGGTTATCACAACCACTACAATGGGCGGTCAATATAACATAGGTCGGTGACCAAATAATAACGTATGCTATAAAGCACATAACACACACCACTCGAGCATACATCTAATATAAGGATAGTAGCTAAGTAAGTCCTATGGACTTACCTCAATCTCAGAGGTAACTCAAGTACGATCAACTCTCAGAAACGTCCACTCCAAAATGGAGGACAACACACCCTATACAAGACACACGTACATATATATCACAATCCTATCACACAAAGGGGTCACACCTAGACCCAAGGGATCCATAAGGATCAAGTCCAACTCGTAAACCTCAAAGCCGTAACCGGCATAACTATGTCATACTCATCAACATCCGAATCCTAGCATGGTACTAAGTTCCTCATACTAGAAAGGAAAGGAACTACTTAACTATAGGTAGTCCCGGGACAAGACGCACCTGCGTGAACTAAGGACGCAGAGGCGGAACGCAAGCAACCGCAGGCACGGTGGCACTCAACCGCGGGGGCGGTGACAAAGGTTGCTGGCAACGCAGGCACGGCGCTGGCACGGCGCGGGCGCTGCGGCACGTCTTCCGCAGGGGCGGTGACTTCTGGCCGCGGGGGCGGCGACAGTGCAGAATGAAACCTCGCGGCTTCTCTTTAGCTCTTCACGTGATCAAATCACGTCTTCTCTCCATCACAAACACACACAACATGCACATACACATACCAACCATCAACACCCTTAGCATACATTTAATCTTAAGCTAGAAAGATTGAATCAAAGAAGAAGAGAAGGAGAAGAAGCAAGACTCACCACTACTGAAGATCCTAGGCTGCAGGAAAGCTTAACACACACCAAGGCTGGCTTCCAAGCATAACAACACACACACTAGCATCATCATCAACCACAAAGCCATAACAAAACTCTTCCAAGCCAAAGGAAACCAAGACAAGATCAAAGGAAGGTGAAGGAGAAGCAAGAAGGACGTAGGAAGCTGAAGAAAGGAATGAAGATGGAACCCTTGCTCAACAAGGTAAAACGAAGAGGTAAGGTAAAGGGTAAAGCACGGTCAAAAGAGTCAACAAAACCGGCTGCAGCCGCCGGAAACCGCAGGGGCGGTCCCATGAGCCGCAGGGGCGGTCAAAAAGCCCGCGGGTGCGGAAAAGTCTACACTCGGCCAAAGCCAATCTCGGCTATGGTCCAATCTCGGTCCGAAAGAATAGGTCTCACATGAATGCATCTGGCAGTGGCAATGGACCAGGCTTACAAGTATGCTCACTCATCAACGTGATTTGACTACTTGAAAGTAATACTTCTCGGCTTCTTTCTATAATTGTGTAATTTTTATGTTTCTCTGTTTTCGACTTTCCATATCATTTATGTTTCCTGATCGGTTCCTTTGCATCATCCACTTCAAAGAAACATTGTAAACATTATAGCGCAAATGTTCTATATGTACTTGTTATTTGTCAGTCATGGGAGTAGAACAAAAACTCATTGTCTTAGTATAATCAATTAGATGGTTTGAGTTTGATAGTATAACTACTCTTAACACTTTACAATTAATTGTGCCAAGTCTAATATGTCATTCTCATGTCTACAGGCAGGGACAAGATGACAAGTGGGAGCATGATCTTTATGATAGTGATGGACCCAAACTTTCCAGTATGCATTTCTTAGACTTATTTGCTCACAACTTAATCTTCCGCTACGAAGTTTGAAATTATTGACTGATTTTTACCCTAGAATCGAAGGCTCCTAAAATTGATACAACAAATATTCGATCAAATCTTCAAAAGAAGAGCATTCCACAAGAAACTCAAAATGGAGGTTTACCTGATCTACGGGAAAAGCTTTCTGGCACAATGCATATAGGACTTGTTAATAGTAATTCTCCAAGGCCAAAACTTGAGAATATAGTAAGCGAGCAATGAAAAGAGTAATTGGTGATACCCTGTTGGTTGGGTCTAGGAAAGTTCTCAGCTCAATTGCTAAGAGAAAGTCACAGCAGAAGGTAGACATTTCCTGTTGAGTTAAATGTTATACTCAGTTCTCCAAGGGGTTGGTTATTGTCTAATGATGTCTTCATTTCATTTGAACTTGTTAATCATGCATGCTACTGTTTTTCTATGAATTCTGGTTATAAATGAACATTTGAACAGAGGAGAGGTCATTGACAACACATCTTTGGTGACAAACTGTTTTCGGCTATAACAAATTGTACAAGGCTTATTTATATGGTAGATGTAAAGTGGAAATTAGAATAAGGTTATTTAATGGTTATGTGAATGCATTTTTTCCAGAATAGTAAGATATGAGGGTCAATTGAATGCTCCTTATTGGTACTTCAAGTGCTTGGATTTCATAATGCATTATATATTATTTATCTGTGAAATTTTTATGAGTCTCTTTGTTGTTGGATATATAGGTATGCTTGAAACTATATTACTGGTTTTCATGTGGAAATATGGAAGGAAGCATAAAGCCATGCATTGCTAGTTAAATTCCCTGTTTTATAGTAATATCATTCATATTATGCGGGTTGACACAACATTAGACGAATTTCTTCACTCTCTTGGCCTTGAAAAATATCAAATTCAGTTTCAGGTTGAGGAAATAAGTTAAAATTCATAAATCCATTATTGTTGTATATATTCTGAGACTCACGGTGAAGCTGTGGTTTCTGCAGGTAGATATGATGGCTCTCAAACACATGAAAGAAGTAGACTTTAAAGCTATGGGGTTACCAATGGTAAGTATTTCTCTACTTGTACCAATGAGCTTTGAAATATATTAGATTTTTGTATGTTATAAATAATTGTTGTAAAAGTCCATGCAACTCTTTTGTCTCTAAATCTAAGTCTTGCATCCTTATAAATAATTGATGAGATTCGAAAGGAGGGGTTGGAATATTTACTTCAACTTGTATTTTAGCTATGAATTGAATTTTGTGTTGAGTACATAAGACAATACTCAAACTTCATCCTTGTTTAATTATATTCTTTCGTTTTTTTATTAAGATTACTTTGTTATTTTTATAATTAGTTTTGTTATATCTCTTTTACAGATATTTGGCTAGTGATGTATTTTTTTGGTTATGAAGCCTCCAAAAAAAGTAAACGAAGATTAGCTAGGTAGCATTTACTATGGTAGATTACATAGCATTTGGAACGATGATCGAACATTGTAAGACATTTTTAGTGACATTTTTATTAATTAAGTTAGAAATATGATTGGTACATTTTGATTATGTTCTTAGAAATACTTTTTTGGTAATGTTAATGAGAATATTGGTTGTTTTTTTGATTGAAATGAATTGTGTGTTGAATGATGTCAACTTTATTTCACACACACCTGTGTGTGTGCGCGCGCGCGTGGCGTGTGGGTGTGTGTGTGTGGTATATTTCTAAAAATAAAAATAAGCTTTTAAATTTAACGTACATCAAATACGCCGGATGACATAGATCCGGCGTATATAAGCGTAATGATGTAGAAATTTTTTCAAAACAAATACCCCGGATATTAATCCGGGAATTTACCACAAAATATACCGGACTATAAAAACTATATAGTATATACGCCGGATGTTAATCCATTGTACATGTTATTAAATACCCCGGATAAGTGTCGGGAAAATACACCGGATATATTACACATTATATAACCCGAATGTACATCCGCCTTATATACTACTAAATACCCCGGATATGTTTCGGGAAAATACACCGGATATATGTATATCCGCTGTATATACTGTCAAATACACCGGATATATCGAATATTATATAACCCGGATAAAATTATATCCGGGGTATATAGTGTCAAATACACCGGATATATAAACAAGCGTTAAATGGCTGGAACTTTGTACGAACTATATACGCGGATGTCGAAAGGAAACGCCTGGGGTATATGGTAAAGGACCAAATACATCTCTAACCTTTACGCCGGATGTGGCCCGGTGTATAAAGTCCCAAATATCCGGGGTATATGACCTTTTTTGTAGTAGTGACACATGCTATTATCAATATCAACATGTAAACTGGAGCAAAGTAAAAGTTCACAAGGATAGTCATACTCATCTATAAAGTGTCCCAGCTTACTACAATAAAAGCATTTTTTATTAGATTTATCTTTATGATCTTTATTTTCAGATTTGTCCTTAAAGAAGTGTTTTTTCTTATCATTTTCCTTTTTAAAATTCTTTTTACCTTTAAACATGAGAACTTCAGTTTGATTTTCATTTTTATTTCCAGCTTTAATTTTAAACACTTTCATACTTTCATTTTTCTAGACAATTGACTCAAGAATCTTATCCTTAGATATTTCATCTTGACTGTATTGTATTACATCTTTAAAGTTATCAAACTGAGCAGGCAAAGAATTTAACAAAAGAATAGCAGCATGATCATCAGAAATTTTATCATTGCATCTTTCTAAATCCTGAGTTAATTTCAAAAATATATCCAGATTATCTTGTAAAGACATGTGAACATCCATTCTAAAGTTAAACAGTTTACATAGCAAAGATATTCTACTAGGCAATGACTTTCTAAGGTACAAATCCTCTAGTTTTTTCCATAAAAGTGAGGGATCAATGATACTTACAACCTGTCGGGCTACATCATCATATAGTCTTATGAATATTTCAGATAGAGCTTGTTCCTCCAACTCCACCTTTCTGTCGGGTGAAGTGTCAACTGGAAACTTTCCCTGGACAGTATTCCAACACTTTTCTCTAATGAGAATAGCCCTCAACTTCAGTTGCCATATGGAAAAGTCTGAAGTCCCATGAAAGGGCTTTATCCGGACTGTGTTCTCTGACATAGTCCCTTGTTCACAAGAACAAGATCCCAGATGTCAGATACTTAGTTTTTGTTTTGAAAAACTAAGAAAAACAAGGCAAGATTGAGAACACTTAAGTTTCTCAATCTCAGATTTTTGTTTGACCGAAAAAAGGTTTTTAAAAGGAGCACAAAAGATTGTTAAAAACACCTTTTAACTCTAATAACAAGATCAACAGCGGAAGCAAAGACTGAACCAGAGTTTTCAGACTCAAAGAACACAAACTAGGGTTTCGAAGTTCTTTAAAAGAATATAATACGCTCTGATACCAAATTGATAAAACTAGATATGAACGATTTTCAACAAAATACTACAGATCTAGAGTGATCTTGCAAAACAATAACGATTCAAACCAACAAACAAAGACTTGGTGACGCAGTTCGGGTTGAAACCCTACTCCGCGGGATTTCAGGAGGGGAAATCCGTCCCAATCCACTAGGTAGATAGAACGTATGATTACAAGTAACAACAACTTCAAATCAAGACCAAATAAACCCTAACCAAGAGAAAACTAAACAAGAACAGCAAGATAACATAAGCCAGATGATACCAACGCAACTAGAAACAAGCTTCCAGTGAAGCTTGTGTTCTCAATCTGATCTTCCCACGAAACACACAAGATCGCTTCTCACTTTCTCTCTTTTCTTCTCTCTTTCTCTCTTTCGCTTCTTGGAGAAGAGGAACGCAGGAATCGGCCGAGAGTTTGCACAGTACCTCTAAAGCTTAGTAACGAAGCTTTTATACCTAGGGCTAAGAGGAGACGGCAATCAACACGTGAAGGAGTCACGTGCTCTCATTAATCCAACAATGAGACGGATCAAGGCAAGCCCAGCAACAAAAGGCCCAACTAGCACAAATTACAGCGGCAACCCCTTCGTTTACACATATTTACACATAATAGCTGAAACTTATTAAGTTTCCCATAATGGCACAATATACAAGATCACCATACACATTAGAGCATCTTAGGTTATGTTTGAATCATGTCAGGATATCACTTAACACCTTAAGTGCCCTTGTACATTATCAAACAAGTCCTAAGTCACCAACTAATGTATAGGCATTCAAGTATATGTGTATAAGGGATAAATGGTACAAGTATTTGAAGTTGTAGTAACTATATGTACAACCTGTTGATTATTAACATAACAAAAAACAATAAAGTTACAAAAGACACCTCATTTACAAGGAATATTAAAATAAGCTAAAACCATTTACGATGAATTAAACTTAAATCCTAAATTTTAAAATTATATCATTTTTTTCAAAAAAAAACAATAAGAAAAGTATGTATTACATAATTTTACTAAAAACAATAAGAATCATCATAATGTACGAATATTCATCCAAAGTGATCTCATAATCAATTAAATTCTTAATATAAATTTTAGCATTATATTTATGGGATTTTGAAAATACTCTCTTGTAATTGATTAGGATAAATTAATGCATACATAACTAGTTATACAAAAAGGACATCACTAAGTCAAATTGGTGAATTATAGTAGTTTATCCGATTCTCTTTATATTTATCAGTATTATTATCACATTCGTGCTTACTTTTTTTATTTTTCCCTAACGCTGACCTTCCTTTGGACCCTTAAATTTTCGCAGAAATTGTAAAAATAGTTAATATATAATATCACAAGTGTATTTATTATTTGACCATATACTAAACTTTCTTTTGACCGATCAATCAGAGATCATAACCTACTTTTATTTATAAAAAAACTAATAAAATTTCATTAAGGGTGTGTTTGGTATGAGATGAAGTTTTTTCAGAAGGTTAATCTAGATGAAGAATATAAGAATAATCCTCAATAACCAGTGAGAGGTGTTATTTTTTTCGTTTTAGTTTTACTCATATAAACCAAGATGTTGTCAGACGCATACGGTTGACTCAAGTGCCCCCTAAACCACGTGAAATGGTTGGTTATTACACGGCTTAGTCGTCCATCCATCGATCACGCGAGTACGCATCCACTCAACACATAGTGAACGAAAAAAGCGTTCGACGGGCTTGAAAAAAGGTAGGCCGCGAGTAGCGTCGGTTTGCTCGGTTAACCCTTCTAACAGATGATGAGATTCTCGATCGTTCATAATCCACATCTAATACCAAACACTTACCAACATTAACCTTTCTAACACCTATAATTTGATACCAAAAACGCAATCTAAATTTTTTTATACCAAGATTGTAATACATCCATACTCTAATTTATTTAACCCATCATATAATGTAATTGTATACTAAAGTTTCGTAAACTTTATAAATAATCCTACATATAACTTATAAGTGCCGCCACGTACGTTCATTTATGTGACGCCACATACTATTCACTTAAAACTATTTATAGATAAATGTCGTAAGGTATTTTGACAAAAGTGAAGAATATAATGAGTGAGGAAACATTGTGTTCACACCTTTATCTAACGCAAATATCTTTTGGGTAATGTCAATCCATCTTTTTAACTTAATTCATATAATATCATATCTTCTTAAAATCTCACTATCCATTGACCGAGATTAATTGATGTTCACCATGTTAACGTTAGCATAATATCATACTTACATCATCATTGCATCAAATCACGTACAATTTTTAGAGGATCTAAGCAATCACATGAAATATACACGAATAAGATCACGCTAAATATACGAATATAAAACGTTATTATGTATTTATATATATGAGATATATTTTGCACCCAACATATATATATATATATATATATATATATATATATATATATATGAGATAATTACTAATATAAAACGTTATTGTAATAGACTAGTAAGTCAATTTAGACCGAACAAACATAAGTGTATTATGGCATAGTGCACTATAGGTTCGTGAAGTACGAAAGTGGAAAGGCACGACTTTGAGTATTAGAAATTTGTCAAATGTTGGTGGGGCACTCATACATAAATAATTGCACATTTTCTTTCATCCGCTCCTCATGCACCATCAATCAATCAAGAAAAATATCTTTTCATTAAACTTTTACCTTTTTGTAAAAAAATCAATTATATATATTTTTTAACCGGGCTATTAAATAGGCGATATTCGTTACATGTACGATAAGCAAACGAATTGAATTTGTGCAGGACATGAACATATTTGGATTGTGCTTGCACAAAACGTGCACTTGAAGTGTAAACGATTCCTCTAGTATATTTGAGGGTTCACGCGTCTCCTCTAATCTCATTGTCAAGTGTGTTGAGACCGATATGTGGTGAAAACGGTTGTATCCGGAGGTATTGTGTGAATAAACTTCAATTCAAAGCGTCTTTGTGGTTTTTTTAAAAGCACGTCAATAACTTTTCACCTCTCCTCTCAACAAGAGGTCCAAAAGAGTCGGCTAGTTAGAGATATGGTAGTTGAAAAAATAGGATGTATTGATAGGAGAGTTGGTAACAATCCATATAGCTATATACCTTGTTCCAATTCATGATCTCATAGCTAATTTCATACTCTTTGTCATTAAAATATTTTCATCTTTTAAATGTTTATTTCCGATATATTCCTTCAAAATTTTTAAGAAGCAAACACAAAGCGTAATATCTGAATTTTCATAGTTCAAGACGTTATTTGGCTAAAGGCCACTCAATTGGACTTATTAGTTAGACTGACAACAACTTCACAAACAACAAGAAGTAAATCGAATTAGTGAAAACATCAACTTGTTAAATAGAAAAACATTACCATAAAACAACAATGCATGCAATAAGTACATAACCCAAAGCGACTTATCAACATGACAATTGAACAACTGCATTGGAACATCTATATATCTATCTATATACTAAAGCAGCCCGTGAACTTACACGTGGCACAGTCTGGTGAATCGACGTCATTAAATTTACACGTGGCACAGTCTGTAAACTCACGTCGTTAAATTTACACGTGTCAATTTTTTGTTAATTCAGGTCCTACCGTTTTAAAACAAATTATTTAAATTATTTGATTTAAAAATTTAATTTAAATAATTTACTAACTAATTTTTTATTAGTCCTGCATATTATTAATTGACCTTTAATTAATTATAATTAAAAATCAAAATCGTTAAAATTTGCAATCTAATTTTAAAGATCTTAATATTTTGTTAACTTATAATTTTAATTTTCAATTGAACATTATATTTCTAAAACTTATAAATTTCATTTTTTATTTAAAACTTTTAAAGATCTTAATATTTTGTTTATTTATATTTTTAACTTTATTTTTTTCTAAAACTTAAAACTTTATTTTTTTTCTAAATTCATTTGTTTTAAAGGATTCAAAAAAATATTTTTTCATTTTAAAAAAATAAAAATATAAGAATAAAAAAAACCTTTTTTTTGGAATAAGTCGTTTTTAATATTTTTTTTGGAAAAATTTCCGATATTTTTAAATAAATTTTTTTATAAAAACTCATAAATTTATATTAAAAATATATGGGAAAAAAATCGAAAATATCTTCCCAAAAAATTTAATTTATTTAAAAAAATTTCGACTTTTTTAAAATAAAGCAAATAGTTTTAATAATATTTTTTTTCATTTACATAAAAGTATTAAAAAAATCAGAACAAAAAAATTCCCGAAAATAAATTAAGAAAGTTGCGATTTTTTATATAAATTAAATATATTTTACTTAAATTATGACTTTTAACCGATTAATTTATTTGAAATCAAAACTGGAGTTAGGCAATTCACTATTTAAATTGTCGTCTAACCCGTGCAGGGCACGGGTATTAAAACTAGTATATTACTAAAACAACTCACATTTTGCCTACGTGTCAATTTATAAAATCATCCACGTCAGCATTTTTTCAATATATTTACATCAATGCCACTCAATAATTACAGATTTGTCATTCCTATAAACTTGGTCATAATTAACTTAAAATAAAGATAATTTTAACATTAACTAACTCAATTGTTAAAGATCTCTCTTACTTAATTATTGTCAACCAAATATCCTTAGAATAATTATAATTGTTTTCATAATCATCCATGTCTTATCATAATCGATGATTCTAATTAAAATATCTAATTCGTGTTAATTATCACTAATAAAATTATATTATATGATTACTTATATTGTAGATAATGTGTTTGGTTCAATATATGTACCACATTTATTTTAACATTTATTATTGATATTACATCTCTAATTAGTGTTAATTATTGTTTAAATGTGTTAGCTTATTCATGTTACTATTTTTTTTACATTTAGGAGAAAACTTAACGAATAAACAACTTATTTAAATAATTAGCTTATTCATGTTACAATTTTGAAAATTTTATGTAATATTGTTTTTATAATAATAATAATTTAAAGATAAAAAAACCGCATAAGATGCGGACACTGAACTAGTTAACCTTAAAACAACCATGCATGCAATAGGCAACAACGAAACGTAGTTTGAAAATTTATAATTCTTGTAATAAATACCAAGACTACTTAGCGAACCCACAATGTATGGGTCATTTCGTAGCAAGGTAAGTACTTCAATGTCGAACACAAAAACTATGATGAGTTTGTTTTGCACTTTGATCAAAGAATGGTATAAGTCTAGAATAAGAAATGAGGGCGATGAAGAAGGGTTAGAAAATTCATATTTTTTTGAGTTTTTGGTTGGTTGTTGATCAAGGATCAACTTGAACTAAACAAATGAGATGTTAACAATAATCGAAAAAAAGGATTCTAAGGTTTCAAGATTGTTGGTTATGGCAATGCACTCAAGCTAACTCACAAATGGTTTGGCTTGATTGCTAGAAGGTGGGATGCTTCGTCAATGAGAATTTATCATGCGGGAGGTCTCAAAATCCTTTAGTTCCATTCCAAACTAACTATTACCGGGAATGTCTCAAGTTAAAAAGGATGGAAAAACAACACAAATTGGTTTCTCTACCTAAGGATTAAGCCAACCTTTACCGGGTAAGTCTCATTTTTAGCCTAGCTCAAGAAGTAAACCAACACATCTCATCCAATAGAGGTTTTTTCACCTCTACTACCTAGTGTTCATCATCTTCTATATCCAAGGAAGAACATTAGCGGGTAAGTCTCAATTCTAACTTGGTTTGATAGTCTAGATAAACACTAGCCTAGATTCAACTCAATCAACACTAGGATTTACACAATTTGTTAACCAAAACTAACATGTAAGCTAATCAATCATTACCCATGCCATAACCAAGTCTCTATTCACCTTAGAACTACTAGAAATCTAGCCAACAATATACATAATGAAATCAACAAATGAAAGAGATGAACACATGCAGTTCATGATATTAAAATGCAAAGGGAAAAAAATCTAAACTTAGTTGGTTACTCTTCAAACAACAAGGAGAACATAATCCCAAAACAACTACAATCCCTCTTGTCTTTTTGATTCAGAAAAATGAAGAACAAATTTAGAAGCTGAAAAGTCCCAAAAGTTGGAAATAAGAAAAGAAAATTGCAGAAGAAGTCCAAGGGTCCAAAAAAAGACCCAGACAAAAGGCTTGCAAGATTATCTTTATAATTTAGGTCAAGAAAAGCAAAGGTCGGTCTGAAAAGCGTCTGAAAAGTTGATGTCTGTTGCAGATATGGAGGAATCTCCCCCCCCCCCATCAATCTCGGGGCGAGATTTGGGCAAAATCAGGGTCGACATTTGGAGTTGTCGATGTTTGTCTTTGATTTATGTGAATCTCGGCTTGATGTGTCCAAAATATCACCCCGAGATACTGACCGAGATTACTATCGACTTTAGTGATCTCGCATGCAATTATCTCTGAATTTCCTATCTTGGCCGAGATATACTTCTACTCACCAAGATTTCACATAAAGCCACTATTTGCTCATTTGTTCAATCTCTTGCCTTGCCTCCTCACTTGTGGGCTTTTCTTGGCCTTCATATGCATCTCTTCCGGG
Organism: Fagopyrum tataricum; assembly: GCA_002319775.1. Taxonomy (NCBI): domain Eukaryota; kingdom Viridiplantae; phylum Streptophyta; class Magnoliopsida; order Caryophyllales; family Polygonaceae; genus Fagopyrum; species Fagopyrum tataricum. Next base: position 32,860,015 of record CM008283.1, on the reverse strand, counting down.
CTCTTGGTATGCTCCACTCCGAGGCTTGAACTTCAAATGTGTTGATTAGGTCCGAACTTCACCGTTTTTTCCTGAAAAAACAACCAAAGCGTGTGTATACATCTACACTTGCAAAGTAAACAATAACAAGTGTAAATGACACAAACGTAGGCTTATTCTTTTTAACAAAAGGGAAAATCTACCTAAATACATGCCTAAACTATGTAATAAATCATATTATCACCACCAATCCGAGGAACTGAGCACCAAACCGACTTGGTGCCCGACGCGTCCTTGCCAAACTATGTCACTTACCGTGCAAGTCCGGAAGAGACGAAGGAGCTACAATGTCAAGTGCCAGAGCTCCTAGACTAGGGACATGTTTGTGAATCCTTGTCAACATGTTTTGCCCCGGTCATATTAGTGCCAAAGAAAGACGGATCATGGCAGACTTGTGTTGATTGTCATGCCATGAACGAAACAACAGTCAAGTACCATCATCCAATTTCGTGCCTTGACGACATGTTGGACGAGCTCCATAGATCCACCATCTTCTCCAAAATTGATCTTCAAAGCGGTTACCACCAAATCCGGATGACTGAAGGTGACTAGCGGAAGACGGCGTTGAAGACGAAGTATGACCTCTATGAATGGCTTGTCATGCCATTTGGTCTTTCCAACGCCCCGTCCACCTTCATGAGACTCATGAACCATGTCTTGCGCCAATTTATTTGGTATATTCATTATTGTTTATTTTGATGATATTTTGATATTTAGTAAGTCTTTGAACACATCGGGCACCTTCGCCAAGTGGTCGAGTGCCTTAGACAAGAGCAATTATATGTATATTTTTATAAATGTGTATGTTGCTCGGACACCCCAATTTTTCTTGGCTATGCCGTGTCTAAGGACGGACTCCGAGTAGACGAATCCAAAGTTTGCGCTATTCGAGAGTGGCATACACCTACTACAATCACCATGGTCTGAGCCTTCTCAGCTTAGTGGGCTTCTAACGACGCTTTGTCAAGGACTTTAGCTCAGTAGCGGCACCACTACATGAGCTTACGACCAAGGGTGTCACGTTTGAGTGGCGTGATACCCATGCTCGAGCGTTTGATGCGCTCAAAGACCACCTTTGTAATGAACCATTACTCTAACTCCCAAACTTTTCATAAACCAATCGGCTCATTTCCTACTTTAGAGAAAAGCTTTCCGGTCTCTTACTCAACTATCCAACATATGACAAGGAACTACATGCTTTCGTTCGTTGTCTAAAGACATGATAACACAACTTGTGGTTGAAGGAGTTCGTATCGGATCATGCGGCTCTTTCGTATCTCAACAATTAAACTAATCTTAGTTGGCGCCATGCAAGTTGGGTAGAGTTTCTAGAGACTTTTCCTTGTCATTCAACACAAGAAAGGCAAAGAGAATGTGGTAGCCGATGCCCTTTCTCGGTGGTATATCCTTCTTGTGCATATGGACGTCAAGATCAATGGCTTTGCTCTTATCAAAGAGTTATATTCCACGGATCTTGACTTCAAGGATATATTTGCACAATGCCTTGACCTCCGAGAGCATGTATGAGACTTTCTTTATTAACGATGGCTATTTGTTCTGTGGGCAAGCTTTGTACCCGCGTTCGTCTATACGTCATTTGTTGATAAAGGAGGCCCATGAGGGTCGTGGTCACTTCGGTGCTACCAAGAATCTCGCCGCTCTCCAAAAGCACTTCTTTTGGCCCCCGAATGTGCAAGCATGTTACACGGTTTTACAAAGGTTGCATCACATGTCATCATACAAAATCGCGTCAAAGTCCGGATGGATTGGATTCTCCTTTGCCTATACCAACGGGACATTGGGAGGGTCTTTCTATGGACTTTGTTGTTGGCATACTCATGTCAAAATGAGGCAAAGACTCCATTTTTGTGGTAGTCGACCATTTTTCAAAAATGGAACATTTTATCGCATGTAAGAGCACACAAAACGCTATCGAAGTCGCTACACTTTTCTTTGACAACATTGTGTGCTTACATGAGATACCACATTCTATCCTTAGTGATCGGGACGTGAAGTTTGTTAGTCATTTTTGGAGAACCTTGTGGGGAAAACTTGGAACTTGTTTTCAAGTAGCTATCATCCCCGAACCGATGGTCAAACGGAGGTGAGCAATCGGACTCTCGGTGCTTTCCTTAAAACAACGCTTAGGACCAACCCATGTAGGTTAGAGGACTTACTTTCGATTGTGGAGTTTTCATATAACATGTCTAGGCACTCGGAGACTAAGCTAATACCATTTGAAGTTGTCTACGGTCTCATTCCGCACACCCCAATGGATTTCACCCCGTTCCCGCTCAAGGACAGAGAAAACATCACCACCGCAAGTCGAGCCGCTTCCATCATTGAGCTTCATGAGCGGACTAGGGCACAACTCCAACGTCATTCCACCCAACTTGCCGAACAACGCAACAAGGGCCGTCGCGACGTCTCTTTCGAGGCCGATGATCTTGTTTGGCTCCACCTAAGGAAGGAGCGTTTTCCATCTCGCCCAAAGGCAATCTCTCGGACCGTGGTGATGGCCCATTCCACATTCTATCCTGCCATGGCCCAAATGCATACAAGTTAGAGCTTCCGAATTACTACGGCGTGCACCCGGCGTACAATGTCAAGGACCTTGCCCCTTATGTTGAGCCTCTCTTTGACGAAGGTGAAACGGGGACGTTTCACATCCAAAATGGGGGACTGATGCGCCCTTGACTACCATGACCGTAAACGAGGAGGACGGTGATTTGCGGGTTCGCTACGATGGACCGTTCACTCGTTTCCGAGCCAAAGTCATCGCCCAAGCCAAAGTCATCGCCCAAGCCGGTAGCCTATGGCATAGGCTACCGGATTTGTCCACACTTGGCCTTGTTAGTGGCATGTCTCATATTCCCGATGCCATGGCATGAAGCTAACACATTTTGATATATTTCCCTATTTTTTCATTTTTAATAATAGACTTTTTATTTTCAGAACTTTAATTCCGAAACTTAATATCGGGACTTAAATTCCGACCTTCCATAGTCTAGACCGTTCATTTCAGAAGTTAGCTCCGTCTTTAATTTCCAACATTTATTTTCTGACTTTTGATTTGATCCTCATCTACTATATAAGGGATGCTTGACTCATTTTAAATCATGTTCGTTTTAATCAAGTTATTTGAAGGAAAATCCTTCTTGAGTTTGGGCATCAACTCTTATTCCATCCTCTCAAAGTTTTTCTTTCGATCTAAGTCTTTGATCCAAGAACTCACATTCGAAGATTCTTCTCAAGAATCAACTAACATATCCACTTCATCGGCTTGTTCGATCTCCCTAGATCGAACTAACCATCGCTTCCGCATCCATCTCAATCGATTCCGCCACCTAAATTCTATCCAAGTTACAACCTTGCAAATCAACAAAGGAGTAGTTGAAGCTCTAGCTTGATCTAGATCCGGAGTTCGTCCTTCAACGCATCCAAGGACGCATCAACCCATGAGTAAACCTTTGAGTTTCTATTGGTTACGAAAATCGGAAGTACTTTATTTTTGTGTGGTCTAAACCTTTAACAAATAATGAAGATAGAAAATAAAGAAATTTTACTTTGGATGCAATAAACTAAGTAATGGTAAAAATTTTAATTTATGCATAATATATTCATTAAAATAAATCTTTTAAATTTCAAAGATTTGTTTTTAACATATTCAATTAACTGGATTTAAAAAATTAGAATGTATTGAAAACGTTAATAGGAACTAGGAAGTACGATTAATTTGTTTTTAATTTCTAATTCTTATAATTTCACAATCACCTATACAATTGGCAAATTTTTTTATAATTTCACAATTGATGGGTACAATTGGCAAAACTAGAATGATTAGATTAATGGATTAAATCGACAACAATGTTATTACAGCCATATTGTCTTAAATTATGTCAATAATTTTTTAAAAAAAATCAATTTTTTAATATATTTTTAAGTTAAAAATACTTTTCATTAGAGACTCCAAAAACCAAAAGTTAGAGGGTTTGATTCCCAAATTTGTAACTCAAGTGGGTTATTTAAAATTTTTAGCCCTTTTTTTGTTTTAACTAGATAATCAAACATGTGTTACGAAAGGCCTCTGACATTTTGTGTTATCATTCTTGTTTGTTAGTTTTTTTTTTAATAAAGGAAGCAATTTGATATATTGGACGACACACCGTCTAATGGATCGAAAGGCTGAATAAATCGGCATACGGACTAACCGTCATGAAGAACCAAAACAGACGAAAAACAAAGAAACACAAAAGTACATTAGGATGACTCGGAAGCAGAGGGGTCTTCAAGGTAAATGAGAAGGAGCAAGCCACTGAAAAGCGAGGATAATGAAGTCCGTCGTCGAAGGGATTGCACAAGAAGAACGCCCAGGGAAAACTGTGGACACCTTATATTTGGACTCGAAGTAGAGTCATCACGAGTCGATCACAAATCCATGTTCCCTCCAAGAGAAACAACTCGAACCGCCACCATAACTTGCTTCATACTCGAAAGATGTCACGACATAACACAAAAAATCTAGGGAAATTCCTCATGGTGTCCATGAGGTTTTGAACCTTTTATTTTGTAACCAATATTTTATGTAATTCCACGTGGTGTTCACAAGGTTTTGTATAATTAATTTCCATAATCATTCATTCATTTTCCATTCGATTTTTCATTAGTTGAATTTTTGTCTTTGAGAATGTTAAACTATATAATTAATTTTAAGTTAATTCAATAAATTAACTAAAAAATAATTTAAAATTTAAAATAAATAAAAGCTATCTAATGATGTGTTTTTTAGTGAAGATTTTAAATTGAACTTATTGTGCAAAATTCTTAACAACATTAAGGAGATAATAAACAAGTTAATTTAAATAGTTATAATGATCAAAACATAAAATAATAAAAAGCTTATATTGCCTTAATAAAAAAATATTTTAGTCATAAGTTGTTAGTCACCAAATAAACTAGAAATTTACATTTACAAAATTATACGTAGATAAATACCAAAATTTAAGCATTCCAAGATTTAAAATTAATACAATTAGTTAGCCTACCTTCATCGGATAATACATTTTGCTTACGTGGTATTTTATAGTAGACTTTGATATACTATGTCATACTGATAGTTAATGACAGGTTTTGACGTATTTATCCGACTATGTGTTTGAAACATCCTTGCGGAGTTGTGATACATTTTGCGTATGTGGTACTTATCCACATGCTTTTGTAGGCTATATAATTGATGTATTTATATGATACATGTTAAATTTTGGTATTTAGTCACGTATAATTTGTACATGTAAATTTCTAATTTATTTGGTGACAAACAACTTATGGCTAAAATATTTTTTATTAAGGTAATATGCTTTTTATTATCTATTTTATTTGTTGATCATTATAACTATTTAAATTAAGCTACTTATTATCTACTTAATGTTGTTAAGAATTTTGAATGACAAGTTCAATTTGAAATCTTTACTAAAATTCACATTAATTAGATTATATGACTTTTATTTATTTTAAAAATAAATTTATATTTGATTCAATTTATTAAAATTAATTTAAACTTAATTCTATAGTTTAACATTCACAAAGATAAAAATTCAACTAATGAAAATTTGGATGGAAAGTTGGATGGAAAATGAATGAATGGTTATGGAGATTAATTATACAAAATCTTGTGGACACCACATGAGATTACGTAAAATATTGATTACCAAATAAAAAAGTTTAAAATCTCATGAACACCCCGAAGGATTTTCCAAAAAATCTAACATGTACAAGTGTAAATCTTTGAAAAAAGGGTTGATATATATTGCTTGTCTTTTTCAAACAAAAATTGATGATTAGTTTTATTCAAAAATGAAGGCTGATATCGTTTATAACTGGTTGTTATATTAAAATTAGAGGAAAGTTTCATTACAAAACTTTGAAAAAAGTTGTAAGAGGCATAATATGTTTATATGTCTTTTTCTTCTTAATTTTCCTTTTTTATTTTTTTATTAAATGGTTGTTTGATATTTTTTAAAACAACCAAGCTCAAAGTTAATAACAATGTGAAAATGAGCTTTATTTTTTATATTCATAAGCTATTAATCATTTTTTTTCTAGGACAAAAGAAGAGCAAGTAAACTTGTAGGTATTGAACATTATTATGTAATTTTTATAAGGACACAAGCGTAAAGTAAAATAACATAAAAATAAAAACTGTTATCTATAATACCCTCCTGGTTCTGTACTAGTGGAAACCCTAGTGCAAAGGGTCTTCGTCAACATGAAACCCTCTCGTCTTTGTTTGCGCCTCCATTCAGCAGGAGATACAGTGCACTACAAATTTCTCCATATTGACTGTAAGTCTTGCAAATTTGACGTCAGAGACGCCCATTACTTCTTCGATTACATGCTTGGGATGAGATCTTCACCCCCAATTTCATGTTTCAATCTACTGTTGGGTGCCCTAATCAATCGTAAGCATTTCTCTCTCACTATCTCTTTCTACTAGACTTTAGTTGTCTCTGGTGTTTTTTTTTGCTGAGATCAGATTTTATCACCTTCAATATTCTGCTGAACTGTTATTGTACAATAAATTTAGGGGGTGCGGTGTTCTCGGCGTTTGGCCTTACATCGAAGATGGATTGTCGCCCTAATACGCGTACTTTTGATTTATTGGTCAAAGGGTTGTGTTTGGAGAAGAAAGTGGTTGAAGCTGCTAGTATCTTCCCAAAGATGATTAGGCTGGGATGCAATCCTAATATCGTTACTTACAACACTATGATTGATAAATTGTGTAAGACCGGGAGTGCTGCGTCTGCCCTTCAGATGCACCGCAAAATTGTGGCTGGTTCTGCTCGAGGAAGTGATAAGCCACGTATGTCAACAAATGACGACTTCAGTGATGGTTTCTCTAAGGAGGGGCCTAGAGTTGATGTGAAAGGATTATTCATTGGGATATTGGATGGATATTGTAAAGTTAGAAAGATGGAAGAAGCTATGAGCTTGTACAAAGATATGAATCAGAAGGTTGAAGATGCTATAAATCTATTTAGTGACATGGAAAATGTGGATGTAAAGCAAAACCTTCTTGATTCGGTGGACATACGTGGATAAGGCTGAAAAACTTTTCTTAGAGATACATGCTAGGGTTATTTCTCCAAATGTATTATGTCATTGATGTATTATGTAAAAAGGTTATTGATAAGGCGAAAGAGCTATTCTTGGAATGAAAAGTAGTGGCATTCCTCCAACTGTCGTCAATTATTCTCTAATTGGTGGGCTGTATGATTTCGGAAATGACGAGGAGGTAAAAGCGCTATTTGGGAAGATGATTCGAGCCGGCATTTGGCCCGATGTGGTGATATTTAATATTCTAATCAGTAATCTTTGTAAGAAAGGAAGTATAGAAAACGCAATTATCCTGTTAAAGTTGATGACCAAAAGAGGTGAATTTCCTGATTTAGTTACTTACAACCGATTGTTTAAAAGGTAGGGTTGATGATGCACGTGATGTGTTGACGACGTTGGTTGAAACTCATGGCTGCAAGTGTGATGTAATAATAACACATTAATAGATGGTTTTATTGCAAAGCAAAGATGTTTGAGGAGGCACACAATTTGCTTGTTGAAATGAAAGTCAAGGTTGTTTCCTGATGTCATCATATAACACATTGATAAACGAGCATAGCAGAGTAGGATGCTCGAGGAGGCATGCAGTTTACTTCTTGAAATGGAAGCCAAGGGTTGTTCAACAAAAGGATAGTGCAAGAGTTGAGCTTCTCCAGGAAATGTATAAATTGAAGATCTCGCCACAAAGTGTATTTTGTTGGAGCATACGAATTCAGACGACAATTGGCAGGATTGGGTAAACTCGGCTTCCTGATTTATATCAATAAGAAACCCAAGAGATAATACACCTTGAATCACCATGCATGTGAGTTATCCCTTCAATCTTGATCCTGCTATAGATAATTCCATTTTCTCAGCTTTTTACTGCTATTGTTCAATTCTTTTGACTCCCCCTTATTTTTCCAGTGACTTGGGAGAACTTCATTTGAGGTTAAGCTCTTGAACCAAAGAATTAAGGGAGAGCTAAGAGGCACCGATGGGAGGGATTACTGCTTAGTAAGAAGATATTTTTTCTTCTTCTTCTTCCCTGAGAGCTTGTTGGCTTACAGCCGTGTGCAGCAAATGCAGATGGATTGGCCTTTTATTAACAGTTACATTTTGTAGTTAAGCATAATTTAAACAGTGGCAATGCACCAATGGATTATGAATGTCGTCTAATTTCAAATTACAGAAATGCTTTCAATCAAATATAAGCGAGGGTTTTGAAAGTAAACTTTCTGTTTTTTTCCTTTCTGATTCATTTGCTCTCAAGATACAAGTCAATTTTCAGCAAATTGACTATGTATTGGTGAATAATCTGAAGACAGTGAGGGATTACTGCTAGTTAAGAAGATTTTTTTTTTTCCTTCCCTGAGAGCTTGCTGGCTTAAGGCCGTGTGCAGCAAATTTAGATGGGTTGGCCTTTTATTAATAGTTATATGTTGTAGTTAAGCGTAACTTAAAACAATGGCAATGTGCCAATGCATTATGCATGTTATGTAATTTCGAATTACTGAATTGCCTTTGATCAAATATAAGTGAATTTTGTGAAAGTAAACTTTACATTTGTTCTTTCTAATTTATTTGATCTCAACATACAAGTCTACTTTCAGCAATTTGCCTTTGACTATGTATTGGTGAATAATCTGAAGACAGTGAGGGATCAGCTATAATTTATGGTAACCTCTGTAGGAAACTGATATTTTGGCTGATACGGCTTGGATTGTTGATAAATTCACCCTGCTCTCACAAAATAGTATTGCAGGAATTGTCTCATTCTCCAACTGAAATGCACGTGACGTGATCACATATACTTTGAGAAAGTGTGTAAATTAGCCTCCTTCATTCTTTCAATAGGTATTCTCTGAATATATATGTGTGCATATTCGTCTGTGTCGTTGTTTTGATGTCAATCTCTCTTGCGCTTCCTGGCACTAGAGAGGAACGCGCGTGATCCGCACGCGCCTTGTTGAATGTATGAGAGTTGTCGAGCGGTCAATTTGTGCGCCTCGCTGAATGTATGGGAGTTGTCGAGCGGTCAATTTGCGTGTTTAGGGTTGTAATAGAGAAAAAAAAAAAAGTGAGCAGTTTCTTTGAATGCAATAAGTTTATAAAACTCGCGCGTGTGACAGAACACTTGAGCGTAATGCCCCGGATAAAATACATGGAGGAGTGACATTAACCAAGTTTAAAAACGAAAGGCATATACAATGCATTGTAGCTTTAAGAAGAAAGGTAAGTCAAGAACATCGCAAGAATTAGGGAAGGCATATTCAATGCATTGTAGCTTTAAAAAGAAAGGTAAGTCAAGAACAATGCATTATAGCAAGAGTTACAAGAGCTAGACATGTAAATACAAGCTTAATTTGTGACCCATTTTACGTTGTCATTAGTGTCTAAACATTCAAAAAAAGGATCCAATCATGTACAAGAAGACAAGTTCAATGAAGCTTAATTCGATGCCATTACAACCTAGTTTCTTCTTCTTGCTCCTTCATCTTTCTCCTAAGTCCTAACCTCCTTCTGAATTGGAGATGATGCTCTTTGAACTTTTATAACTTGAGAAGCTCACTTTGAAGTGCCACCTTTTATGTCATATGATTATGAGAAGACAACAATGAAAATGAAGTTTAGAGCATGAAAGAAGCAACGACATACATATAGGAAGCTTTCCAGGGGGCGGGGCTCCAGTTGGATTTAATGTAGGATAATAGTAAACAGAATCCTGAGATATTAAGGTAACACAAAAGAGGTTAAACTTGCATAAGAGTAAAAATGTGACAGGGACCAACCATGTGAGGCTTTTTCTATAGAATGACAGTCAGAGTGAGAAGCAACCTCGGGTTTTGGAGGCTTTGCTCTATCATCTTCTTCTGCACCTGTCAATCTACGAGGTGGGCCTAAATAGCTGCAGTAGGAATCACAAAAATTGAAATGCTCTTAGAAAAAAAAATCACTTAGGACAGTCTCCCTCTAGAAAAAAATGTTGAGATCTTTTGACCTGAATATAACTGGTGTCTCGCTCTTTTCCTTCATTTTATCTTCATATTCCTACTCATAAAACATTTATCTAAGAATGATGCATATCAGAGAACATAAAAGATGCAAGAACTCAATTGGTCAAATATGCAAAAACAATTTTCAAAAGCCTAATTAGAAGCCTTGTTCTTTTTCTTGTTTGCCTTGCTGGGGTTAGGAGGGGAATGTGCCTTGGTAATCATCCTCTGATAGAGCATTTCATGCAGTAGATATAGGAATCGGAGAAACTATGTAAAGGCTTTCCTTTAAAGCTAATTTGGCACGTTGAAACTCCTAGCAAAGCTGATTATGGTTTATGTTCCCTTTTTGCAGGAAAATATTCAAATTATCACCATTGATAACTATGATCAAGAGAAGTGTCTAGTTAAGGGGTTTCACTTATGTAAAGCTAATACTTAAACAATATATTACACATGTCCTTTACAGGTCTAATGTACTCAGCCTTGAGTGAATATACAGCAAGACTCGTGACAAATTTAGGATATCTAAAGAGAAAAGACATGGTGCTGCTCCATTTCTCTTGCTCTTATTTGGAAACTTTCATAAGCAGAAAAAAATCCAAATGAACAAGGCTTAATAAATGGGCAAGGTTACTAACTAGCAAAGTTACCTCATACATATATGCTCTTATTTTACTTTAAAGGTTCAACTGAATGATACTAATTCAAATTTGAGGGGAAAAAAAAAAGAATGAACAAGAGAACTATAATTGTATCTCATTGAACTAACAAATTTAGTATAGAGAAATATTCTGTAATTTCCGAATCAGGGACAGCTAAAATTAGATTGCCATATTCAGAGAAGATGTTACATGGCGCAGAGATAGTGAGACGGAAACAGGCAACATATCCATCTGCTGCAAGCCAAATCCTCCTCCAACCATTGTTAACACTGTTTGCTGCTCAGTAGTAGAATATGACCCAAGCGCAATATTACAGTAAACACCGGACGTGAGCTTCCCATCCATCAACCTAGCACCCAGGAGTAGACTATAAAACGAGACTATCTTCCTAGCCCAGCTGACAACTGTACTCTTGTCTTTCTGAACATTGACAGAAGGAGAAGAAAACACAATCGAATTCATAGAAAGGATTTACTGCTCTGAAATTAGAGGGGTACTGAGTAGGATGGTGAACATTGAAGACTAAACATCACATAAATCCAATCACAAAACAGAAATTACAAAAATCAATGAACCTAGAAACAAAAATAAACAAATGACATAAAATTACCTTTTCTGGTGAGAATCGGTCTACAACAAAGCAAAGTAAAAACAAAAAAATTGAAATGAGCGACAAGAAATCGAAGCATTCCACAAGTAAATAGAGAAAAATATGAGGAAGATAATAGTGTTCACAGTAGTTTATTGAGCAGGAGAGAAAGCCAGCCCAATCACTTTCAAAAGATGACGAAACATCTACCGTCTATTGAGCAAAACCTTATGGCACCAAATACCACACAATACGTAGGACTCACGGCAAAAAAGAAGAGGAAGAGGAGGAGGAAGACGGAAGACGGAAGACGGAAGACGGAAGACGGAAGACGGAAGACGAAAGACGAAGAGGAAGAACCTTCATTTTGATGTCGTCTTTGCGAGCTTTAAGATCGGAGGAGAACAATGTTGGGAGCGAACAGAAGCACGTCGGAAAATAGAAATAGGAACCATACCAAATACCTAGTCGAAGAGGGTGAATTCATCCGTGGTAATATCTGAACCAGAAAAGACAGTGAAGACGAAGAAAATGTTGGGCGTTTCTGAACCAAAAAAGAAGCAAACCATAGATTTGAACCAGAAAAGACGAAGAGAAGGTTGAAGAGCTTACCGAGAGGCCGGAGTAGGTGGAGACGGTGTCGATTCATCCCGAGGAAGGGGAGTAATATGGTGGCTTTCCCGTCGGGCAGCGAATCTGTCGATCGTCGACATATGTGGTAGAAGAAGGCATGGAGGGCAGTCGAAGAGGAAGAGGAAGAGGTGGCAGGCATAAAGCCCTTCCTTCGTACACGTGTGAGGGTCCTGAGGGAGATAGGAACGTGTCAATGAAACCCCAAACAAAAGCAAAAGGAAAACGTAAGGGTAATTTGGGAAATCAACTGTTTGAAATCACAAGTCTTCCAGTAAGGATAACATGGACACAAAAAATAGTCAAATCAGATGTGCACAAGCAAAGTATTCTAATAAAATTTTCAATTTACTTGTATACAATTTCAAGAATCGTGTACAAGAAATCTATTTACATTAATTCTTGCACAAGAAAATAATTTACATAATTTACATTTGCACAAGAAAATAATTTACATAATTTACATTTAAATGTGTCCGAGAGAAATTCCGTGTATTATAATCAACATATATTTATAATTTTTAAAAAGAAGAAAAAAAAAACTATGAGATCCAATTTGTCCAATTGGTAGTAGGGTAAGTGAGACTACAAACCATTTATCCATTCTCCATGACCCAATATATTTTATAAAACTTTATATCTCATACAAAAACAATAACGTTACAAGAGACGCACCTCATTTACAATGAATATTAAAATAAGTTAAAACCTTTTACGATGAATTAAATTTAAATACTAAATTCTAAAATTATATTATATAATTTTTTTTTTAAAAACAATAATCGAAAAGGTAATACAGAGTAACCGCCCCAGTGTACGGAGCCCTCAGCGGATCACCCCTCTGGATCACTCTATAGCTCTACTAACTTGCAAAGAATCTACAACACGGTATAAAACCGTTAGCTAATCATACACATATATAGAGAGAGAGATGCAAGAGCACAAACACACATCACGAATCATAACACATCAACATGCTTTCACACATTTACCCGGTTTATTATCTTTAATAAGTCCAATCACTCAATCGTATAAATATAAATGTATAGGAATATATGTGACACGAGGAATATAATCCTCGCATCTGGGTGCTATAGCAAGCTGGAGTGGTATCGGCACACCTCCCGTGTACCCTAGGGGAGTGGTGAGGGTCCATCCCGTATACCAGGTTTGGCCTGACTACAAAGAACCTCCCAGACTCCACGACGGGATGAAAGGGAGAGGTTATCACGGCCACTACAATGGGCGGTCAATAAACCATAGGTCGGTAATAATCACATCGCATGCTATCAAGTATATAACAAACACCACTCATGCAAACATCCGATATAAGGATGGTAGCTAAGTAAGTCCTACGGACCTACCTCAACCTCGGAAGTAGTATCAACTACGATCAACTCTCAATCTGGTCCACTCCAAATCTGAAGGACAACACTGCCTAGTAACAACGCATAACAACATATATCAAACTCATATTCATCATAGAGGTCACACCTAGACCCAAGGGATCCATAAAGATCGTATCCTAACTCGTAAACCTCAAAGCCATAACTGGCATAAACGATATCATACTCATCATCATTCTAACCTCATACACGTACCTAGCATGCTACTAACCCGCTCATACTAGGAAAGGAAAGGACCTACCTAACTATAGGTAGACCCGGGACAAGACGCACCTGCGTGACAAGAGAGACGCAGGGGCGGAGCAAGGCAGCCCGCAAGGGCGGAGCAAGGCAGCCCGTAGGCGCGGCAAGGCTCAACCGCAAGCGCGGTGACAAAGGCCGCAGGCACGGCGCGGGCGCTGGAACAGTGGCCGCGGGGCGGAAGAATCCGGGCGCGGGTGCGGTAAACTCCAGACGAAGGGGCGGCAACAGTGCAGAACGTAGTCCCGCGAGTTCTCTTCCACTCTTCACGTGATCAAATAACGTCTTCATCCATCCACAACCACATCCATACATATATATACATATTCCAACATTAATCTATATCCAATTCATCTAATCCTAAGCTAAGGGAGAAGGAAACAAAGAAAAAAGAAAGAAGAGAAGAACCAAGTCTTACCTACTACTGGTCTAGGCAAGAGGATGCACCAAACTACACTTCAACTGGCTTCCAAGCACAGCCACAATATCCAACAACATCCAACCACAACAAGGCTACACCAAACTGTTCCAACCAAGAGAAAACCAAGATCAAGATCAAGGGATGAAAGGGGAAGAAGAAGCACGTAGGTTTAGCTGGGAAAGGAAATGGAACACTTGCTCACGAGGCCAAAGAAGAAGCTTAAGGAAGAAGAAACAAAAGGGTAAAGCACGGGTCAAACGGTCAACAAAACCGGCTGCAGCCGCAGGAAACCGCGGGGGCGGTTCACTGGGCTGCGGGAGCGGGAACCCGCTGGGGCGGCACACATGCCCGCGGGGCAAGTCAAACTCGGTCCAAAACTAAGGCTCTTACATGCAACCTTGTGGGTTACCCCATACTTATACAATAGAGACTTAGGGTTCTGAGCGGTGAAGTGCTTGCCACCATCACTCATTATGACATGAGGTGTGCCAAATCTTGGGAAGATGATCTAGTTGAAGAATCTCAGTACCACCTTGGTATCATTTGTAGGGAATGCAATGGCCTTGACCTTGGTTTTCAATAGCACCTGGAGATGTTTCATTTCTAGGGGTGGTCATGGGACGGGATTGAGGTCATCCTAGTCCCGTCCCGGCTATTTTAAACGGGATGGGATCGGGACGGGCCTTGGGTATTTTAGATTGAATCCCATCGGGTCCTATCCCGGCTGGGACCGGAACGGGATGGGCCCAATCCCGTTTGCACATTAGTTTATTTAATGTTTTAAAATTTTACGTTTTCTCCACAAAATATTCGTATATATCGTACTTAAAACGCAAAAAAGTTAAAGTTTCCGAATATTCATAATAACATATTATATTTAAATTAAAGTTTCAAATGTATACAATAAAACACATCTAAGGGCATGTTTGGTATCCATATCTAGATATCAGATATGGATATCGATATAAAAAAACTCATATATGTGTTTGGTATACAAGTATATGGATATCAAACTGATATCTTGATATAATCCTTGTACACATTTTCTCCTATTTTGATATACTAAAAAAACTAGAGGTATCACATATCTAAAATTGCTCCTCCCTCCTCTATTATTCCTCTCCGAAACAAAGGTATCAGATATCGATCTCATATCCATACCTTGATACCTCATACCTATATCTTGATACCCATATCTGATATCTAGATATGGATACCAAACAGGCCCTAAATGAATTTGGTATATTTGTCAATTTTAACATTTTGACCAACATGATTTATTTTTTAAAATATATACACGTAAATATATAATAACTATATAAGTATTTCACTAATGTTTATGGATTCTACTCTAATTTATTATTTTAAATTAAATTCTTTATTCTTTACGGGACGGGACGGGCCTAGCGGGATGGAGAAGTTAAGGCCCATATCCCGTCCCGGATAGTTTTTGACGGGACGGGTTTGGGACGGGATTTATAATTTTGAATGAAATCCCGCCGGGATCGGGACGGGATTTGGACGGGACCGGGATTGGCGGGATTTGTGCCCATCATTTCAATCTTAGGAGGTTCCTTCGGCAGAGATCTCCAACTTTCAGGTGCATATCGGGTGATATTGAAAGCTTCAAGAGGAGTTTCAATGAATCTCGGGTCTTCATCACAAAATCTCGGGTCGATATCAGGAGGATCAGGGCTAATATTTGCCTTCAAAACCACCTCAATAGGTGAAGCTTCAAATGGCGGGCATGGGTCCTAACATCTCGGCCCGAGATTGGTGTCGAGATGCCTTTCGACCTGTGAAATCTCGCCCAAATTAATTGTATTTAATTTCATCTCGACTGAGATTCTAGCAATTTGGCCGAGATGTCATGAGTCTTCTCCCCCTTTTGTGAGAACTTCAAATTTAGCTTTGGGGTTGACGGGAAGGATAGTTAATGCTCGGAATCCTTCGTTGCACACTTCCTCCGGTTGAGCCTTTACAACACATGTCACGGTGCTCTCAAGGTTGCTTAATCTCCCAATCATTTGTTCGAATATCAACTTAATGCGATCCTTGGGAGGTTGTTGTTGTTGGAATCCGGGAGGAGATTGTTGTAGAGGTTATATTTGAGGCCTTGGGCCGTGTGAGCTTGGCTACTAGATTTGAAGGCGGAGGTGCAAAGCTTCCTCAAAGACTTGAGCTCATTATTGATAGCTTCTTCTCTTTCTCTTTCAATCACTCTCTCATTTTCCAAGGTTTCATCTTTAAGCCTAAGTTGCTCCAAAGCTTCATCAAGTTCTGCTTAAAGGTTTCTTACGTCCATCGTTTTCATCTTGGCAAGCCCGAAAAATACAGAGACACAAATTAAAACAAGATCAAAAGCAAAAGAAAGACCTAGATTATAAACAATCAAGATGCAAATCAAACTAGACCAAGTCCTCGACAACGGCTCCAAAAATTTGTTCACTCTAAAAACGATGCGTAGTTTTACAATTTATAATTCTTATAATAGATATCGAAGACTACTTAGCGAACCCACAATGTATGAGTAATTTCGTAGCAAGGTAAGTACTCCAAGATCGAATAGTATAAGTCTAGAATAAGAAATGAGGGTGAGGAAGAAGGGTTAGAAAATCCATATATTGTTGAGTTTTTGGTTGGTTATTGATCAAGGATAAACTTAAAATAAATAAGTAAAATCAAGCAAAATATAAACAAACGATATGCTAACACTAATCGGAAAAAGAGATTCTAAGGTTTCAAAATCGTTGGCTATGGCAATGAAACTCAAGCTAACTCACAAATGGTTTGGTTTGATTGCTAGAAGCTAGGTGGCATATATGTTTTGTCAATGAGAATTTATCACGAGGGAGGTCTCAAAATCCTCTAGTTTCAATCCAAACTACCTATTAACGGGTAAGTCTCAAGGTAAAAGGGATGGAAAATCAACACAAATTGGTTTCTCTACCTAAGGATTCAACCAACCTATATCGGGTAAGTCTCATGTTTAGCCTATCTCAAGAAGTAAACCAACACATCTCATCTAATATAGGGGTTTTCACCTCTATTACCTAGTGTTCATTGTCATTTGTATCCAGAACATTGCCAGTAAGTCTCGGTTCTAACTTGGTTTTCTTGTCTAAATAAACACTAGCCTAGATTCAGCTCAATCAACACTAGGATTTACAAAATCTATTAACCAAAGCTAACATGCAAGCTAATCAATCATCACCCATGCCATAACCAAGTCTCTATTCACCTTAAAATCACTAGAAATCTAACCAACAATATACATAATGAAATCAACAAATCAAAGGGAATAACACATGCAGTTCATGATACTAAAATGCAAAGGAAAATGAAATCAAAACTTAGCTGATTACTCTTCAATTCTCAAGGAGAACAAAATCCCTACACAACCACAATCCCTCTTTTGTCTTTTTGATTCAGAAAAACGAAGAACAAATTTGGAAGCTGAAAAGTCCCAACAAACTGGAAAGAAGAAAGGAAAATTGCAGAAGAAGATCCAAGGGTCCGAAAAGAGACCCAAACAAAAGGCATGTAAGTTTATCTTTATACTATAGGTTAAGAAAAGCAAAGGTCGGTCTAAAAAGCGCCTGAAAAGCGTCTGAAAAGTTGATGTTTGTTGTAGATCTGGAGGAATCTCGCCCTCTATTGTCAATCTCGGGTCGAGATTTGGAGTTGTCAATGTTTGCCTTTGGTTTCTGTAAATCTCGGCCTGATGTGCCCAAAATCTCAGCCCGAAGTAGGGACCGAGATTACTCTCGACTTCAGTAATCTCGCCTGCAATTATCTCTGAGTTTCCTATCTCGGCCGATATATACTATTTTACTCACCAAGATTTCACATAGTCACTATTTTCTCCTTTGCTCAATCTCTTGCCTTGCCTCCTCACTTGTGGGCTTTTCTTGGCCTTCATATGCGTCTCTTCCGAGCTCTTGGCATGCTCCACTCCGAGGCTTGAACTTCAAATGTGTTGTTTAGGTCCGAACTTCACCTTTGACTTTGAAAAACCAATCAAAGCGTATGTAGACATCTATACTTTCAAAGTAAACAATAACAAGTGTAAATGACACAAACTTAGGCTTATTTATGTTAAACAAAAGGGAAAATCTACCTAAATGCATGCCTAAACTATGATAATAAATCATATTATCACCACCAATCCGAGGAATTGAGCACCAAACCGACTCGGTGTCCAACGCGTCCTTGACAAACTGTGCCACTTACCGTGCAAGTCCGGAAGAGACGAAGGAGCTACAACATCAAGTGCAAGAGCTCCTAGACTGGGGACATGTTTGTGAATCCTTTTCAACATGTGTCGTCCCGGTCATATTAGTGCGAAAGAAAGACGGATCATGGCGGATGTATGTTGATTGTCGTACATCAACGAAATAACAGTCAAGTACCCCAATTCCGCGCGTTGACGACATGTTGGACGAGCTCATGGAGCCACCATCTTATCCAAAATTGATCTCCAGAGCGGTTACCTCCAAATCTAGTTGACTGAAGGTGACGAGTGGAAGACGGCGTTCAAGATGAAGTATGACCTCTATGAATGGCTTGTCATGCCATTTGGTCTCTCCAACGCTCCGTCCACCTTCATGAGAATCATGAACCATGTCTTGCGCCGATTTTATTTGGTATATTCATTGTTGTTTATTTTGATGATATTTTGATATTTAGTAAGTCTTTGGATGAACACATCAGGCATCTTCGCGAAGTGGTCGAGTGTCTTAGCTAGGCAAGAGCAATTATATGTAAATTTTTATAAATGTGTCTTTTGCTCGGACACCACAAATTTCTTGGTTATGTCGTGTCTAAGGACGGACTCCGAGTAGACGAATCCAAAGTTTGTGCTATTTGAGAGTGACCTACACATACTACAGTCACCATGCTCCAGACCTTTCTCAACTTAGCGGCCTTTTAACGACGCTTTGTCAAGGACTTTAGCTCATTAGCGGCACCACTACATGGGATTACTACCAAGGGTGTCACGTTTGAGTAGCGTTATACCTATGCTCGAGCGTTTGATGCGCTTAAAGACCGCCTTTGTATAGAACCATTACTCCAACTCCCAAACTTTTCGAAAACCTTCGAGGCGGAGTGTGATGCATCGAAGGTGGGCATTGGGGGGTTCTCCTATAAGAGAATCGGCCCATTGCCTACTTTAGCGAAAAGCTTTCCGGTCCTTCACTCAAATATCCAACATATGATAAGGAACTATATGCTTTAGTTCGTTGTCTAAAGACATGGCAACACTACTTGTGGTTGAAGAAGTTCGTGATTTATTCGGATCATGCGGCTCTTTTATATCTCAGCAATCAAACTAATCTTAGTCGGCGGCATGTAAGTTGGGCAGAGTTTCTAGATACATTTCCTTATGTCATTCAACACAAGAAAGGCAAAGAGAATGTGGTAGCCGATGCCCTTTCTTGGTGGTATATCCTTCTTTTGCATATGGAGGCCAAGATCCATGGATTTGCTCTTATCAAAGAGTTATATTACACGGATCTTGACTTCAAGGATATATTTGCACAATGCCTTGACCTCCGAGAGCATGATACTTTCTTTATTAACGATGGTTATTTGTTCCGCGCGGGCAAGCTTTGTATCCCGCATTTGTCTATACATCATTTGTTGATAAAGGAGGCCCATGAGAGTTGTGGTCACTTCGGTGCTACCAAGAATCTCGCCGCTCTCCAAGAACACTTCTTTTGGTCTCGAATGCGCAAGCATGTGACATGATTTTGCAAAGGTTGCATCACATGTCACCATGCAAAATCGCGCCAAGGTCCGGATGGATTGTATTCTCCTTTGCCTGTACAATGGAACATTGAGAGGATCTTTCTATGGACTTTGTTGTTGGCCTACCCATGTCAAAATGAGGCAAATACTCCATTTTTGTGATGGTCGACCATTTTTCAAAAATATCTCATTTATCGCATCTAAGAGCACACAAAATGCTAGCGAAGTCGCTACATTTTTCTTTGACAACGTTGTGCGTTTACTTGGGAAACCACATTCTATTTTTAGTGATTGGGACGTGAAGTTTGTTAGTCATTTTTGGAGAACCTTGTGGGGAAAACTTGGAACCAACTTGTTTTCAAGTAGTTATCATCCCTAAACCGATGGTCAAACGGAGGTGAGAAATCGGACTCTTAGTGCTCTCCTTAAAGCAACGCTTAGGAGCAACCCACGTAGGTTGGAGGACTTACTTTCGATTGTCGTTTTTTCATATAAAAGGTCTAGACACTCGTCGACTAAGTTATCACCATTTGAAGTTGTCTACGATCTCAATCCACACCCCCAATGGATTTCACTCCGCTCTGCTCAAGGACGGAGAACACATCACCACCGCAAGTCGAATTGCTTCTATCATTGAGCTTCATGAGCGGACTAGGGCACAACTCCAACGTCGTGCCACCCAACTTGCCGAACAACGTAACAAGGGCCGCCGCGACGATTTCAAGCCCGGTGATCTTGTTTGGCTTCACCTATAGAAGGAGTGTTTTCCATTTGGCCGCAAAGGCAAGCTCTCGGACCGGGGTGATGGCCCATTCCGCATCCTATCCCGCCATGACCCAAATGCACACAAGTTAGAGCTTCCGAATTGTTACGGTGTGCACCCGACGTTCAATGTCAAGGACCTTGCCCCTTATGTTGAGCCTCTATTTGACGACGGTGAAACGGGAACGTTTCACGTCCAAAATGGGGGACTGGTGCGCCCTTGACTACCATGACTGTAAACGAGGAGGACGATGCTTTGTGGGTTTGCTCCGATGGACCGCTCACTCGTTCCCAAGCCAAAGTCATCGCCCAAGCTACCGGCTCAATCATTATTCGCACCATCACGTCTCTCGGACCCGTTATTGCGTGTCATGTCTCCACTCCAATATGGCATAGGCTACCGGATTTGTCCACACTTGGCCCCGTTAGCGGCATGTTTCGTCTTCCCGACGCCATGACATGAAGCTAGCATATTTTGATGTATTTCCCTACTTTTGCATTTTCAATAATAGACTTTTTGTAATACCCCAAATCCGCGGGACTCGGGGTGCTACGGGCGAGACCTCACAATGGGTCCCGACCCTTAGCTTGACAACAATTTCACCGGACCTTCCAACAAGGCACAAATAAAGGCGAAAACTTAAAACGTTTTTAATCTATACGAAAGCCCGAAAGTAAAGATTACAAAGTGAAAACTCAGCCGAGTCCTAAAACATCACAACTCCGATAAGAAAACCAAACCGTACTACATAATCCACAGTGCAAATACATATCCCAAAAACGTCCTCGTCCTATAATGTACGGAGACCCCGGCTGTCCACTCCTCCACCTCACTCGGCGGCGTCCTTAACTTGCAAGTCATCTACAACCACGGTTTAAAACCGTTAGCTAATATTCTAAGCATTAGAAAAGCGGTGAAGGCACAACCACATACATAACACATAACATAAAACACACAAGTCCGGTTTATTATCTTTTTATTATTAAGTCATATCCCGTTCTAATTCAACTTAGGTTTGTGGCACGAAAACCACCGTGGTCTCGCCTCGGGCCCCACTTACCGGCAGGAATGGTACGGATGCATCCGACCATCGAACCCGCCGGGCTAGTCTCCGAGATCCCCCTAACTTCACGCAGAGCTAGGCAAGATGTCACCGCCCGTTATCATACACTTGAGCCAAAATACATATAAGGTCGGTGGTCCTATTTACCGGTTTAAATGTTATAACAAGAACATAAACACACACCACCAACCACACATCAATGCTAATACGTAAAACAAGCTAAGTAAGTCCGGAGACTTACCTCGTCCCAATGCTAAATCACAAAACACTCTCGCTTCCCTTGGGAAGAAGCACACAACCTGCTCACAACAAGATAACTATCAAAACCCGCTCAACTCAAGAAGTCTAGGACTTCCACACAAATGATCTACGCAAGATCATTTGACTCTCATTCTAGGACCGCATCCTAGAATCTCTCATACTCACATCTCACTCAACGCATGAGGAGATATCTCAACAACCTACTAACTCTCATATGATCAACTCAAAATCCAAGAACGAGTAAAAGCCTACTAGGTCTATCATGCTCATCACACTCTCCACACATGAAAGTAACACCCAACAGTTCATAACCTCAAAGATATTAGTCCTCAACCCAAGAGGCACAAGCTAGCCTAGAAGATCCATCATGCTCACATGCTCATATCCAACAATTACATCGAGCCTTAGGGACTCCTAGGTTCACAACCTCTAAATGGTATTTCAAGCTACTCTAGATCCATCCTAGGCATGTTACTAACATGATTCAACAACAATACTAAGGAATGAACGAAGGGGAAGGGAGAGGAGGAACCTACTGTCGAAGAAACGCAGCCGCGGAGTCAAGCCGGCGCCCCGACAGAGCAAAGGCCGCCCCTGCGGAACCAGGAGCTGCCAGCCGCACCCGCGGCGGAAGGAGCCGCCCCCGCGCCGTCCGTGTCCTGGAGCCCTGGAGCCGCCCCGCGGTGGTGCTGAGCCGCGCCCGCGGCCGTGCTGTGCCACACCTGTGGGCGTGATGATCCGCCCCGCGGGTTCTTTGCAGAACGCCGTCTTCTTCGTATTCGATCGTGAATCCTTGGCTCCAAAGTCCTCCTTTCCTTGCTGGGTCTTCTCCAAACACTCCCTACTGATCTTAGGCTCCTCTCCACGACCTAATCGAGCTAAGAACGCAGCCATGCAAAGAGTTGAGTAAAAACCTCTCAAAAGCTTCATCAATGGCTATGGATGAAGGAGGGAAGAAGAAAGGGGTGAATCAGCAATGAAGGAGAAGGAAGGAACAGGAAGAAGCTTACCACACTTGATCTGGGATCCCTCTACTGCAGTCCACACATGCAAGAGTTGCAATCCATATGGAAGAAGAGAAGAGAGCAAAGAGAGGAAGAGGGAGAGGGAAATAAACGTGAAAGAGAAAGAGAGGAGAGAGAGAGGGAGGGGACAAGGGCTGTCAAGGGAGAGGGGATAGCAATTGTCGTGTCACATCACCCCGGAACGAGGGGTCGGAAATGACCCCTTGTCACTTCGACCCGGAACGAAGGGTCGGAAAGCGGGAAAAAGAGGAAAAACAACGAGTCGGCTCGGGATTTTCTTAGGAATAAATCCCGGTTCTCGGCATCTCGAGATTACGGGATAACTACAAAGTGCTCCAAGTCTGGAATAAAATTAAAAAAATTCCAGACGTTACACTTTTTATTTTCAGAACTTTAATCCCGGGACCTAAGTTCCGACCTTCCATAGCCTAGACCGTTCATTTCGAAAGTTAGCTCCGTCTTTAATTTCCGTCAATTATATTCTGACTTTTGGTTTAGCCTTCATCCACTATATAAGGGATGCTCATTTTAGATCATGTTCGTTTTAATCAAGTTATTTTGAGGAAATTTCTCTCTTGATTTTGGGCATCAACTCTTCTTCTATCCTCTCAAAGTTTTTCATTGGATCTAAGTCTTTGATCCAAGAACTCACATTCGAGGATTCTTCTCAAGAATCAACTAACATATCCACTTCAACGGCTTGTTCGATCTCTCTAGATCAAACCAACCATCGCTTCCGCATCCATCTCAATCGCTTCTGCCACCCAAATTCTATCCAATTTACAACCTTGCACATCAACAGAGGAGTAGTTGAAGCTTTACCTTGATCTAGATCCGGAGTTCGTCATTCAACGCATCCAAAGACGCATCAACCCATGAGTACCTTTGAACTTATATTGGTTACGAAAATCGGAAGTACGTTTTTTTTGTGTGGTCCAAACCTTTAGCAAATAATGAAGATAGAAAATAATTTTTTTTTATACTTTGGATGCAATAAAGTGATAAATTAAGTAATGGTAAAAATTTTAATTTATGTATGATATATTCATTAAATTAAATCTTTTAAAATTGAAAGATTTATTTTTAACATATTCAATTAACTAGATCTAAAAAATTGGAATGATTGGAAACGTTAATAGGAAGTACGATTGATTTGTTTTTTAATTTTTAATTCTTATAATTTCACAGTCACCTGTACAATTGGCAAAATGTTTTTACAATTTTACAATTGATGGGTACAATTGGCAAAATTAGAATGATTAGAATGATGGGTTAAATCGACCACAATATATATTTTTTTATACTCTACGGTAAGCAATTAGGGTACATCATCTCCTCGAGACTCTTCACCCTAGTGCATCCTTTCGGATGAGATCGCCCACCAAAACATTAGACGATCTGGACGCCATAAGACACTCATGACTCAACTCAACAAGCAAATCAGCAACACCGTTGACCTCTCTGAAAACATGCCGAATCCTAACCCGACAGAAACCAACTAAAATATTAGTAATATCTGGCATAATAAGATCAAGTTCCCAGGGAGGTTTCCAGACTGCTTAACCGAGTTAATAACCGAAAGGCAATCCCCTTCAATTTCAATATTTTTGATCCCCAAGTCATACGCCATAACCAAGCCTTCTCTTAGCGCACATACTTCGGCATACAGGGCCGATATGTTACCACATCACCCAAAGCCAAGGGAAACTTTCATAGTGTCATAATTGAGTAGGATAAATCGACCACAATGTTATCACATCCATATTGTCCTAAATTATGTAAATAATTTTTCTTAAAAATTCAATTTTTGTAAAAAAAATTTGTGTGTTTTTAAGTTAAAAATATTTTTCATTAGAGACTCAAAAATCAAAAGTTAGAGGGTTTGATTCCCAAATTTGTAACTCAAGCGGGTTATTTTCAAAATTTTAGCCCTATTTTAGTTTTAACTAGATAATCAAACATTTGCTACGCAAAGCCCTTGACATTTTGTGTTATCATTCTTGTTTGTTAATTTTTTTGTTTTTAATAAAGGAAGCAATTTGATACATTGGACGACACACCGTCTAATGGATCGAAAGGCCGAATAAATCGGCATACGGACTAACCGTCATGAATAACCAAAACAGACGAAAAACAAAGAAATACAAAAGTACATCAGGATGACTCGGAAGCAGAGGGGTCTTCAAGGTAAATGAGAAGGAGCAAGCCACTAGAAAGCGGGGAGAATGAAGTCCGTCGTCGAAGGGATTGCACAAGAAGAACGCCTTGGGGAAAACTGTGGACACCTTATATTTGGACTCGAAGTAGAGTCATCACGAGTTGATCACAAATACACGATCCCTCCAAGAGAAACTTTAACAACCCAAATCCGCGGGACTCGGGGCGCTACTGGGTGAGACCGCACAATGGGTCCCGACCCTTAGCCTGCCTCGCCAAGAGCTCCCCGGCGACGACAGAGGAAGCAGGCAGATGGAGAGGATCAGGGAACAGTTCTTGCCCAATCTCCTCTATGACGATGCGTCAGGGGTGGTCTCAAAAAGCCTAGAAAGAAGCAGGCAAATCGCTCTAGGTGAAAATAGAACTCTTTTTTATCGCCTCTCTTCTCTTCCACCATCCCCCAACCATATGACTAGGCCGCTCCGGAACATAATTATGCTGTTTGCTGGGCCCTGATGGTGGAACTGGCATTTTTGGGGGGAAGAAAGCGGCCCCCTTTTTCGGCTGACGTGAGAGAAGTCAGCACAAGGGAAGTCCCTCGAAGCCGAAGTAGGTTTGAGTCTCAGGAAGCGTTTAGGCCGGGTTCGAAGCATGATTCAAAGAAAGGTACAGTAGCAACTTGCTCTTTTGTCCCCCCAACCGAACTCTTTCCTCTTTTGTTTGCTCTATTAATTCGAATCGAATCCTGCAATGCCGGCCTATTTGCCGAAGATAAAGTGCTGCCACGTGTGATGCAGTTTGCGCGCAACACAAACTTAACCTATGTTAAGAAGGATTTTCATTATATGAGGTGGTGGGATGCCGAATCGTTGGTAGTCTTATTCTGTGGACAGTGCATGGAACTTCGATCTAAGTTGAGCTAGCCTTAGTATGGACAGTCTTGAGTGACGACAATTTCACCGGACCTTTCAACAACGGCACAGAATAAAGGCGGAAAACTAAAAATACGTTTTTAATGTATGCGGAAAAGCGAAATGTAAAGTACAACTGGGAAACTCAGCCGAATCCTCAAAACAACTTAATACGATACAAAGTTAATGTGCGTCAGCATTCAATAAACAACAACGTGAAAACATGACTCAAAATATTCCCCGTCCTATAATGTACGGGGACCCCGGCTGTCCACTCCTTCGCCTCACTCGGCGGCGTCCCTAACCTGCATGTCATCTACATAGGTGGTTTAAAACCGTTAGCTAATATTCTACGCATTAGAATAACAGTGAAGGCACAAACACGTATAATACACAAAACATAAATCACGCAAGTCCGGTTTATTATCTTTATTTATTAACTCGTATCCCGTTCTAATTCAACTTCGGTTGTGACACGAGACCCCAATGGTCTCGCCTCGGTCCCTTACCGGCAAGGAATGGTACGGATGCCTCCGTCCATTAACCCGCCGGGCTAGTCGCCGAGAATCCCCTGGACTTCCCAAGAGCCAGGCAGTATTGCCACCGCCCGTTATCATACACTTGGGCCAAACAGAATTATATGGTCGGTGGTCCTAATTTACCGGTTTAATAGTTATTACATATGCAAAATCACACACCACCAAACACACGTCACACTAATACGGAAAATACGCGCTAAGTAAGTCCGGGGACTTACCTCGTCCCAACGCTAACTCACAAACGCTCCTGCTTCCCTTGGGAAGAATACAACACCTGCTCATAGCACGATACCATCAATACTCGCTCAACTCGAGAAGTCTATGACTTCTACCCAAATGATCTATACAAGATCATTTGATTCCCATTCTAGAATCTATCATGCTCGTAATCCAAACACTTTATAAAAGTCCACGGGTCTAGCACGCCCATAACGTTCTCCTAAAGTCCGAAAATCTAACTTTTAAGGAAATTACGGTTTTGACCCCGAATTTCCTTAAAATCCTAAAATGGCCAAACGGGTCTCTAAACTTCCGGAAAACATCTAACTACATTTATTATCTATTAAACGACTCTAGACGGTTACTAAAGATTTCCGAACTTCCGATTCAAGATGAAAATCCTTAAGAAAGTATTAAACGTCACCTAGATTTCTCCATACTTTGGCCTCGGTTTAACCACGTCAAATATTTCTCAACATTCCGAAATAATTCTTACACATACTAGGCCACGACTACAACATACGGGAAGCATCATTACTTCCCAAATCCCAACAACTAAACCGCACAAAATCATCAAGGTCTCAATCCTAAATGCGAGGTCTAGGAAACCGAGTTTCTTCTAACTTTCCAAAACTATTGATCCAACCGTTGATCGTCCTAGAATTTTAACATTTATAAACTGCTATGCCATCTACAATATATCCGAAAATCAGCCGTTGAATGTGATTAAAACGTACCAAAACGAGGTCCGAAGTAGGGGATTCGCACACGAGGAAAACTCGAGATCCGGCCTCGATTTCCAACAACCACACGGCTGTTCCAGTCCTCGGCGACAGCGCGGGGAGGCACAGGCGCGGGGCGGAAGGGATGGCAGGGTCTCGGCCGAGATGCCTACGGCTCGGCCGAGATCCAGGCGTGGCTCGCCGAGATTCAAGGGCGAGGTACAGAAGCTCGGCCGAGATGCTCGGCCGAGGTGCAGAGCTTCTTCGGTGTCGATGGCGCTCCTGTGGTGGCGAAGGGGAAGGCCGGCGTCGGCGAGGCTCGTGCAGGGGGAGGCACGGCGACGGCTTCTCCTGGGTGGGGCTGCTCGGCTCGGTTCGAAGGAGGAAGAGGGCTCGCTGCACAGATCCAAGAAAACGCAGAGGGCGAGGCGAGGGCAAGCGGCCGGCGGAACTGTAGTGGCTCCTCGTGCTGGCGGCGTTGGCGCGGCTCCAGTTGGGCACGGCGACGACAAAGAGAAGCGTGGTGAGAGAGGGAGCTCGAGGTTGGGGTCGGCCGAGGTGAGAAGAGTGAGAGGAGAGGAGGGATGAAGCTTGAGGGTGAACCGAGAGAGATGGCGTGAGGGAGTGTAGAGACGAGGTGAGTGAGGTAGGGTAGCTGCAGCCGGTTGCGTGGGAGGAGGACAAAGCAGACCGAGGGGTCGGCTGCTGCTGCAGCGTCTAGCTGGGCGGCAGGAGGTTAGAGCAGGGCTACATGGCGGGGAGTGGTGCAGATTTGCGTGGAGCAGTGGGCAAGGGAGCAAAACGACAGGTCTTAGCTGGCCTTGCCAGCTTGGCAGGTGGGGCCCTCCATGCCCACGTGGAAAAGAAAAGAGGGAAGAAATAAATAAGATCGGGATCGGATCCCGGTCGGAAAAAATTCCCGGACATTTCCGTAAAAATAATTTACGGGTTACAGGTCGGAAATAAATTCCCGAACATTTCCGGAAAAATTGTTTCGGAAAGTGAATAAAAAGATAATTTATTTCTAAAATTCTCGATCATTGTTATATTTTTATTTCTAAAATTTTCGGACTTTACAAAACAACTCGAAACCCACCATAACTTGATTCATACTCGAAAGATTTCACGACAAACAAAAAAAATCTAGGGAAATTCCTCATGGTGCCCATGAGGTTTTGAACTTTTTATTTGGTAACCAACATTTTATGTAATTCCATGTGATGCTCACAAGGTTTTGTATAATTAATCTCCATAACCATTCATTCATTTTCCATCCAACTTTCCATCCGATTTTTCTGTATTTGAATTTTTGTCTTTGTGAATGTTAAACTATAGAATTAAGTTTAAATAAATTTCAATAAATTAACTAAAAAATAGATTGAAATTTAAAACAAATAAAATCTATCTAATGATGTAGTTTTTAGTGAAGATTTTATATTGAAAGTACTTGTTCTGCAAAGTTCTTATCAACATTAAGGAGATAATAAGTAAGTTAATTTAAATAGTTATAATGATCAAAGCATAAAATAATAAAAATTTTATATTGCCTTAATAAAAAATATTTTAGTCATAAATTGTTAATCACCGAATAAACTAGAAATTTACATTTACAAAATTATACGTAGCTAAATACCAAAAGTTAAGCATTCCAATATTTAAAATTACAACAATTAAAAAGTTTAAAATGAATGAATGGTTATGGAGATTAATCATACAAAACCTTGTAGACACCCATGAAATTACATGAAATATTGATTACCAAATGAAAAGTTTAAAATTTCACGGACACCACGAGAAATTTTCCAAAAATCTAACATGTACAAGTGTAAAATTAGAGGAAAAGTCTCATTACAAAAAACTTTTCAAAAAGTTGTAAGAGGCATAATATGTCTTTTTCTTTCTTAATTTTCCTTTTTCTATGTTTTTTAAATTGTTGTTTGATATTTAAAAAAAAAACCAAGCTCAAAGTTAATAACAAGGTGAAAATGAGCTTTCTTTTTTATATTCATAAGCTATTAATCATTTCTTTCTCTAGGACAAAATAAGTCAAGTAAACTTTTGTAGGTATTGAACGTTATTTTTCAATTTTTATAGGGACATAAGTGTAAAGTAAAATAACACAAAAATAAAATCTGTTCTCTATAATTCCCTCATGGTTCTGTACTAGTGCAAACCCTAGTGCAAGCCGCTGCAAAGGGTCTTCGTCAACATGAAACCCTCTCGTCTTTGTTTGCGCCTCCATTCAGCAGGAGATACAGTGCACTACAAATTTCTCCATATTGACTGTAAGTCTTGCAAATTTGACGTCAGAGACGCCCATTACTTCGTCGATTACATGCTTGGGATGAGATCTTCACCCCCAATTTCATGTTTCAATCTACTGTTGGGTGCCCTAATCAATCGTAAGCATTTCTCTCTCACTATCTCTTTCTACTAGACTTTAGTTGTCTCTGGTGTATTTTTTGCTGAGATCAGATTTTATCACCTTCAATATTCTGCTGAACTGTTATTGTACAATAAATTTAGGGGGTGCGGTGTTCTCGGCGTTTGGCCTTACATCGAAGATGGATTGTCGCCCTTACGCGTACTTTTGATTTATTGGTCAAAGGGTTGTGTTTGGAGAAGAAAGTGGTTGATGCTGCTAGTATCATTAGGCTGGGATGCAATCCTAATATCGTTACTTACAACACTATGGTTGATGAATTGTGTAAGACCGGGAATGACGCCTCTGCCCTTCAGTTGCACCGCAAAACTGTGGCTGGTCCTGCTCGAGGAAGTGATAAGCCACTTATGTCAACAAATGATGACTTCAGTGATGGTTTCTCTAAGGAGGGGCCTAGAGTTGATGTGAAAGGACTATTCATTGGGATATTGGATGTATATTGTAAAGTTAGAAACATGATAGAAGCTATGAGCTTGTACAAAGATATGAATCAGAAGGGTTTCTGCTCACATTGTCACTAAAAGTACCTTGTTGAAAGGTTGAAGATGCTATAAATCTATTTAGTGACATGAAAAATGTGGATGTAAAGCAAGACCCTTGGTAGACCAGATATAGCTAGCTATGCTATATTGGTTGATGGCCGGTGTAAAGAAGGATACGTGGATAAGGCTGAAAAACTGCTATTCTTGGAAATGAAAAATAGTGGCATTCCTCTGAGTGTTGTCAGTTATAATTCTCTAATTGATGAGTTTCGTTTTGGAAATGACGAGGAGGCAAAAAGCGCTATTTGGGAATATGATTCGAGCCGGCATTTGGCCCAATGTGGTGACATTTAATATTCTAATCAGTAATCTTTGCAAGAAAGGAAGTATAGAAAACGCAAATAACTTGTTAAAGTTGATGATCAATGGAGGCGAAGTTACTGATTTAGCTACTTACAACCGTGTGTTGAAAGGCCTTTGTTTAGAAGGTAGGGTTAATGATGCACGTGATGTGCTGAATTTGGGTGAAACTCATGGCTGCAAGTGTGATGTAATAATATATAACACGCTAATGGATGGTTATTGCAAAGCAGGATGTTTGAGTAGGCACACAATTTACTTGTGGAAATGGAAGTCAAGGGTTTTCCCTGATGTCATCACATATAACACATTGATAAACAAGCATAGCAGAGCACAGGATGCTTGAGGAGGCATGCAATTTACTTCTTGAAATGGAAGCCAAGTGTTGTATCCCTAATGGCAATACTTTTGATACATTGATCTATATATTTGTTCAATAAAGGACAGTGCAAGAGCTAAAGAGCTTATAAACTGAAGATCTCTCCCAACCAATCCACATGGTGTATTTTGGAGCATATGAATTCAGACGACAATTGACAGGATTGGGTCAATTCTTTTAGGCGACAATTGACTGAAAGCGTTTCCTGATTTCTCTCAAATAAGAAACCCAAGAGATAATACACCTTGAATCACCAGCATGCATGTGAGTTATCCCCTCGATCTTGATCCTACTATAGAAAATTTATTTTCTCATCTTTTTACTGCTATTATTCAATTCTTTTGACTCCACTCTTCTTGTGTTTCCAGCGACTTGGGAAAACTTCATTTGAGGTTAAGCTCTTGAACCAAAGAATTAAGGAGAACTAAGAGGCACCCGATTGGAGGATTACTGCTAATTAAGAAGATAATTTTTTCTTCTTCCCTGAGAGGTTGCTGTCTTACGGCCGTGTGCAGCAAATGCAGATGGGTTGATCTTTTATTAATAGTTTCATTTTGTAGTTAAGCATAGTTTAAACATTGCAATGCACCAAGGGGTTATGCATGTAGTCTAATTTCAAATTACAGAAATGTTTTGAGTCAAATATAAGCGAGGCTTGTGAAAGTAAACTTTCTGTTTTTTTTTTTTCTTCTGATTCATTTGCTCTCAACATACAAGTCAATTTTCAGCAAATTGCCTTTGACTATGTATCAGTGAATAATCTGAAGACATTGAGGGATTACTGCTAGTTAAGAAGATAAAGTTTTTTTTTTTTTCCTTCTTCCCTGAGAGCTTGCTGGCTTAAGGCCGTGTGCAGCAAATGTAGATGGGTTGGCCTTTTATTAATAGTTATATGTTGTAGTTAAGCATAACTTAAAACAATGGCAATGTGCCAATGCATTATGCATGTTGTGTAATTTCAAATTACAGAATTGCCTTTGATCAAATATAAGTGAGTTTTGTGAAAGTAAACTTTACATTTGTTCTTTCTAATTTATTTGATCTCGACATACAAGTCAACTTTCAGCCATTTGCCTTTGACTATGTATTGGTGAATAATCTGAAGACAGTTAGGGATCAGCTATAATTTAAGGTAACCTCTGTAGGAAACTGATATTTTGGCTGATAAATTTTCCGGCTTGGATTGTTGATAAATTCACCCTGCTCTCACAAAATAGTATTGCAGGAATTTTCTCATTCTCCAACTGAAATGCACGTGACGTGATCACATATATGTATGATTAAGCTTTGAGAAAGTGTGTAAATTAGCCTCCTTCATTCTTTCAATAGGTATTCTCTGAATATATATGTGTGCATATTCGTCTGTGTCGTTGTTTTTGATGTCAATGCTCTCTTGCGCTTCCTGGCATATCAGTGCTGTCATGGGAAGTCTGCTTCGGTGGAGATTCTCAAGCCAACTTGAGAAACAATCTCCAAAGGAAGCTGTATGTTGTTCTTCTTGATGATGTTTAGAGTAAATCTTGTTAGAGAACTATAAAGCATCTCCAGTGGTCAAAGGAGTTCCAGTAGTGGTCCAATACGATGCAAAGATGGAATCATAAATGACCGAGATTGACAGTCTGAAGGTATGCATCAGAGTTTTATCTATGTCAAAATTGAATTTAGTTGCCCATTTGTCTATTACAAAAATGAAAAGGTGATTGCTGAAGATCTGAAAAAGGCTATCTTGTTGTCTGAAGCTAAAAGTGCATAGCTGGTGAAAACACTAGAAGATAGGGAGCAAGAAATCAATCATTATACCGAATTCTTCATGATCTGGGTTAAAGCAGACTTAACACAGTTTAGTTGTTAATATGGCATGTCTTAAAGATACATTTTGTTATTATGGCAAGCACTTCCAATGCACTTTTGTTGTTCAAATATCAACTTACCACCTTTTTCACAAACCAAACGGGCCTTAAGTTTCTAGATATTGTGATGAATCAACCACCCATACTTATTAAATTTACAGACGGCAAGATTAAGGAGCCAAGCTTGTTGGGGTTGCTAAAGAGATTTCAAATGCTCTCAGAGGGTATTGATAAACCATAAGCAACCGAGTTCAAAGCTGGTTTCTTGAGTTTGTTGCTGCTGCGCAACCTCTGATGTAGAGGTTAATTGAATATCTAAAATGGCTTCAATTGCAGTATTACTTTTTGTTTGATTTCCCCCCCCCCCCCCTACCATTACTGCTTTCCAGGAGAAAACACAGACTTGTGAACGGATTATCAGGTTAATTTAAAATTGGACCTGTCAAAATAGTAATCCAATCCGAAACAAGAACGGAGGAGCCTTACATATGTTATTAATGACTCTTATTATGATCATTCTCAGCATGAGATGATACCTATTTTTATTCTGTATGGATATCCTACTACTCCAGCAACATTTTGCAGATAGATTCTTCTCTGCTATCAAGCTACAGGGTCTTGTATGATCTTCGTCACCACAAATTCTATGCAACACCATAGAAGAAGAATGAAATTAGAATACGTTGAAGACGTAATACGAAACAACTGTAAGGGATTGCTTATACATACTGCGTGTGCCTGCTGATCTAGTACGATTGACACTCCCGGCTAATTCATTTTCAGAAATGTCACTGTTTAAGAAGGTAGAAATTAGTGATGATTCTATACATGAACATCAACAGAAATGTGGTTAAGGAATCAAGGCTCACAGGATTCTTAAACGACCAAGGCGAATGAGTTCAAGAACTTGTGTGGGAATTACTCCACTCAGTATGTTACCATTCAGTTTTCTGCAAATCAGTAAGAAAGTATATAAAACATAGACATTGATAAACTTTTGTTTGTTAGTATTCATTAACATTGAGATTATATTTCTCTTACATGACAGCCAATGATTTCAGGTTACCAAGGGAATTTGGGATGGACCCAGAAAGAGAATTGAAGTGTAAGGATAACTCAATCAAGCTTGTTAGATTCCCGATCTGCACAGGAATCTCTCCGCTCAAATTGTTGTTGTTCAGTCTCCTGCAGAAACATGAATTTCTAACATCAAAAGGTATAAATCTTGGAAAGTAAAAAAGTGAAATTTTTGTACTCACATCCATTTCAAGGATGAGAGTGATCCAAGGGTATCAGGGATTGGGCCGGCGAGAAAATTATTGTAAAGGTCCAAGCTGATCAACTGGGTCATATTACCGAGCTCTGTAGGGATTACTCCTGTCAGGTTATTTCCGAAAACTTCCCTGTTTCGAAGAACAGATGTTGATCAGCTTATGTGCATATTCTGTTACAAACATAAAGTTGTTAACTCACAGGTACTGCAGGTTGCTGAGCTGTCCGAGCTGTGGAACAAGGGAGCCTGATAGTCCAGCATTGCCTAGATCACTTCAATTGTTGAAACAAAAGTGAGAAGCTGAATATATATTTGTGTCAGATCAATCTGATCTTTTGAAACTAATAAATGGAAAAACATACATCCTGGTGACACTATTATCGTTGTTTGCAGGTGATATGAAACCAAGTGCATGGATTAACCAAAGTTGCATCCCAGCTTTGCAAGACATTGTTTGGGTCAACTAGACTCTGCTTCCAAGCAGAAAGAGCATCACCTGGTAACAAAATCGATACAAAAATGGAAAAAAAAGTTGTATCTCATAGTTTTACATACATAGGCTTTGATTGCAAGAAACAATTATGAATAAACCTCACTTACCTTCAAGGTTGCAAGTAACAGCTGCAACAAGTGTAGTAAGGATGAAGAAAGAAATGGGGACCATTTTTGAAATTTGATATAGTTGTGATCTGATATGTATCAGCCATTTATAAACTTCAAATATGGATTGTTAATTGGAAAAAGTTTCCATGTAGTTGAATAGTAGGATATGATAGTGTTTATTCTTTGACTGCTTCACTATTCTGACTAGTCAAATGTCCAGAAAATGGAGGCATTTTAAATGGAAGTTTAAACTTGTTTGAACACTTCTTCCTAGTTTATCCATTGACTAGTAATGGTTAACCATTTTTTTATTTTGCTTGTTGAGGAAGTTTTGTTAAGTGATATGCAGTGATTTTAAAACTTGATACAATTGGCTCCTTCAACATAAGCAAATGAGTCAAACCCATCTCCTTTAATTTTGCCAAGGTAGAAATATGGATATGCCAATTAATGGAAGTTTATCCAAAGTATCTTTCAAATTATGTTTATGGGTTTTCCTCAAATTATGTTTATGTGTTCATGAGCTTTTTTTAGACTTCAGAATATATCCTTATGTGATTCATAGTTAACGTTTTGAGAATTTTTATTTATTTATTATTTACTAGTTATTATAAAGTGTCATTTTAAATGTCTAAATAGAATGAATACTTTTTTTTTGTTCCCTTAAAATTTTAAATTGTAGATGGTATAAGGGTATTTCAGAAAATGATAAAGCTGCTTTATAAACCGAAAAACTTAAACACAACCCAGAAGTTTAAAGTTTAAGGAAATCATTCAAAATTTCCTCTTATAAGTAATATGAGATTCGATTAATTAATCCTTATTAATTAGATTTCAACAATAATGTTTCCTTCGAATACAATTTCTCATCAACTTGT
Organism: Fagopyrum tataricum; assembly: GCA_002319775.1. Classification (NCBI taxonomy): domain Eukaryota; kingdom Viridiplantae; phylum Streptophyta; class Magnoliopsida; order Caryophyllales; family Polygonaceae; genus Fagopyrum; species Fagopyrum tataricum. Next base: position 32,824,258 of record CM008283.1, on the reverse strand, counting down.
ATATATATAACCAAAATTCATAGCATTTTTTTTATTTAAAATATATTTTAAAACCCAAGTAATAAACTTAAAACTAAAAATTCCTCATGAATCAACTTTATATATATAAACTTAAAACAAAAAATTCCTCATCATTTTTTTTTATTTAAAAATATATTTTAAAAACCAAAGTAAGTAAACTTAAAACAAAAAATTCCTCATGAATATGGAAAATAGATTCAGCTTTTGACTGCTTCATAATTTGACGACACCAACCTTTACAGAAGTTAAGTCAAGTGAAATGCAATGATTCAAAGGTTAATAAATTGGCTCTTTCAATAGGAACAAACGAGTCAAAACCAAACCCCGTTGGCTCTTCTAATCTTGCTATGACTACGCCAATTAAGTAGAAAATTAGCTAAGTAAAAATAGTAAATCATTCGAGGAGAAAAACTTTCAAAACTTCTAGATAAGAAGTTTAATATTAGAGTTTATTAGAGAATACCTCCTCTTATATATCACTATTTTTAATTAATCACGTCTTGTAAAAAAATTTAAGATTTTTTTTGTTACAAGATAAGCAGAATAGGAGGGTCAGTGTCTAGACACCGACCGACCTACAGCATCCTTACGGATGAGTACAACCACATCGTCTGGAGATCGTCCTGGTCTTCAGTGGCAGAAAGTCCGTGTTTTGCGAGCTTGTCGCTACCGTGTGTTGATTTCCCTGAAGATGTGTGTGGTGCTTGCTTGAGAAAAGCTGAGATGCTGGTGGAAATGTCTGAAATGATCATGTCTGTCTCCCACGGGGGTTTCCAAGCGTGGTTGATCGAATTGATCAGCATCAGTTTGTCTCCCTCGATCTCAATAGCCGACACTCCTAACTGTTTAGCCTTTTGTAGGCCTTCCCGCAGAGCAAACGCTTCTGCCTCTAGAACTGAATCTGCATGACATTTCCCTTTTCCATGGGCCAAACGAAGGCCGTGGTTATCTCGAATGATGAAACCAAAGGCGAATTGGTTGTTGTTGTCAGATGTTGCGTCAAAGTTAAGCTTAACGAAATTCACTTTTGGTTTTTGCCAGCTGATATTCTTGGTCTTCCTTCTTTGTCTTTTATTTATTTTGCTCTCAGTTAATTGCTTTTTGTTTGCTTGTTCCCAATCTTCAATTTGTTTTAGTGCAATTTGTTTTAGGTTTGGTGTTGGTCTTTTATTGTTAAAGATTATCTGATTTCTATCCAACCAGATATTCCACCAAATCATTGCCACTTGTCTAAGTTCTTGAGATGAGATTTTATCCTTCATACTAAGAGTGTCTCATAAGTGGATTGATTATAAGTGTCAATATCCTTGAGGATGGTTGATATTTTGGTATTATCCATGGTCTGGTGAGTGCATTGGCACTCAAAAAAAAAGATGTTTGGCGCTTTCTGTGTGGTGATTGCAGAATACACAGTGCATGACTACCGGAATTTTTTTTGTCAAGATTTTCTTTGGTTGGAGACCATTTAGAGCCATTTTCCACAGGAAAATTTTGGACTTTCGGTATGATGCTCATGCCCCATATCCAAGTTTTGTCTTCCGATACCCCAACTTTTCTCCTTTGTATCATGTTTATTGCAGATTTGGTGGAATACCACCCGTCGTCGTTTGTTGACCAATAAATCCTATCTCTTATGTCATTTGTTGGGAGGTTATACTCCTTTATCTTATTAATGATGTTTACTTGAAGAATGCCTTCAAGTTGATCAAGGCGTTGTTCGTTCCACTTTTTATCCGAGATAAAGGTATCTACCTTATCCGATGTTCTAATTAGGGTTTGGTCAGACACTATTGTATACAGGGGTTCATCCATTAACCATCGGTCTTCCCAAAACTTGATTGTGCTTCCATCCCCTACTCTCCAGCGTAGGCCTTTATTAAATTCTTCTTTCAATTTGGTCAATTTCTTCCATTGCCAAGATGTATTTTTTCCACACTCGTAATTCCATAGGTTTTTCCCACGAAGATATTTCTCTTCTATAACTTTGACCCATATATTTTCTGGTTCTGCCATAATTTTCCAAAGGAGTTTCATTTGTAGTGCCTTATTCATATCCTCGCCTTTCTTATGCCAGTACCGCCTAGGCTTTTTGGTTTACAGATTTTATCCCAACTAATTAATGGGTGGTAGTTTGGTCCTTTATTCCAGAAGAAATTTCTATTGATTTTGTCTAGTTCATTGTGAATGCTTGCAGGTAACATAAAAGCCTGCATTAGGTAACTTGGTTTTGCGTTAAGGTTTGCTTTAATTAGGGTTGTTCGTCCCTCTTGCGAGAGAGATGAAGCTTTCCATTTCGAGAGTTGTTGTCTTGATTTTTGGATGACTGAGTTGAAAATCTCTTTGTTAACCCTTCCATTTATGATAGGGCAACCTAAATATTGCTCTAGATTTGTGGATGAGGATATCCCAAGATGAGCTTGTATTCTTCTTTTGCTTGCAAGTCTACATTATTTGAGGTTTGGAAGGTAGATTTGTGATAATTTATTACTTGGCCAGAAGTTTCACAGTAGTCATTCATCCTTTTTTTTTTTCGTCCCTTAAAGATGATGAATCATCACTAAAGGCTAAGAACGGGATTGATGACCCGTTTTTTGTTATGGGAAAGCCAATTGATCGTGGATTTTCTCCACTTATTTTTTGTATATTTCTTGCTAAGATTGCTCCTAGTTAAAGAGGAGCGGGGATAGTGGATCTCCTTGACGGAGACCTCTTTGCGGACAAAATAGGGTTGTCGGTGAATCATTTATTAACAAAGAATACGAGACAGTTGTTATGCATTCGTTAATCCAATTTCTAAATTTCTCACAAAACCCGAATTTTTGTAGTACCAATTTGAGGAACTTCCATTCTAGTTTATCATATGCTTTTTCCATGTCCAATTTAATGGCCATATACCCTTCTTTTCCTTTTTTTGATCTAAACCCGTGAAAAATTTCGTGGGCTATAAGCACATTATCATGGATTGCCCTATTTTTAGTAAAAGCACTTTGTAGTGGGTGAATTAGTTTGGGTAAGATTGAACTTAATCGGTTTGCTAAAATTTTGGCTATGATTTTGTATACTGTGGAGCAAAGACTGATTGGTCTATAGTTGGCGGTTGTTGTTGGGTTATCAACTTTCGGAGGAGTGCAATGAACGTGTGGTTCAATTGTTTAAGGATTTTACCAGTTCTGTAAAAACTTTTTACAGCTCTTGTGACGGCTGGGCCAACGATGTGCAATACTTCTGATAAAAACCAGCTGTCATTCCGTCAGGCCGGGCGATTTTTCACTGCCGATGTCAAAAAATGCGTTTTTATTTCCCCGGTAGAGAAAGGTTTACCTAACTCTGTGTTCTCGTCGTTAGTAATTTCTGTTTGTACGACTTCCAGAAGTTTTTGGAGTTTACGAATGTCGATATTCGACGCTCGAAATCGCATTTTGTAATCTTCCAAAAATTCCTCATTTATGTCGCTCTCCTTGGATAGTATGGTTCCATCACTTCTTGTTATATTTGATATTATCTTCTTATTTCTTCTGCCCGTGCTTTTCTATGGTGGAATTTCGTGTTTTTATCACCTAAGCGCAAGTTTGCCGTTTTGGCTCGTTGCACCCAATATTTATGTTGGTATTCCAGAATACATTCTCTTTTCTTGCATAATCTCGTTATCTTATCATTTAATTGTTGATCAAATGCTGAGAATAGCTGCCTTTGAAGGGTTTCTATTTGTTCATCAACGGATTTTAGTTGGGTATTAATGTTCTCGAATTTCGCACGACTCCATTGTTTTAAGTTTTGTTTTAGGAGGTTCGTTTTTTTAACAAGGTTGAACATATGTGTTCCTGAGAACTGGGTTCTCCATGTTTGTTTGATTAGGTTTTCACAGTCTTTCCGTTGCATCCACATAGACTCGAAGCGGAACGGTTTGTTTCTATAATTTTGTGACTTGGTTTTGCAGATTAATCGATATCATACAATGTCCGAGGTATTAATGCATGATTTCGAGTATGTATACTCGGATATTCTTGTATGACTTCTATGTTGACATTGTTCTGTCGAGTTTTTCATACGTATTTCGTCTCCTTCTTTCCTTTTTTTTCAAGTGTACTCATTACCTTTAGTTGGAGGTCTATTATTCCGCATTGGTCAGCTATGTCATGTAGTCTTTTGTATTTATTAATGCCAATGGGAGCTCCTCCCTTTTTGTCCGAGGGTTCCCGTAACTCATTATAGTCTCCTATGACTAGCGTTGGCATATTTGATGATTTGAAATCGGACACAAAATGTGACCAGAACTCATCTTTCTTTTGTTCATTAGGTGGTGCATATATCCCGAAGACTCGCGTTTCAAAGCCCGAAGTTATGTTAATATGATTTAGCGTGATGTATCTGCTATGTGTTCTAATAATTTCTATTTTTTCATTTTGAAATTGATACTCTTTCCATAACATTCAAAGACCTCCTGTGAAGCCTATTGCTGGTACGAAAAGGATGTTACAAAACCTGCGTTTTTCCATAATGACTCATCCGATTCCGAACTAGTTTTAATCTGCGAGGATTATAACATGTATATACCCTCATTTTTACATATGATGTTTAAATTAGTCCAAAATTTTTTCTTGCGGATTCTCTTACCGTTCCAAACGCTATTTTCATTTATATTTAAATTGTATTTTGGGTGGTAGTCTTCCCCATTGTCCTACCTTTATGATTGTTTTGTGTTCCATCTGTTCGGTATTTGTTTGTTTTCTGATAGTCCGTATGTAGTTTGAGCCGAGCGGTTATCATGATTGAAAGTAAGATTTCCGGTTCTAGCACAAACCGAGGTGTTATAACCGTTTATGCTAACAAAGTTTCTATTCAGCCCAAAAGGTGCTTTGCTCCCTGTTTGTTGTTGCTGAGTATTTGCTTTGTCCAAACAACTCCGTTTCTTTTTGACCGTTGGGTTTCTTCCATTTCTGCATTGACCGATTCAACGGAGTGCTGTTTCTTTTGTATTCATGTTTATTAAAAGTTGCCTGCTTAGTAATCAGTAGGCTTGGATAGAGGCCCCTTGGGTATGAGATAGATTTGATGTCCACCTTATTAGACTTAAAAATCTGCTCTATGCCTTCTTTGTTCCCGATCTGTGTTTCAGGATTCATAGTTCTTGCCGATATTTTCCTTCTCACTTTGTAAGTTGCAAGGTTTACTTGACAACCTGGACGTTTGATCAAGAAAATAAAGCAGAAATTGTCTATGTTCTCCTTAGGACTTTGTCAAGCATAACTTGAGAACAGTAGAAGTTCTGTTGAGAGTTTGTTTTGTTCAGTTTTTGTACAAGTTTATAGTTGAATGTACAAAATGCAGGATTTTCATGCTCAAGAGACTCCTCGTGAAAGATTACCAACAAGACACTAGGTTCCTGCAGTGATGAGATTTTTTGTCAGTATATGAACATATAGCAAAGTAACTTGGAGACAAATGACTCAAGGCGTAAGACATAAAAAAATCTTCGCAGCTATTGTTGACAAGAGGTCTTAGTTTTTCGAAGAGTGATAAGATCTTTTATTCCTTATACTGTTCTTTTCAAAGTTTGCACTCTTAAAAAGCAATGAGTTAAGATGTTTATGTTCTAATTGGTTTTGTTTATGTTTCAAAAACTCTAGCCTTTGTCAAAAGATTCAAGTCTACTGCTACCACAACTTAGGAGACCAATTCCACGGCCATACATCATTACGAGATAAACAACATATAAGATCTATCAATTTGGATTTAGCATAGACATAGACAGTAGGGTATTTTCTATTTTGTTCAAAATTTCAGAGGCTTTATAATCCACTTGGCTATGAAAAAATCGATACACTAGCTCAATACTATTCGTATTAACATGAGATTGTTTACTCAGAAGTTCTAAAGTGCAAGTGTTGGGCACTAGAATCAACATTGCTACCATATTCAAAGGATTTTGTTCAATAGAAAAATAGTGCAGACACACCCAACTAAGCATTTCTCAATCAAAGACAGTAAACATCTAAATTTCAGAGGCTTTTTTTTTTCTTCGTAGGGCTTTTGTTTAAAAAAAAAAACGAGTGTGAAGGCATATGACCCACTAACTAATTAAGTTTAGATTATTAATGATCGATAAAATAGTACCTTTCAACAATTAAAATATATCAAGTTTGTTTTGAAGTAAATAGTTGTGTATTCGACTATTCATTCCGATTAAAATTGCCAACCTCCTCTTCCATCCTACACAATTACAGGTGTTACCGGTTGTCGAGAAAAAACGAGTGTGAAGGCACCCTCCACTCCTTCATTGAACTTCTTTTTGAATTTCAACCGGAGTGAAACCCTCCCAAAGAGAACAATGGTTTATTAAAGCCTTATGTGTTTAGAATAACAAATTAGGCTCCTCTAAATTATCTAGTAAAAATTTAATTCAAAAATTAATTAATAAAAGGGTTAACAACAATGTTGATACACATCATGGACCAATTGAGCATTCTTGGTGCTCATGTCTACGGTAAAGGCCCAACGTGGAGCAAATTTTAATCAACAAATAAACTCACTTAATTCCCCGTGGATATAGTATTTGATGGAAAGCAAATATACGGGTAATTTGCTAATACAAATATGTGGTTAAGTGAATTTTTTTTAATTTATAAAAGGTAATTAAGTGAAAATAGGTGCTAAATAAGAGATGGTTTTGTATAGCTTACTCTTAATATTAGCTAGTTTAACATGTTAGTCGTAATATTATCTAGAAAGACTAAAGTCACTTTAGATGGAAAGATTTTAGATACCCCTTCTCCTTAATAAAAAATAGGAAGTCAAAGTGTTTTCCTCCAAAGGGTTATCCAGTTTTTAGGCCTAGAAGAAGGAATCCATGTATTAGATGGTTTCTTGTTCCCTCATTTGGAATAGAAAGGGACCGATTCCACATAAGGCTATGAATCAATACCCGGATAAGCCGTTACAAGATGTGAGGGATTAAGGGCAATGCTAGCATGGGACTTTTGATCCCTATTTTGAGATAGAAGAATAGGCAAGTTGCTTGGGGCTCCCTGGGTGTAAGAGCTTTAGTCTATGGAGCCATTTTTTTTGGCCTTAGCCGTCCCTGCGGACTTAGGGAGACGCCATGCGGCTCGTGATGCTTCCCGCCCCTGCGGCTCAGGGAACCGCCCCTGCGGTTTCCGGCGGCTGCAGCCGGCTTTGTTGACCCTTTGACCCGTGCTTTACTATTTCCTTCTCTTATTCTTTTCCTTAGCTGATCAAGGGATTCTTCATCACTTCATTCTCAGCCTTCCTACGTCCTTCTTGCTTCCTCCTTCATCTCCTTGATCTTGTTCTTGTTTTCCCTTGGGTTTGGAAGAGAATTGGTGTTGTGGCCTTGTTGATGTTGATGATGTGCTTAGTTGCTGAGCTTGTGATGCCAGCTGAGATAGTGGTTGTGATCTTGCCTTGCCTAGACCAGCAGTAGTGGTGAGTTCCTTGCTTCTTCATCCTTCTTTCCCTTCTTTCTTTCTTGTTCTTCCTCCTTAGCTTAGGATTAGATGCATGTATAGATGTATGTTGATGTTAGTTTGTGTTTGTATATGGTTGTATGTGGTTCTGGAATGGAAGAGACGTGAATTGATCACGTGAAGAGTGAAAGAAGAACCGCGGGATCATCTTCTGCACTCACCGCCCCGCGCCTGGAAGCGCCGCCCCTGTGCAAGCCGTGCCGCAGCGCCCGCGCCGTGCCTGCGTTGCCTGCACCGCTGTCACCGCGCCTGCGCTGAGTCTTGCCGCGCCTGCGGATTGCTTGCTCCGCCCTGCGTCTCTTTGTCACGCAGGTGCGTCTTGTCCCGGATCTACCTAGAGTAGTATAGATCCTTTCCTTTCCTAGTATGAGGGAATTAGTACCATGCTAGGCATGTTTATGAGAATAGAATGATAAAGATTTTGATATCGGAATATATGCCAGATATGGCTTTGAGGTTTAGTTTTATCGAGGTTTACGAGTTGGATATGATCTTTATGGATCCCTTGGGTCTAGGTGTGACCCCTTTGTGTGATAGTAGATTGATATGTATATATGTATGCCTTGTATAGGCCGTGTTGTCCTCCAGATTGGAGTGGACCAGGTTGAGAGTTGATCATAGTTGAGATTACTTCCGAGATTGAGGTAAGTCCATAGGACTTACTTAGCTGCCATCTCTATATTGGATGTTGCATGAGTGGTGTATGTTTATGCTTGCTAGCATGTGATACTGTTATTACCGACCTATGGTCTATTGATTGCCCACTGTAGGGCCGTGACAACCTTTCCCTATCACATCCCGCTGGGAGTCTGGGAGGTTCTTTGTGGATAGGTCAGACTTGGTATACGGGATGGACATGGAACACTCCCATTGGGTATACGTGAAGTGCCGGATCCACTCCAGCTGGCTATAGCCCACAGAGGCGAGGGTTATATTCCTCGTGTCACTTATGTTCATATACCGACTTATATATATATCGTATGAGTGATGGATTTTATATAAAGATAATGAACCGGGTAAATGTGTGATATCATGCTGAAGTGTTTATTATTTCTGATATGTGATTGTGCTTATGTTCATTCTATATATGTGTATGGTTAGCTAACGGTTTTATACCGTGTTGTAGATCCCTTGCAGGTTAGGAGAACTGCAGAGTGATCCAGAGAGGGTGATCTGCTGAGGGCTCCGTACACTAGGTCGTCCTCGTGGGATTGGGATCTTTTGATCTTGTATATATTTGTTATGTTTTGATTGTACTCAGCAGTACTCTGTATAACCTTTTCAGATATATATTCAGTTTTTATGGTTTGGTTTTAATCTATCTGTGCCTTGTTGTAAGATCAGTGAAATTGTTGTCAGGCTAGGGTCAGGATCCATTGTGAGATCCTAGCCCAGTAGCGCCTCGAGTCCTACGGATTTGGGGTGTTACAAAGTTGGTATCAGAGGCCAGGTTGACAACAATGGCACTTGTAATCTGCGATAAAGGTCGAATAGATAAATAAACAGAACCCGAAAGGGGTTTGACTTTTCAAAAGATTTTTGGTTTGAAATGAGTACAAACGTTTTGGGTTAGTGTGTACGTGAAGCCATCACCCCTCTGAAGATCTCGACAGTATAGGTATATATATATATAGATACTATCTGATGTGATGTGTGATATATATATCTATACATATGGCATATATATAGCCTTCTAAGCTAGGTTTATGTCCTCTACAAATGGTTCATACTAGAGCCATACCTGCAGCTGGACGAGGTAGAGGTAGACCCCTCTAGGTAGAGGACGGGGTAGGATTTTGCTTTTGATCTACGTGCAGCAGAGGAGATTCACGACGACGTTGCCGAGAGTGTCGTTCCCGAGACTGGGAACGGGGCAGCTGGGAGGCAGGGATCATAGAGAGCCCGGTCAGATGGCTCAGATCGTGTCTCCATGGAGGGACCGCCTTCCGAGTATATCAGACGGGTAGAGGAGGCCGCAAGGGCAGGCAGACGTGCTCCTGATCTGCCCGCACATGAGGGATCCACTGGAGATCCCATACAGTGACTCAGTGCCAGCTGTACCGGCACCTGCTGCTGAGATTGCTAGAGCTCCAGAGGAGTACAGAGGGCCTCGACCAGACAGTTGGTTGAAGGCATTTCATCAGTTGGGAGTACCCCCTTTCTCTGGGAAGGTGGGGTTAGAGGTGGAGCTGTGGATAGGGCATGTGGACTCGGCTTTAGAGTCTATCAGATGTCCAGCTGACAGGCAGATAGAGTTGGTGCAGACTCTATTCAGAGATCTGGCACAACATTGGTGGAGGTCAGTACGGAGTCAGGTTCTCAGTTATGACCAGATGAGGACCATGATTAGAGAGCGTTTCTGCCCTGCCTCATTGAGGAGGGAGAAACTGCGCGACTTTGTTGAGGCTGGATTTGATGATGTACCAGTCTCAGAGGCCATCAGGAGGTTTCAGGAGGAGCTGGCTTTACTGGGTCCAGCTGCACCTCCTGCGTCAGCATGTTTATCTTTTCTCTCGACGATTGAGGGATGGTACCCGAGCCTATATGGCGGGTTTTCACTGTGAGTCCTTGATGGACTATCAGGACAGAGCTGCAGATTATGAGAGAGAGAGAGCTGGGCAGAGGAGAGCTTCTCAGGCCGGAGGGTCTGAGAAGAGACAACGTACAGGGCAGACCAGTGGTACTGCTGGAGCTGCTAGTGTTGGGCGTGGTCAGAGACGCCAGAGTCGTCCCGTATCTGCACCAGCTACAGAGAAGGACGACAGTGTTATAACTGTGGTGATCCAGGACATATGAGGCCAGAGTGTACTAGGCCATTAGTGACGTGTTTCACCTGTGGTAGACAGGGTCACAGAGCCGTTTACTGCCGACAGGCGGAGCTGCATCTCAGCAGGGTTCTTCTCCTGCTAGTGCAGCGGGAGGTGGGCAGAGGCCACCTCAGCATAGGGCCGAGTCTTTGAGCTTAGGAGTGCAGAGGAGCCAGCTGCACCGACTGCTACAGTACCATTCTGATTCATGGTTTACCTGTTAGAGTTTATTTGATACTGGTGCTACGCATTCTTTTATTTCTGATGCCTGTGTAGAGCGTCTGAGTCTAGATACAGTTGAGGGGATGCCCTTTATTATAGGGTTACCCGATGGTGGTAGGGTCAGAGGTACCCGTGAGATTCATAGTTGTCCCATTTCTGTAGGGACTCGTGTATTACTAGTTGACTTCTTTGTCATGCCATTAGAGCATGAAAGTCATTCTAGGTATGGACTGGATGGATAGACACTCTGCAGTTTTAGATGTAGGTAGGAGGATTGTTACCCTCTCTACCGAGTTAGGCCAGATAGAGGTTTTCCGGGTTGGGACCTTGGAAGACAGCATGGTTATTAGTGCTATACGGCAGCGGACTGATTGCACAGGGTTGTGATGCCTTCTGGTGTTATGCCATGAAGGAGGGGAGAGTCCAGCTGTAGAGGATATCCCAGTTGTTTGTGAGTTCACAGATGTTTTTGCTGAGCCGTCCAGCTTGCCGCCTCAGAGGAGTGTGGATTTTGGGATTGAGTTAGAGCCTGGTACGAGACGATCTCGAAGGCCCCATACCGGATGGCGCCTGTCGAGATGCTGGAGCTGAAGAAGCAACTCGAGGAGTTGGCTGAGAAGGGCTTCATTCGCCCTAGCGTGTCCCCATGGGGAGCACCTGTCCTCTTCGTACGGAAGAAGGACGGATCGTTGAGGTTGTGTATAGATTACAGAGAGCTGAACAAGGTGACCATCAAGAACAAGTATCCACTGCTCGTATTGATGATTTGTTAGATCAGTTCAGGGAGCGACAATGTTCTCCAAGATTGACCTGCGCTCAGGTTATCACCAGCTGAGGGTGAGAGAGCAGGATGTGCACAGGACAACATTCGGACCCGATATGGCACTACGAGTTTGTAGTGATGCCATTTGGGCTTACGAATGCCCCAACAGTTTTTATGGAGTTGATGAACAGTATCTTCATCGACTTCCTGGATCAGTTTGTGGTGGTCTTTATAGATGATATTCTGGTATACTCTCGCAGCAGAGAGGAGCATGCAGGACATCTGAGGACTGTATTGCAGGTTTTACGAGATAGAGAACTTTATGCTAAGTTCTCTAAGTGTGAGTTCTGGATGCCAGAGGTAGCATTCCTGGGTCATATTGTTTCAGCTGAAGGGATCAAGGTGATCCAGCGAAGATAGAGGCAGTAGCAGCTTGGACTACACCGACGAACGTCAAGGAAGTACGTAGCTTCCTTGGCCTAGCCGGTTATTACAGACGCTTTGTGGAGGGATTTCTGTGATTGCCCGTCCACTGACGAGTCTACTGAGGAAGACTACCAGATTTGTGTGGTCTGATCAGTGTATGCAGAGTTTTGAGGAGCTGAAGAGACGTCTGACTTCTGCTCCTATTTTGGCACAGCCAGAGGGTACAGAGGATTTCGTGGTTTACAGTGATGCATCCAAGCTAGGCTTGGGATGTGTATTGATGCAGCGAGGCCGAGTGATTGCATATGCGTCTCGACAGCTGAAGACGTATGAGGAGAACTACCCGACTCATGATCTGGAGTTGGCAGCGGTAGTTCATGCACTGAAGATCTGGAGACATTACTTGTATGGTGTTACATGTCAGATCTTCACAGACCATAAGAGTCTGAAGTACATTTTCACGCAGCGGAATTGAATAACCGCCAGCGTAGGTGGCTCGAGCTGATCAAGGACTTTGATTTAGAGATTCTGTACCATCCAGGGAAGGCGAACGTTGTCGCCGACGCCCTGAGCAGGAAGCCTCGAGAGCAGGCATTGCGAGGCTGACAGTTCAACATCATTTGCAGAGAGACTTGATCTGGTTAGAGTTGGACATCCAGTTTCCTGATGAGGATGCCCAGCTGCGTACTTTAGAGGTTCTTCCTGATCTGTTGGGTGAAATCCAACAGAAGCAGGGACCTGCCCCGACACTGATGAGGATTCAAGAGAGGATGTCTCGGGATGAGGCACCACATTTCCTGCTAGGAGTAGATGGGTTTTGAGACGCCGCGGTCGCGTCTGTGTACCTGCTGATACAGAGCTGAGACAGAGGATTTTACAGGAGGCTCACTGTACACCTTACTCTGTACATCCAGGTACGAGTAAGATGTATCAGGATTTGAGACGTTTATATTGGTGGGGAGGGCTGAAGCCCGATGTAGCCAGATTTGTGGCACAGTGTGCGACTTGCCAGCAGGTCAAGATAGAGCATAGCAGACCTGGAGGTGAGCTCCATCCACTTCCTGTTCCACAAAGGAAGTGGGAGGACGTCACCATGGATTTTGTGACTGGACTGAGGCTGAGCCGGAGTTTTGATGCATCTGGGTCATAGTGGACAGATTGACGAAGACGGCACGTTTCATTCCTATTAGGAGACGTGGCCGGTGAGCAGATTAGCTGAGGAGTACACTAGGCAGATAGTGAGACTCCATGGTGTACCGAGGACGATCGTCTCAGACAGAGATGGACGATTTACCTCGAGATTTTGGCAGCAGATTCAGACTGCCCTGGGGACGAGTTTGCACTTCACGACTGCGTTCCATCCTCAGACAGATGGTCAGTCAGAGAGGACCATTCAGAACCTGGAGGATATGCTGCGAGCTTGTGTGTTGGATTGGGGACAAGTGTGGACGGATCATCTCCCACTTGTTGAGTTCTCATACAACAACAGATGGCATGCATCTATTGGGATGGCCCCATATGAGGCACTGTATGGACAGAGATGTCGTTCCCGTTATGCTGGGATGAGCAGAGCAGTGTTAGTGGTTTAGCACCTGATCAAATTCAGGATGATGTAGCTCGAGTGGCACTGATTCGAGAGTGGATGCTGATTGCCCAAAGCCGTCAGAAGTCGTATGCTGATAGGAGGCGTAGACCTCTAGAGTTCAGAGTTGGAGCCCATGTGTGGATAAGAGTGTCTCCAACACGAGGTGTTAGGCGTTTTGGCATTAAGGGGAAGTTGAGCCCCCGATATGTCGGACCGTTCGAGATTCTGGATCGGGTTGGGAGTGCAGCATACAGATTGGCTTTGCCTCCGAGATTAGAGGGTGTTCACCCTGTATTTCACGTGTCTCAGCTGAGGGAGTACATACAGATCCGAGACACATTGTGAGTTATGATGATTTGGTGGTTGAGCCGGACCACACATTTGTTGAGCACCCTATTGCAGTCCTAGAAACGAGGTATGAGACGCCTACGTTCGAAGGACATTCCTATGCTGAGGATACAGTGGTCGAGACGAGGACCTGATGAGGCTACATGGAAGACTGAGGATAGTATCCAGAGGAACTATCCAGAGTTCTATGCCGAGATAGGTGCACCAGTAGGATCACCGAGTAGATATTATTTCTATCTTGGTGAGTATTATGTGCTTATATGCTTATATGCTATGATGTGTTTATTTTCATACTAGCTTTGATGTGATTAGGATCTTATTAGATCTTGTTGTGCTAGTATGATTATTGTTTATAGCTGGAGATGGTTCTTTCCTCCATGCTATTGTGATATGATAGGTTTATGTAAGAGCCTTAGTCTTTGGAGCCGTTTTGGCCTTAGCCGCCCCCGCGGGTTTAGGGAACTGCCCCTGCGGTTTCTTGCGGTTTCTGCCCCTGCGGCTCAGGGAACTGCCCCTGCGGTTTCTTGCGTATGCAACCGGATTTTTTGACCGGTTGACTCGTGCTTTACCTTCTCTTCTTACCTTAGGGAGCAAGGGTTTCTTCTTCACTTCTTTCTTCAGCCTTCTCACGTCCTTTTTTCTTCTCCCTTCCTCCTTCTTGATCTTGCTTGAGTTTTCCTTGAGTTTGAAAGAGTTTGTGTGTGGCTTTTGGTTGTTGATGATGTGTGATGTGTTGCTGAGCTTGGGAGCCAACTGAGGTAGTGGTTGTGGATCTTTTCCTTGCCTAGACCAGCAGTAGAGGTAAGCTCCTTGCTTCTCCTTCCTTTCTTTCTTCCTTGTTTCCTCTTCTCTAGCTTAGGATTAGATGTATGGAAGGTATATTGATATTAGAATGTGTATGTATATGTATGTGCTTGGTCATGGATTGATGAAGGCGTGATTTGATCACGTGAAGAGTAGAAGAGAATTCGGGAGGCTACGTTCTGCATTGTCGCCGCCCCCGCGTCTGGAAGCCGCCGTCCCTGCGGGAAACCTTGTCACCGCACCCTCGCCCGGAAGCTGCCCCCCCACGGCCACGGTCCTAGCGCCTGCGCCATGACTGCGCTTGCCTGCGGCCACTGTCACCGCTGCGGCGCGAGTGTCGCCGCGCCTGCGGTTTGCCTTGCTTTGCCCCTACGTCCCTCTTGTCACGCAGGTGCGTCTTGTCCGGGATCTACTTAGAGTAGTGTAGATCCTTTCCTTTCCTAGTATGAGCGGTAATAGCATGCTACGTATGTGTATGAGGATAGAATGATGTTGAGTATGATATTGTTTATATGCCGGTTAGGGCTTTGAGGTTTATAAGTTGGATACGATCCTTATGGACCCCTTTGATGGATAGGAGATTGATATCCTGTTATGTCTTGTTATTAGGCAGTGTTGTCCTCTAGAGTGGAGTGGATCGTATTTCGAGTTGTTCGTGGTTGAGATTACTCCGAGGTTGAGGTAAGTCCATAGGACTTACTTAGCTACCATCCTTATATTGGATGAATGCATGAGTGGTGTGTGTTATATGCTTGATAGCATGCGAGATTATTATTACCGACCTATGGTCTAGTGATTGCCCATTTTAGGGCCGTGATAACTTGCCCTTTCATCCCGCCGGGAGTCTGGGAGGTTCTCTGTAGGCAGGCCAAACCTGGTAAACGGTTCGGGCACTCTCCATTCCCTTAGGGTACACGGGGAGGTGTTCCAGGCACCATTCCAGCTGCTATTGGACCCAGAGACGAGGATTATATATTCCTCGTGTCGCATATGCTCATATTGATATATATATATATATATATATATATATATATATGAGTTGAGTGTTGGACTATTTATATAAAAGATAATGAACTTGGTAAATGTGTGATACCATGATGAGATGTTTATGATTTTATGATGTGTGTATGTGCTTATGCTTATCTTCTATATATATGTGTATACTTAGCTAACGGTTTTATATCGTGTTGTAGATCCTTTAGGTTGGGAGAGCTGCAGAGTGATCCAGAGTGGGTGATCCGCTGAGGGCTCCGTACACTGGGGTTTATACGTGGGATTTGGGATATTTATGATGTACGGATATATGTTTTGGTTTGTACTAAGCGGTTCTTCTATATTACCTTTTGATATGTATATATACAGTTTGATGTTTTGTTTTAATCTATATGTGCCTTGTTGTAAGATCTAGTGAACTTGTTGTCAGGCTAGGGTCAGGATCCATTGTGAGATCCTAGCCGTTGGAGATGGTTCTTTCCTCCATGCTATATTGATGGACGTAGTAGTGCTGGAGATGTTCTTCCTCCATGCCTTTCTGTTATGAGTATGATACGGCTAGAAATGTGATTCCTCTATGCCTTGTGATGTGTTTATAGTTTGGCTAGAGACGGTTTTCCTCTATGCCTTGGATAGTGTTTTGTTGCTGGAGTTGATGATTTCCTCCATGCTTATGTTTGAGGCTATAAAAGAGAGTTATACCTCGGCTTTTTGAGTCCGAGTGATTTGAGGATTTTACAAGTTTCGGGACCAAATTTGTTTTTAAGGGGGGTGAGATGTAAGAGCCTTAGTCTTTGGAGCCATTTTTTTGGCCTTAGCCGCCCCTACGGGCTTAGGGAGCCGCCCATGCGGCTCGTGATGCTTCCGCCCCTGCGGCTCAGGGAACCACCACTGCGGTTTCCGGCGGCTGCAACCGGCTTTGTTGACCCTTTGACCCGTGCTTTACTCTTTCCTTCTCTTATTCTTGTCCTTAGCTGATCAAGAGATTCTTCATCACTTCATTCCCAGCCTTCCTACGTCCTTCTTGCTTCCTCCTTCATCTCCTTGATCTTGTTCTTGTTTTCCCTTGGGTTTGGAAGAGAATTGGTGTTGTGGCCTTGTTGATGTTGATGATGTGCTTAGTTGCTGAGCTTGTGATGCCAGCTGAGATAGTGGTTGTGATCTTGCCTTACCTAGACCAGCAGTAGTGGTGAGTTCCTTGCTTCTTCATCCTTCTTTCCCTTCTTTCTTTCTTGTTCTTCCTCCTTAACTTAGGATTAGATGCATGTATAGATGTATATTGATGTTAGTTTGTGTTTGTATATGGTTGTATGTGGTTCTGGAATGGAAGAGACGTGAATTGATCACGTGAAGAGTGAAAGAAGAACCGCGGGATAATCTTCTGCATTGTCACCGCCCCCGCGGTCCAGCAAAGCGCCCTTGCGGGTACCTTATCACCGCACCCGCGCCTGGAAGCCGCCGCCCCTGCGGAAGCCGTGCCGCAGCGCCCGCGCCGTGCCTGCGTTGCCTGCAGCCGATGTCACCGCGCCTGCGCCTGAGTCTTGCCGCGCCTGCGGATTGCTTGTTCCGCCCTGCGTCTCTTTGTCACGCAGGTGCGTCTTGTCCCAGATCTACCTAGAGTAGTATAGATCCTTTCCTTTCCTAGTATGAGGGAATTAGTACCATACTAGGCATGTTTATGAGAATAGAATGATAAAGATTTTGATATCGGAAATATGCTAGATATGGCTTTGAGGTTTAGTTTTATCGAGGTTTACAGGTTGAATATGATCTTTATGGATCCCTTGGGTCTAGGTGTGACCCCTTTGTGTGATAGTAGATTGATATGTATATATGTATGCCTTGTATAGGCCGTGTTGTCCTCCAGATTGGAGTGGACCAGGTTGAGAGTTGATCATAGTTGAGATTACTTCCGAGATTGAGGTAAGTCCATAGGACTTACTTAGCTGCCATCTCTATATTGGATGTTGCATGAGTGGTGTATGTTTATGATTGCTAGCATGTGATACTGTTATTACCGACCTATGGTCTATTGATTGCCCACTGTAGGGCCGTGACAACCTTTCCCTATCACATCCCCGCTAGGAGTGTGGGAGGTTCTTTGTGGATAGGTCATACTTGGTATACGGGATGGACATGGAACATTCCCATTGGGTATACGTGAAGTGTGCCGGATCCACTCCAGCTGGCTATAGCCCACATAGGGAGGGTTATATTCCTCGTGTCACTTATGTTCATATACCGACTTATATATATATATATCGTATGAGTGATGGATCATTTATATAAAAGATAATGAACCGGGTAAATGTGTGACATCGTGTTGAAGTGTTTATTATTTCTGATATGTGATTGTGCTTATGTTCATTCTATATATGTGTATGGTTAGCTAACGGTTTTATACCGTGTTGTAGATCCCTTGCAGGTTAGGAGAATTGCAGAGTGATCCAAAGAGGGTGATCTGCTGAGGGCTCCGTACACTAGGTCGTCCTCGTGGAATTGGGATCTTTTGATCTTGTATATATTTGTTATGTTTTGATTGTACTCAGCAGTACTCTGTATAACCTTTTCACATATATATTCAGTTTTTATGGTTTGGTTTTAATCTATCTATGCTTTGTTATAAGATTAGTGAAATTGTTGTCAGGCTAGGGTCAGGATCCATTGTGAGATCCTAGCTCAGTAGCGCCTCGAGTCCTACGGATTTGGGGTGTTACACTGGGTTTGCTAGATTTGACATAAATATTAGACCGTGGGGACACGAAATCTTTAATAGCCTCAAATTTTATTATTTATCTTATTGAATGCCTTAGGAATTCGTAATAGCGGGGCATATCTCCATCTTCTAGTTCTAGTTCGAGGATAAAGGAAGGTAATGAATGGGCTATGAAGCCACTGATTTTCAGGGAATGAGAAACGGATGCTTTTAGGCCGGTTTCAGTTTGTCGGTAATTGAAAGCAATATGTCGTTAGAAGTGGGAAGATCATTGAAAGCTAAGTACTAAACAAAGCGCCGGGGGGGTGGGGGGGGGGGGGTCCTATTAAATTCATTTTTTGATCAATGGAACCTTTCATCTTAATAGAGTAGAAAAACCAAGCCAAGATTAATCGCCCAAAAGCACGGGATGAGACTTGACTTCTCAGATGCGGATTAATTTCCTTTTGATGGTAGAGTGATCGTATCTATTGTTCTTGTTGACAACTCGGTCCTATAGAAGAAGCTGGTATTTGACCGTTTTCCTTTGCTAAAGTAAGGGGAACCGATCCCAGATCTAGGGCGAAAGGGGCAGATATAAAATTCCTCCTCCTCCAAACCCAACATAAGAGAAGTAAATAAAGAAATACGGATGAAAGTGATCCAAAGTCCATAGCCAATACTTCTAATCCTAGTGGCTATGGCTCAGGAGTGGGATAACAAAAAAAAAGTAAGGATTCGACTAGCTTTGAGCTCTCATGTAGTTATATTTAATCACGAATAAGTGGGTAATCTCTGAAGAAGGGCCTAATTAGCCCAAGTAAGAGTCCATGGTCTAGCGCTGCAAAATACGTGAAAAATAGAAATGAGCAAGAAAGGGGAATGCCAACGTTAGTGATAAACTAGAAAACCTATTCAAAGGCCTTCCATTGGATTAGGTATCCGACCCATACCTAATCGACAAAAACTTTTTCGTCGTAAGCACTGAGCGAGCCGCCTTGTCTACGAAGCTTCGTTACTTCATGTTGCTTGGTGTTCTGAGGAGTTCCGGGCTAAGTACGAAGCGAGTACTTTTTCCAACCTTCTTTTTTCTTTGGTGAGCTTTTTTTTCCACTAATTTATGACCTTTCTCAGAAAACCTCTAGCGTCTGCCGCCATACAAAATCCACGCGGGCCCAATAAGAAGAGACCCACCCGCCCTCTCTCTTCTCATTTTTTGAGATATAAACCACTTAAGCAGGGGGCCTCCATTCAGGGGTTATATATATATAGGGTTAGGAACCGGTAGGAACATCCCTTAGAGTAGGGAGTATTTACAGCTGTTAGATAATACAATGAACGTTTATGATTGAAGGATTACAATAACCTATTAGAGGGTGTTCCATTGGGTTGTTTATAGGTTATTAATAAGCCTATAATAGATTTTTCTTTATGGAAAGATTATATGTTATTTTTGGGTTGAATAATCTTTACATCGGAATAAATTAATGGTCGACAATTATGTTCACAAGTTTAAAATTATAAGTCGTTAAATTGTATAGGTTATAATTATAGGTGTTTAATTTACTATGTTAAATTTATAGGTCGTTAAAATACCTAGTTTAAAATTTTATGTCGTTAAATTGTATAGGTTATAATTATAGGTGGTTAATTTACTATGTTAAAATTATAGGTCGTTAAAATACGTATTTTAAATTTATAGGTCGTTAAATGTCTAGGTTATAATTATAGGTGGTTAAATTACAATGTTAAAATTATAGGTCGTTAAACTACCTAGTTAAAATTATACGTCGTTAAACGTATAGGTTATAATTATAAGTGGTTAAATTACCATGTTAAAAATTATATGTCGTTAAAATATATATTTAAAATTATAGGTCGTTAAATGTTTATGTTATAATTATAGGTGGTTAAATTACTATGTTAAAATTATAGGTCGTTAAAATACCTAGTTGTTAAATGTTTAAGTTATAATTATAGGTGATTAAATTATTAAGTCAAAATTATAAGAAGTCAATGATCTTAATTTAATTTGATAACTTTATTTGTCAACTTTTAAACTCTATTATAGGAATTCAATGATCTTAATTAAATCTATCAAAAATTACCATTTATTTAGGTTAATCACGAACGTCCATCTAAATCAATCTAACGGATAATAAGAGTCCCTACTCCCTACTCTAAGAGAAGTTCCTACATGATCCTTTCCCTATATATATATATATATATATATATATATATATATATATATATGGATAAACTAACAATTGTTCAAATATAACATATATTTGTTCAACTAAAATTGTTAGACATATAAATTAGTCATATCGTTAAACAAAAGTTTAGTTAAACAACTGAACATATAAATTAACACTTGAATAATTGGTTATATAGTTGAACAATTTCGAATATATTTGAACAATTTTAGTTGAACAAATACATGTCATATTTGAACAAATGGACATATAAATTAACAATTGAACAATTGATCATATAGTTGAATAATTTCGAATATAGTTAAACAACTGACCTTATAGTTGAATAATTACGTTGGTGTTGTCAACACACAAAAAACATAGGACGAAATGGGGAAGTGGGCCTCTATTGTATAATTGAGCATTATTAAGTCTCCTTAGTTTATTAGATAACAAACTAGGCCCCTCTTAATTATTAATAAAGATTAATTTAAAGGGTTAATTGATAATTTCAATTTATACAAGTTTGACCCAAACATGTTACAAAAGCTCAGGCCCAATCCAAAATCCAAAATTTGCAATTAGTGAGTCTCAAACCCTGAATGACAAACACCCTCTTCCACCCTTATACTAAGGGAATTAATTGAACTTGTGTATTCTAGTATTTTTTTTTAAATTTATACTTAAAATTGAATGTTAATACACAATTTTAATACACAGTGTTAATACGCAAATTTTATCTGTCGTTTACACAAGGTCAAGTTACACATTTTCTCCGTAGTTTACACAAGGTGAGTTACACATTTACAAAAGGTTGAGTTACACAATTTTTGTCCGTCGTTTACACAAGTTCGAGCTACACAATTTTTGTCCGTCGTTTACACAAGGTCGAGTTACACAATTTTTCTCCATACTTTACACAAGCTAGATCGAGTTACACAATTTTTGTTCGCGTTTACACCAGGTCAAGTTACACAATTTTTGTTCGTCGTTTATACAAGGTCGAGTTACATAACTTTTGTCCGTCGTTTACACAAGGTCTAGTTCCACAATATTTATCCGTCGTTTACACAAGTTCATATTAAAACAAAAATTAATTTGAAAATGAACCATACACAATTTTGATGTAAATTTTTTTTAAAAATCAAATATGGAGGAACAGATCTACACAAAATAGGGAGTAACAGATCTACACAAATAGAACAGATCGACACAAATAGGGAGGAACAAATCTACACAAATAGGGAGAAATAGATCTACACAAAGGGGAGGAACAAATCTACACAAATAGGGAAGAACAAATCTACACAAATAGGGAGGAACAAATCAACAATTAAACATACACAATTTTGTGTAGATATCCGACGATGGCTGAAGTGGAGCAGCCCGACGATGGTGACAGCGGAGCACTACAAGCCAACGAAGAACAGCCTGCACGAAGCTTCCTCACCACAGATCCGGCCTTGTTGCCTCATCTGCACGAGCAGCCTTCGTCGTGCCCGATGTTTGGACGGTCGGGGAGGGGAATCGACATAGAATGGAGACGGTTGCAGACGGTTCGGAGACGGTACTAAGCAGTTTCCCTCTATCGAGATGCAGGCTGCAGTTGGCTTCGGCGACGGTTTTGCGTCCTTCCACGTCGGCGTTTGATTCGGCTTCGGCTTCGAAAATGGGTGATGGCTGCCTTTCGAATCTGACGGCTGCAAAAGGAAGAAGCTCTCAGGTTTGGCGGATAAAGCGGCTAGGGTTTCAGAATGGGTTAGGGTTTCGTGTTACTAGATGAAATGTATTTTATAGGCCTTTTATTTTAACCTCCTAGTAAATTCCGTTTTTATCCCCGTTATTAATTAATTTTTGAATTAAAATTTTACCAGATAATTAGGGGGGCCTAGTTTGTATCTGCTAAACAAAAAAAGTCTTTCTACCCCATTCTTTTCAAAAACATATAAGTGGTTTTGGTGCTATCAACAACATCATAACAACAAAATAATGTGTTTAGGTATTGTCAATAATACCAAAATAACAAAACAATGTGTTGTCAATATCAACACAACCCCAAAACAAATGTGATGACCACAACACCAAAATAGGGTGAACAACACCAAAATAAGGGTATTAGTGATGTCAACAATACAAAAAACACTTGATTGATAAAAATGTGTTTGTGATATTGTCAACAACAACACAACGCCAAAATATTGTGTTTAGATGTTGTCAACAACAACAACACAACACAAATTATAAGGTGTTTAGGTGTTGTCAACAACAACACAACTCCAAAATATAATGTTTAGATGTCGTCAATAACAACACATATATTATAGAAACAAAGAAAATAATGTTATAGTTCTATCAAGACACTAATTTGACCAATATTAACAGCATAAAGCACATCCAACAATGAAGAATCATTGTAAACTTAATCATTCACAATGGAGAATCATTTAATTACCGACAACAATATAAACACAAATTTAAATCTAATTACACATCAAAATGAACAATAACTTATATAATGAGTTCGAAATCCTAAATTGATAGTGTTTATAGCTTTAAACCTTATTCGATCGCAATTGTCGACGATGCTTTTGATTCAAACCGATGAATCAACGTTATTCCCCTTGAATTGACTTGAACGTTGTTGAATGAACTTGTAAAAAGATGGGATCTCTTGTTCTTGGAAGAAGTTAATG
Source organism: Fagopyrum tataricum (assembly GCA_002319775.1). Classification (NCBI taxonomy): domain Eukaryota; kingdom Viridiplantae; phylum Streptophyta; class Magnoliopsida; order Caryophyllales; family Polygonaceae; genus Fagopyrum; species Fagopyrum tataricum. The sequence continues at coordinate 32,801,222 of CM008283.1, read as the reverse complement.
GAAAAAGTTAAACAAAATTTAAAGCGTGAATAATTTTGAAAAAGAGAGCTTTGGACCAAAAAAAAAGGAAATATTATAATTTTAGGTTAGGTAATAGTTAATTTTAAAATGTTAAAATATTAATGGTTATTTTCGTAACTTCATACTTTATATATATATGCTCGTTGAAAACTTTTCCTTGTCAATATATAAATTGCACTGTGATATAATTAAGTTACAGGATAATGTATTTTAATGTCCAACATATAACTACAAGGAAAAGTTTTTCAACAACTATGATAGGGATTAGTGATAATGGAGTAATTTATTTTTTTTTGGTATAAAGTGATAATGGAGTAATTAACTACTATAATACACCATTAGTATATAACAACGTACGTACGTATATCTATAGTGGTGGGTGTACTTCTCTAAAGCCCCAGATGTCGTCGTAGCCTTCCCAAACATCACTGTAAAGGGTTGAGATATACGTCTCTCCGACATCCCACCACGGTAACCACCGTCCTCCCCACCACATCTCCTCTCCCACCACCTCCTCCTTCACATTCACATTCACACCATCGTCATCAACATTATAATTACGACGACCGTACATGTCATGATGATGATGAGGATTCGTTGATGCTAGCTCTACCGGCGACACGGTCTCGGGCTTCCTTATTGGTCGATTCTCCGTCGTCACCTCCACCACCACCACAACCTTAGAAGCTCGACCGCTCTGAGGATCCTCTCCCGCCGGAATCTTTTTGTTACGGCGGGGTTTGTTTCACTGCTCTTTCTCTTCATCATCATTTAATTACAAGTAGGTTAGGTAGTATACGGTTGTGTTTCTCCAGAGGTTTGAGTTTGAATCTGTAATTTATAGGTTGTATGAGTCTGACGGTTTCCGAGCAGCCCCTCTGTAGCTTCTTGGAATCAATCATTGGCACCTAATGACGGTTTTACCCTTTCTTCTTTAGACCGTTAATTTGACCGGTTTGGTTTACGTTGAACGAGTGATTTTGGACGGACATTCCGCAACGCCAACAACGACTTCAACCTAATTTCACTTGACCCACTTATATATTCTTGTCAATCAATTAAGACCACCCATTTACCTTAACTTGTTTACTTTAGAGAAATTACTAGTTTAGTAACAGTGTCCGTATCTGTAAAATATATATTTTTAAAACTAATTTTATTTTATGTGTATTGATAATAAGAGTTAAAAGTTTAAAATAAATAATAAAATAATATATAACTATGTTATATTATATTCTAAAATATTTTATTAAATACAACATTGTTTGTAGTATTTTGTGACTTATTTGTAGGATCACATATCATGATTCTTGAACTATCCTGCTTGTAACTCTTAAAATTATCACATAAAGTTGTCAGTGACTAAAAATTGGTGTAGATAGATATAATTTAACTTTTGAAGATTACAATTTTAAATAAAATAAAAATTATAAAATAATTAACAAAAGTAAAAAATTCAAGTAATTTAAAATTATAAAAATAAAATAAAATATCCAGTTGTCTTAAAAAAAATTTTTAAAATATAATATTAGAAATAATTATAAATTATAAAATAAATAAAATACTTTATAAATTAGATAATTTAAGAAAAAAAAGGAATTTGTGGATTTAAATCTTACTTAAAAACAACAAAAAAAAATTTTAACTAAAAAATTTGTTTTATTAATTTAAATTAATTTAAAATATATAATTTAAATAAATAATAATTTGTTAATATAAGAAGATTTGACTGAAATATTAAAATCTTAGAGGGCTACATCATCAATCCGTTATATATATATATATATATATTATTGTAGTACGTGAGTAAATGGATGTATCTATAAAAACCACTTTGTGATCAAAATTGCACCCTTCTAAATGTATTTATGGGCCTTGTGGCTTTGAGCCGTTTAAGATGTCTCAATCAGATAACATGTAGGTATATTTCATATTTTATTATATTTAATCTATAAGGTTTTTCATTACAATTTAACTTTTAGAAAATTTTCATGTAACGGTGCGTAGGATTTTAATAATTTTTTGGGATACACCGTCTATAAGTTATAAGTTAATGTTATTAACATTTTGAAGAAAAGTTTAACTTATTTATCTATGAAATTATCTAAACATTCAATAAACATTCAAAATAACAGTTAATTATAACCAGTAAATGATGATTTTTATTATTATTTGCTAAAATTTTACTTATAGATTATAAGATATATTCTAAAAAATTATAAAAATAACAATACCATTCGAAAACTGAAAATTCTTACATAAAATCAAGAGATAAAAATCCTGAGATAACTATCATTTTTTGTCTCAAAATATTACTTGATTCGGTTTAATTTAAAAGGAAAAAAAGAAGAAGTTCTTAAAGTAATGTGTATAAAAAAGAAAAACTCATACAGAAAATTTTCAAAGAGCGGAAGATGGATGAGAAATATACGATATAAGATACTACTAGCTCTTGAAGCATAGAAAAAAGAGGACAAATGTATTAAAAGTATATCAAGTAAGGGTTGGTATATACTTATATATCAAATCTGGAGTATGTATGAGGGTGTTATTTTTTAATCTTCGTATCTAATATCAATATACGAATATTAATTGCCTAATAGTTCTAGATACTTTGTTTAGGACCGTTTAAATTCGGATTCGGACCTGCACTAGAAAAATCCCAAAAAATTATAAAGGAATTTGGCTAAATTGATTCGAACACGAACCTGATATTTATGTCAGTCCGATCCAGTTCAATAACAAATTTTCGTTCAAGTCTAGTTTGGACCGGATGAACAACCTACTTTTTACGGATCTAAAATTTTCGGTTTAAACAACCCTAAACAAAAACTTCTTTTGAATTTTGATAATGGGAGATGTGACATACTAAAGAAGTCCACAAAAATTGAACCGCCCCTTACACGGATCCTTGAAGCATGTCGCCTTGTCAAAAAGTAGACCTGTTCATTTATGGGCTCGGACCAGACTCGGGTCGGGCTTTATTACATTTTTATCCCGTTTATCCGGACCTGTCCGGCTGGGCCCACCCCAAATGGCCGTACCGTTTGGCCGGACTGGGTACCCGTTTTTTTTTAAAATTTAATCAAAAATTGTTTTATAAATACTTTTATTCAAAAATAAAATACTATTTAAGAAATTATATGTAATATACATAAAACTAGTGTATTACCCGTGCCTTGCACGGGATTTTGATAAAAATATTATTTGTTATTATATTTCTTTAAGGGATTATATATAGACTATTTTTTTGTTATTAGATAGAGTAGATAATAAGCAATAAATATTTACACACTTTACCTATAATATTATATAATACATTAATAAAATATCTAACCGTATAATAATTCATATTTTTGATTTTCTCTCCCTTATTATACTGATTCATATGTTAATAGAATAGTACATTGGTAGCATATGGTGTTAAATTAATTGGTACATATAAATTAATATAAGAAATAACACAATCTATAATCAAAACTAATTCTTTTTTTTTTGTACTGCTAAATTTGTTATGGATGTGATTCTAATCTGTTATACATATCTCAGGTAACAAAAAAAAGGTGATTGGAAGGGATGAATTTAATTAAGATTTAATTTTAATATTTCATTAAATAATTTTGTAATGAATAAACTTAATTAATATTTTGGTGGACTGTGGTTAAATGCTAAAATGACACGTGGCAATGAGTGCTACTCATATAATATATATAAGATTTATGATTGTTATGCTAAATATTATAATATTTTAAATATTATATATATAAATTTTAACCGGACCGACGAGGCGGACTTTTCGACCCGATCAGGCCTAGAGTGGTGTCCGGATCCAACCAGGTGGACGTGGCGAGCTTTCTTCTATGTTTATACCCGTTCGTTTTCCGGCGGACTGTCCGATATAATCGGTCTATAAAAAAAATATAGATATGTTCAGAACACACATAATAATATTAAAGTCTCCATTTCATTCCCTTTCAACCAAATAATTCATCTCTAATAGATTAATTTTAGTTAAAAAAATTAATTTAAGCCTCTTCATCCCTTGATTCTCATTCAACCCCTTCTCACCTTCATTCACTGTCACCAACGACCCATAAAATCCAATGGCGTTCATCTCAAATCTCAAGGATGAATAACGGGCTTGACTATTGGTCCATTCAGCTCCTATGCGGACAATTAAGATCTCCTATATCAGTGATACATGTATCCCTCTCATGTGATTGCTTGAAGCTAAATAAAAAGTAAAAAAGTAATAGTCCTTTACGAGAAAAATAATAAACAATAACAATTCCACCCAATCATGCAATAGAGATACAAAGATACATGAAGTGGGTGATATAAAGATTTAACGCGCTGTAATAAGAATACAAAGGATACCTGAAGTGGGTGATATAAAAGATCTTACCGCTGTAATAAGAATACAAAGATACATGAAGTGGGTGATATAGAAGATTTAACCGCTATAATAAGAATACAAGGATATCTGAAGTGGGTGATATAAAAGATCTTATCGCCGAGCGGACGCCATATATAGCTTAGCCCATACTAGTAATACTACACTGCATTCAGGTTAGGACATACATAATCAAGAAAAAGACTATTTTAACCCTCAGGAGCACTCCCATCGAGAGGCTTTAGTCAGCCCACATCACTCGCTTCCTCAATCCTCGCTCCATTTATAATCCGCGTGTATCGATGGTGTGTACAATCGAAGGGTCCAAACATCGGTGATGGCGACCGCCAACGCGGCGACGACATGGTTCTCACCTTTGCTCTGCAGCTACTACTCTCCTTCTACGCTATGCAACTCCAGTAACCTAATAGTTTCCAGGAAAAAGGATTTCTCTCATTTTCCGAGAAGATATTCTGGAAACTTCCATTTCAATGCGGGAAAAGCATTGATCGATCTACGTGGACTGTGTTGGCTACGAGGATGAGGAGAACTGGAATGCAAATTCGGTGCTCACTTAGGCCCGCGGAAGAGGGAGGCGGTAGTGATACAGTGCGGAGAGTCTACGGTTCGGCCTCTGGACCATGGAAGCCATCTACATCTTATGGCTCTTTTTGCTTCCTTATGCTCCGGTACAAACTATAAACTCAAACAATCGTTTTATAGCTATTGGTTTCGTCTAATTGCAAATAATTTTAAGCTAATATTAGAATATTGCGTTTGATTCAGTTCAGTTCTAGAATGTATGAAGTGTCTTGATCTAAATACTTAATCAAATGTGATTTAAAATTCAATATCTACTTGATCTTAGAAGATTAAAAAAAAGTTCAGTATAATCACTTCAGCATTTCATATATTATTAACTTAAATTTTAAATTCCCAAACATGCCATTGGTGGCTGGTGAACTTATGAGATAGCCGCTTTAAAGTTAGAGACCGTTATTTTTATACTGTTGAGTGGATGATCTAGATTGTATGGCTAAGATTATAATATTTCTATATGTGAAAAGAGTGCTCCTGCTCAATATGAGTAGCAGTTGTAGGGGAACCCTTGATAATAACAAATTGTTTGTGTCGTCAGGGTAGCAGACGGGTGAGAGGTAAGTGGAATTAGACTATTATTAGCTGAATTTGAGGGCAAATAGCAGCAATAAGGGCAAACAAAAAGAGGTTTGGGGTTGAAGAATTTTGGTTCTGGTTCTTTCTTTCATTTATTTTTGGGTGTAAAAGAGGCTGAACCTCATGTTTTATTCACGAGCCTGAGGGACAATATTCTTTAACCATGTCATTAGTGGCTGGTGAACTTTAAGGCTGAACTTCAAGTTTCATTTCATTGATCATCCTGTACCTCCTCCTATCTATCAGGCATTTGTGATAAACCCGTATTTGATTCATTGGCGAAACTACCTTCCACAAACCCGTATGCCAATAGACGTTGTATGCAAGTAGTTATGGATAATCTGGATATACGTACTTATGTATTATATTCTCTTTCTTCGGAACTGAATTCGTATATAACTTCCTTGGAAGCTAAGATCATATATGTAAAGTGTACTATATTCCTTTCTACAATTTTTGTTCTGTACTGACCGATGAGATCCTGGTGGTGGGGCAGATTGTTATATTTTGCTAATTTATGAAAAGTTCTCAAATGTTTCCAAGGCTGATCGGTTGTTTAATCTATAAGACTAAACGTTATAAAACAGGGGGATCCTGTGTGGGCTATCAGCTCGGAGACTATCAATGCTCTCATTGGCCTTTCCCTTAATTTCTTCTTCATCTTGCCACTTACAAATGCTGGTAAGTTCTGAATTCACGTCTGTGGTTGTGTCATTATGGGATGTGATGATTTCTTTCATAATGGCTATGAAACCAGGCATCTTAAAATGTGTTTCATACCATGTCTCAAAGAGATGCTAGAAGCTGCTAGAGTTTTGATGAACAAGAAGCATTGCTTTAAATGAGCTTAAGGCTATCTAGGCTGCAAAAGCCTGATATGTTGCTGTATTAGTAGTCCGAACAAATCATATTTCCTTGAGCAGGCAAATTAACTTGTCAATATTGGTAGTAAGAAACTGCGATAAGCTTAGTTCAGGATGAACCAGTGCAAAAGAGGATCACATGAATGCTGTTGAATTCTGTACCGCACTGAAATCTCATTTCTCCTAAATGTCTGTACACCTGATTGTCTGCTTATTGTATGTTTCATGCCAGAGTAGTTGGAATTCATCTGATTGAAGCTCCAGTTCTTCACCCAGTAAGTACAGTAAATGAAAATTCTTACTATCATCACACTATCATGTAAGTGGATTGCCTTGCAATATTAATTAACTTGTTTTTGTCAGATGTCTGAAGGACTTTTCAACTTTGTGATTGCTTGGACCCTCTTGTTTGCTCCTCTGCTATACACTGATCGGAAGAGATATCTGTATAAGGGATCCCTCGATATTTTATGGGGATTCCAGATGTTCCTCACAAATAGTAAGCCCCTTTCTACAAGAACACACTGTTTCATATGTTCTATTGGCCTTTCAGTGTGAATCTCAAGAGCATGAACACTAATGGTTTTTTAACTTTTCACAGCAGTAAAACCTTGATTTTTTACACCTTATTTAGCAAAGAGTATTATTTATGTACTAAACAATCTCTCCCATTTTTAAGCCATTGCTTAGCAAGCAAACCAAAGAATCTTCTCTCCCATTTCTTAGATCAAGCATCACCTTTATGTAAAAATCAATATTATTATATGTTAGTGTATGTGCTCTAAGCAAGAATTTTATTGACGTTACAAAGAAAATCGTTGTGCACTTGCCTGCATAGAAATTGATACTTCTCTCTCTCCTTTCTTTTTTGACAGCCTTCTTGATACCATATATGGCCTTTAGAATGAATAAAGATGAAACCGATCAACAACCAAGAAAGACTTCTAAGCTGGGTTATGTGATGATAAACGGATCACAAACTGTTGCAGTAATTGGCGGCGCTGTCTGTCTCTTATCCATACTTTGGTCATTCTTTGGTCGAAATGATGGAGATTTCGGGAGCGTTAATGATAGATTGGAGTTCTTGCAGTCATATTTGGGAACCGAGAGGCTAGCTTACGCCTTCATATGGGATATAGTTCTCTACACAGTTTTCCAACCATGGTTAATTGGCGACAACCTACAAAATGTCCAGAAAAACATGGTTGGTACTGTGAGTTACCTTAGATATATACCAGTGGTTGGTTTGATTGCCTACCTTCTCTTCCTCAAGAGGGAGCAATTTGATTCGAGTTAAAGTTCTCTACAAAATTTCTTGTTTGTACAATGGTTATCTATCCTTAGACAATTTATCATGTTCTTTAAGATGTATATTTATGACAGTACATTATAATCAGCTAATGTAACCGTGCAGCTATTGGTTTAATCTTACAAACAGGACTTCTCATGTTCTTTTGTGGCAAATCGAGACATGCATTGTATTCCTGAAGAGAGCTTCGGGGATGCTACATGGTTTTCAACTGACTTGGATTGTGGCTATAAGCGGATTGTTCTAAAAATTGATTCTCAAACTTGTAGTGACCCCCTCTTGAATAAACAAATTAGTACTTAAGCGAAGACTTTATTTCATAGACCAAATTATCCAATTTCTCACGTGTTCCGGTTTAACTTTTGATGGTAACATTGATCTAACTGTACGTATTACTTATCCCTCGTAGAGGGTTTAAACTTTTCAGCATTCCTGTGTTAGGGATGAGGCTAACATCAAAGCACTCTATGAGAGGCAACAACCTTGTCGGAAATTCATTAAGATGTTGATGGTATAGTCGAAGACAAAAAGGCTGTAAAGCTTTACACTCAGTATATGTTGTTCTTGTCTAAACATGGAAAACAACTATGATCTACATCTTACAAAATGTATTCAACTCAACTAATTCAATCTCTAACAATCAATTCAATCTCTAGTAGTTGTTGTATGAGTAGACGACGAAGTAGCCGGCGAGTTACAATGATCACCGTCAGATGGGCGTTCGCTCTGTGGCGAAGTCGGAACCCGAGCAGGGGCTGTCGAGTTACAATGATCACGTCAGATGGGCGTTCGCTCTGTGGCGAAGTCGGAACCGAGCAGGGGCTGTCGCCACAGGGGCATAAATCCCTGTGGGACCCGCAGCAGTCATCGTCGTGTTTGCGTACTTCGGCGGAGGCATCCATGTTCCTTCGACCACCGCCAGCTGAGGGGTTGCGGGCTGCCGGCGTTGGGATGAACGATTGATTTGTTCTTCTCTCATGCAACCGGTATTTCTGCAAGTGACTCTTTACTTCGTCGTTGGTAAGACCATCGACGTTCATTAGCTCCCTGATTTGCTTAGGCTTAGCAACTACAAGAATTAAAGAAACAAATTAACATCAAAATCACTCGATAGTTAACCAAATCTGCAAGAATAATTGAAATTTAAAAACTTATATAACTCACCATGTGATCCACCGAGTTGTTGAATAACATTGACAAAATTCTGTTTTAACTCTGGCGTCCAATACCTCCTCGACTTTTTAGACCCTCCTCCTTCTTTTCCCATTCCGGGAGCTCCGTCTCCGTCCTCGGTGGCGGTGGAGCACACGGAGACTGCCTGATGAGCAGCCGCCGGCGTAGTAGTATCTGTTACTCCGGCGACCAACGGAAGAAAAGCACCGCTAATTCTCTTCAAATCTACAACTCCCACCTTCTTCATGTCACTACTCTCCTGGTCGGTGGTGGTTGGATCTGAGGATTGATTCCAAAGCTTAACAGATCTAAGCCAATCTGATTTCTTCCCGGAAGATGAGTTTTCGATATCGTTCTTATTATTGAATTGGTTGAATTATCTTGAGATTCTTGCTCATCGTTATCATCATCTTCCGAGCTTCTCTTAATGGGGATAAACTCAAACGCAAGATCATGGCTAGTGGTTTGTTCAGAGCAATCAGATTGGCCGTTTACACAGTCGGTGGTGTGGTAGTGGTGGTGGTTGTAGCTGCACTTGATGATGGTTGTTTATAGGTATCAATAGCTGCAAAATCAACAACCCAGCAAGAAATTAGTCAAGAAAATCAAAATAATTTAGTAAATCTTCCATAGCTAAGGGATTAGGAATTACCTTGAGTAAGGAGCTCAAGAGAATGGGAACCTCAAGGTTTAACGATTCAATTTTACGTCTTTCTTCTTCCAAAGCCTTGACATAGTCATGGATTTTCTGCAAGTTTTCTCGGTTATCAAGAATCATCTTCAAATCAAGATTCAGCAATTCTTGTTTGATGGGTAGATGGATGGGGAAGAAGTACAGATTTAATTCGAGTTGGGTGGTGAATGGTGATTATAAATTTATAAGAAGAGGAAGATGGGGGGCAAAGATTAAAGGAATCTTCTAAAGAATCAGAAAGGGGAATAAAATAGTTAAATTAAAAACCCTTAAATATAATATTCTTTTTCTTTTTTGTTGGTTAGAATATTCATTTTCTTTAGAAGATTATATTTAAGGGTTTTTAATTTAACCAACAAAAAAAGAATATTATAATCACCTTTTTCTTTTTGTTGGTTAGAATACAATTTTCTTTTTCTTTTTGTTGGTTAGAATATTCATGTTCTTCAGAAAGACGTAAAATTGAAATGTTTAAACGTCAGCTTCCTCTTTGTCTTGAGCTCGTTACTCAAGGTGATTCCTAATCCCTTAGCTATGGAAGATTTACTATTTTATTTTGATTTTCTTGATTAATTTCTTGCTGGGTTGTTAATTTTGCAGCTATTGATACCTATAAACAACCATCATCAAGTGCAGCTACAACCACCACCACTACCACCACCACCACACCACCGACTGTGTAAACGGCCAATCTGATTGCTCTGAACAAACCACTAGCCATGATCTTGCGTTTGAGTTTATCCCCATTAAGAGAAGCTCGGAAGATGATGATAACGATGAGCAAGAATCTCAAGATAATTCAACCCAATTCAATAATAAGAAAGATATCGAAAACTCATCTTCCGGGAAGAAATCAGATTGGCTTAGATCTGTTAAGCTTTGGAATCAATCCACAGATCCAACCACCACCGACCAGGAGAGTAATGACATGAAGAAGGTGGAGTTGTAGATTTGAAGAGAATTAGCGGTGCTTTTTTCTTCCGTTGGTCGCCGGAGTAACAGATACTACTACGCGGCGGTTGCTCATCAGGCAGTCTCCGTGTGCTCCACCGCCACCGAGGACGGAGACGGAGCTCCCGGAATGGGAAAAGAAGGAGGAGGTCTAAAAAGTCGAGGAGGTATTGGACGCCAGAGTTAAAACAGAATTTTGTCAATGTTATTCAACAACTCGGTGGATCACATGGTGAGTTATATAAGTTTTTAAATTTCAATTATTCTTGCAGATTTGGTTAACTATCGAGTGATTTTGATGTTAATTTGTTTCTTTAATTCTTGTAGTTGCTAAGCCTAAGCAAATCAGGGAGCTAATGAACGTCGACGGTCTTACCAACGACGAAGTAAAGAATCACTTGCAGAAATACCGGTTGCATGAGAGAAGAACAAATCAATCGGTTCATCCCAACGCCGGCAGCCCGCAACCCCCTCAGCTGGCGGTGGTCGGAGGAACATGGATGCCTCCGCCGAAGTACGCAAACACGACGATGACTGCTGCGGGTCCCACAGGGATTTATGCCCCTGTGGCGACAGCCCCTGCTCGGGTTCCGACTTCGCCACAGAGCGAACGCCCATCTGACGGTGATCATTGTAACTCGCCGGCGACTTCGTCGTCTACTCATACAACAACTACTAGAGATTGAATAGATTGTTAGAGATTGAATTAGTTGAGTTGAATACATTTGTAAGATGTAGATCATAGTTGTTTTCCATTACTAGACAAGAACAACATATACCGAGTGTAAAGCTTTACAGCCTTTTTGTCTTCTATGGTCTTACGGTGGACCCTCAGCTCCTTTTGTAATTCCACTACCTAACAATTGCTTGTTTGTCCTATCATCACAAAAAAAACGTATCCTTCAATAAATATGGACATGCTTTCGCGATTTATTAAGGTAATTACATCTTTAGGTGTTTTGAAATATTATTTTTTTTTGTTTTTGCTACGAGTTTTTTTTTATAAATTATAAAATATTAAAATGTAGTGAAAAATCTATAAAAAAAAGTTTCGATATAATTAGATTTTTTATGACATATTTATTACACGATAAAAAATAAATAAATAACAAGATATATATTGATATCATATTTTAACATAGAATTTGAAGAACTACCGGCTTCAAATATAAGCATAATCTGGTTCGTGATGTTTTATGTGACGTGTTCAATAGAGCATAGATTTTAGCCAAGAAAGAGGCACATGTATCCTTCTTGACCGATCCGCGTGAAAGAAGGTCTACGTTGAGGCCTGTAGATGTGTTGGTTTTTGGATAGGTGGGTGAGAAGCATGCTTGTATTGATTTGACAGGAGTCTCTCCTTTGGTTGGTTTTGGATAACGGGCCTTTTGTGGTTGGTAAGGCGGCTCTCATGGCGGCCTCTTTAAAGGTGGCTAAGCATGAAAGAGCTTGTCTTGAAAACCAAAATGTGTTTCTTCCGTTCGCTTTTGATACGTTTTGGTTTTCTTGCGCCTGATGCTGTCGAGATTCTCAAGAGAGTGCAACGGGTCATGCATGGTATTCTTGTGTCACCTAGGTCTTCAAATGTAGTGTTTAGTAGGATTGATTTTGCTATTCAGAAAGGGTTGGCGGCACAACTTGTTGCCCGCCTAATTTCTAACTCGATGTAATAATAATTTTTGAATTATGAAAATATTATAATATCTTAAGATTAAAATTTTTTTTTGAAGACAATCAATTTACTAAGTCAAAATAATTTGGTATTAAGACCATTGTTGAAGTTATCACACCTAAAGATAAAAAAAATATATAAGAAGTTAAAACAAATTAAATAAGTTACTAATAACGTAGAATAATGAAATTTATTAAAATTAATAAAAAAGTACTTGTAGGATTCAAAATATTATTGAAAAATTATTGTAAACTGCATTGTTTGTAGCATTGCATCTTTTGATATTCTTGTCACAAATTATGATATTCAAGCCTATACTTATTTTAACTCTTGATATGGTAACATAACTAACAATGAGAAAGATAAGATGTAAGAAGGTACGATGACTAACTTAAAAAATAGTACATAACAATAATCACTAACCATTTGTTAGACATCGGTCTACGATGACTAACTTGTAAATCTGATTAACTTAAAGCATGAAACCTTAAATAATGAATATACATATGAAATCGTTATATCAATATGCTCTAGGTGTTTGTGAAGGCGAGGACAAACAACCTTAAATAAGTGTTTTAATGAGTTAATAAGAATATTTAAAAGATGACTCCAAAATTTTGATAAGAGTATTATACTATACATAAGAATTAAATAATATTGGATTTTTTGAAGATTCTCTCCATTATAATATTTTGGCTAAAAAAAAAAAACCATTTTCCTAAAATAATATCCAAGAATAAAAAACTTAAATACGACAAGTTCCTAACATATAAAAATTAAGAAATATATAAAATAAAAACGGAAACAATCTTAGAAAATCAAATATATATATATATATATATATATATATATATATATATATATATATATATATATATATATATATATATATATGGTAGTAGGATATATTGAAGAAATAAGTTAAATTTAGAAATAAAAATAAAAATCTAAATAAACTTAAATAATCAATGTGTTTTATAAACAATAATCACAATTATAATAATTTTGTTTACACAAAATCCCGTGATTTACGCCAGTACTTTAACTTCCAATGATATGTATACAATTTGAATAATATAATCTTATTATTTGAATGTTTTGATAATTTGATTAATGTATACATTTTAAAAATGTGGGATAAATAAGATCGAATCAAAAATTTTAAACTACGTAAGAATTTCAATTGGGTGTGCATTCTAACTTATTTATTTTTGGGTTTATTGATTATTTCAATTTTTTGTTTTAAACAACTTGTAATTTAATGTTAATCAATATATTAATCTCTTTTTTTTTTGTACATTTTATAGTACTTTTTATGGAATGATAGATCGATTTTTGGTTTTGTTAAAAATGTGGAGTTGGTTAGAATATAATACTTTTAAATTAGGAGATGTAACAGATTTTCTTCTCAAAAAAAAAATTAGGAGATATAATTTAGATGAGGTTAATTTTGAAAATAAAGAGAGAAGATTTTGAGAAAAATTTATGACCAAACAAAACATTTACTGAAATAATATAATATAATATATTTAGTTACTTAATATGTATTTTAAATTTTATTACCCGCAGGGATTGAGTTTTTTAAAATTTATTTTATCATAAATAATATAATATGTTTAGTTACTTAATATGATTTTTTTATAAAAAAAATCCGATTATATATATTTTTTTAAAGTCCGATTCTTTTTTTAAAGATTACGGATTTTTTTTCCTTCCCCCTTTTAAGTATTGATTTATATTATTATTGTAATACTATCATAATCCACTGATCTTATAAAATTGTAAGAGAACAAAATACTTTCAGACAACTTATAAGCGTTGATTGGAGCCACCTTGATAAGGCTAAAAGATTTAAATTTTGATTAAACTCGAAACAAACTCTAATTTCAATTGTTATGTGAATATAAAACTTTTTGAATAAAAGCTAAATTAGAGAATTGAGGATTAAGAAGCAATAATTTTCTGCCCTAATTCAGCCCCCAATTTCAAATTGTAAATTTAAAATTTTAGATTAAAATGGTTATAATCCTAGACATTTTGGAAGGCAATATGTCCTACCTTAATTCCGACGTTGGGCCAAACTACATCATCAAGATTATTTTGGTTGAAGATGTAATCTATTTCCTTGTGAAGCAATGACCCTTTAACCCTATATGGTATATATAGGCATCGTTATGGACGTCAATTATCGATTTGATATTATAATTGATGATAGCTTGTGATGGAGGAACTTACCGTTTGGATCTTGACACCCACATGCAAACACATAAGCAAATCGATGAAGAGAATAATAGTTTGACAATATCAAACAAAAGGACAACAACTTAATCATTAGATCTAAGAATAAACCAACATGAAACAATTAAACACCCTAAGGAAGCATACCATTCATCCAATTGACTGTCATTGGAAGTGATGATAATGTAACTTCATGCCCTTACAAAACCTCGTAAGCTAATGTATGATGATGTAAAAGTTACGATGGTTGTGTATGCTTGTGCACCGAGGGCGGTTGTTTATATAGCCAATATTAGAATTTGTTAAATTTAACTAATATCTTTTTTAAAATCTCAAAATTTGTTAAGATTTGAAGTATTCATAAAGTAAGGGTGTTTTTAGTTGTAGATGGGCTTATTTTGGAGTTTTTAATCTAAATGAGGTTATTTGAGGTTGTAGCTTATATTTGAGTTTTTAATCTAAATGAGGTTATTTGAGGTTATTTGTTATTTGGTGTTTAGTTGTGTATTTTTTGGGATTATTTTTTTGTAAAAAGACAAATATCAAAATATAACCTCGTATAACCTTGGGGATAGAAGGTTATATTTCGGGGTTTATAAGCTCAAATAAACCACCCAGGTTATTTTAATAATCTAAAACTAAACACCTACAAATTATAGCATCATGAAAAATAAGCTAAAATAACCTCCAATAAGCTCAAACTAAACACCCCTTAAGTATATGGGATTCACAAAGATTTTTTCGGAACACATATGATTTAAAATAAATTATTTAACAATTTAGGGATAAGCTTGACAAATAAATAAATATGATTTCACGTTCAGAAATTCCCATTACAAAATATTTTTAAAATTTGATTTTAAAATATAAATTAAATTTGTATTCCGGATTCAGTTACTTGATTTGATTTTTTTAATTCTGATTACAATTTTTTTTAAATATCTGATTTTCAATAAAAAATATTTTAATTACATTTTAGATTACTGATTTTTTTTAATTCCAAAATTTTGATTTTAAATTACGTAATTGAAAAAAAAAATTTAGCTGATGGAAAATTCTGGCGGCGACACGTGACAATAAGTGCGTCCGCTTTAATATATACCAGATAGTAGATTGGATTGCTAACTAAATACACCCCTATAAATCCCTATCAATAATGATAGAAACTCACAGGTTATTAAAATAAGGAAGGGATAGTTTTAAATTTATAACTTGTAAATAATTCTCCTAAATAGCAACGAACCCACAATGTATGAATCGTACGAAGTAGGACAAGTATTCCAGGGTCTAACACAAGGACTGGGAGGATTAATCTGCAACAATGATTAAGGACATTATAGATCTGGAATAAGAAAGGAGGTTGAAAAAGATAAGGGAAAGAAGTCAAAAAAGTTTTGAAAAGGGTTTTGGGTTGCTCTCAATTGGATGTCACCTTCAATCAAGAGCAGTTTTATAAAAGGAAAGATAAACAAAGATAATCAAATTAAAGGCAAGAAAATAGATTCCAAGGATTCAAGATCATTGTTTATACACAAGAACTCAGGACAATCTCACAAAGCATATATGATTTGAAAAGCATACAGGGATGAATGTTTCTACTCTGATGGTCTATTACCGGGTAACTCTCAAGAACATCTAGTTCCAATCCTAACTACCTATTACCGGGTAAGTCTCAAGGTAGAGAAGAAGAAATTCTAAACAAACCAGATTAACAACTAATGATTAGGTAAACCTTTATCGGGTAAGTCTCAGAAATTACCTAACTCTGCAGAGAATCAATGCACATTCTATCCAATAAAGGTTAAACCTTTATTACTTAGGAACAAGTTCTCTTATGTATCTAAATAGGAATATCACCGGGGTAGGTCTCAATTCCTACTTATGTTAAGGGATTTAGAATTATTCTAAACCTGCAAAAACCAAACATTTCCATAGGATTTAAAGCGATTAAATAATTATAGGGAACAATCCCTCATTGATCTTTGTATAAACAAATCTTCTATTCTTCCCTAGAACCGCAAGGTTCTAGCCAATAATAATCATATCAAAAGACAAATAAATAAATAACAAAAGGGAGAAAAGAAACTACTCAACTTCAATAATTAAAAACCTGAAATCTTGCCAAATCTTGAATTAACAATGTCTTCTAATGAAGAAAGCGACTGGGTAGGAGACGACTCCCCCTCTAGGGTAAACTAACCCTCAACAAGCACCCCCTTGGATTAAATCCAAGGCTTCCTTTTATAATAAAAACCTAGCTAAAAAGACATTGGGCCAAAAAGGAAAAAACCCGTAAATAAAATATAATGCTAAGGGAAAAAGCCCGCAAATAAAATATAACGCTTGAGGAAGAAATATCGGGCTGGATCTCGACCGAGATGGGTCATCGTCGGGACCGAGATTTCGTCTTCGATCTTCAGCGTCTAGATCTCAGTCAAGTCACCCGAGATATGGACCGAGATGGTGACGAGATTTTACTACAGTGGCTTCCAAGCCTTCCATCTCGGACCGGGATAGGTGGATCTCGGCCGAGATGCTCCTTGGTCGTTCCCTTCATGCCTTTAGATTGATTCCTAGCCCTTTCTCGTGCACCTATGCTCGTTCCAATGCATCCACTTCGAGGCTTGATCCTTAAATACGTCGTTTTAGCTCTATAATATGCCAAATCACTTACAAAGCCACAAAAAGTATGTGTAGACATCTATTCTTGCAAAGTAGAACTAAATAATCATAAATGACACAAACTAAGGCTAAAACATGAATGCAAAAAGGGAAAATCTACCTAAATGCATGACTAGAACATGTCGATAAATCATGTTATCAGCTGTGTACTACCATTATGACTGGAACATCTACAAAAGTTATGCATCATGTAAAGGTAAGTAATGTATTGTATTATACATACATTGTGTATTTTTACATGTACTTATGTTTGTATGTGTTTTTTTTTTTGCAGTTTAAATACAAATATGAAGAAACTGAGAAAATGAAGTGTCAAAATAAATTGCTTTAGTCGGGCTGCACCTAATCCCACATATCCTGGATGAGTTGTCTGAAGAAGATAAGTTGAAGTTAAAACAAGGTGTATTCGGTCCACTCATAGAGATGAGAACGAAGTTGAAAATGTCGAATCAGTTGATACATTTCATGTTAATGAGGGAAATTAGGACAAAAAGAAAGCATTCAATGTGGTTTGCAGTGAATGATGTGATATTGAGGTTTGAATTGATTGAATTTTTTGAGATAATTGATTTGATGTGCAGTAAAGACAACTTCATCAATATAGAAGACATGCCACCAGTTGAAATGAGGTCAGTTGTGGGACATGATCGGTGCACTAATGCCCCTTTGGAGGAGCTTTTTCTGCAAGAACCAAAGGATTCAGAGTTCAAGTACAAGATGGCTTTGATTATTTTAATTGAAGGTGTGTTGGTTGCAAAAGACAAGAAAACTATGGTGACACAACACACAATCAATCTTGTCAGCAATATGGAATTATTTAACTCGTATTTATGCAGTCATGTGAACCAGGGAAGATAAGGTCTAGTGGAGGGTATAATATTGGTGGGTTTCCGTTAGCACTACAGGTGATGGTTATTATAATGCAACAATAGTATAGTTTATGTGTGATATTAACATTTTTTTTATTAATACTTTTTTTTAATGTATTTTGCAGATATTGGTTTTTAATTCAATTCCCAAGCCTACAAGCCCATTCGCAACCCTCAAGGATCCAGATTGCATGCCTCTATGTCTGAAGTTTGTTTCTAAGTCAATTCAGGGAAGGCAGTTCCTTAGTTATGCTGAGATAAAGACTATTGTTAAAGGCCTTACAAAAGATGACATTAAAAACAGTGCATGGTCACAAAGAGGGCACTGACTGGTGGGATGTGGAGGGTGAAGATCCTAGGTTGGATTTTGTTTTTGAATTTGGGTTTAGTTCAGTAGATATAGTTATATCTCGACCAAACAATGCAGAAGATAAGGTTGAATCAGCTAGGTATGTGTTATCTGTTTTTTTGTGTAATTTAAATGTGAAGTTGCATGTTTTATAATAACATAGATTATTGGTGGTTATATGTAGGCCAAAATCAAAGAGGGTTAGAAGTGTAGCTGGGAGATGATTTTGATGCCGATGATTTTGTCAATCCATCGAAAACGGAAAATGTTGATGGGGGATGCCCACTAAGAGAAAGGGCAATCCAGTCAGTCCTAATCCCCCACAGTCAAGGTAAAAAAATCTAGATTACACATATTAGTGTCTTTTACACAACAATAACAGTGTACTAACGACATGCGTTTCCATGAATGTTTATTATTTAGGTACCCAAAAGGTCACAGAAGGGCAAATAACCATTATCACCCTCATCACCAAATGATATGGGCTTAGATGTTGATGTTGTTCATGATGAAGATACACAGTGAGTTTATTTTTACAATTGTTGTTGTATACATTTTATGTATGTCATTTGAATCACTGTTGTGTGTCATTTGTGTACATTTGGTTTCCATAGTTTCTAATATAGTTTGTGTATATATTGTGTGTATAAAGTTTATGTACATAGTTGTGTGTACACCGTTTTTGTCTTTGTAGTTTGTGTATATAGTTTGTGGAACATGTTTGTTTCAATTTGTGTGTATATTTTGACTGCATATTTGTGTACATATTTTTTCCTATTTGAATGGACTGCATATATTTGACTGCATATCATGTCAATTGAATCACTGTTGTGTGTCATGTGTGTACATTTGGTTTTCATAGTTTTTAATATAGTTTGTGTATATATTGTATGTATACAGTTTATGTACATAGTTTTGTGTACACCGTTTTGTGTTTGTAGTTTGTGTAAATAGTTTGTAGAACATCTTTCTTGCAATTTGTGTGTATATTTTGACTGCATAGTTGTGTTTACACCGTTTTGTGTTTGTAGTTTGTGTATATAGTTTTTGTGGAACATGTTTGTTGCAATTTGTGTGTATATTTTGACTGCATATTTGTATACATCTTTTTATCATTCAATTATTCATATGTTGTGTGCATAGTTTTATATATTGTGTTGAAAGCCAATACGGAACATATTCTTATGTTTATATGTAGTGTATTATTTTCAGATTTATTATGTGATTATGTGCATGTGCATGTGTTTTTTTTTTTTTTTTTTTTTGCTTTACAATGGTAATAAATCCCAACCGGATTGGGATCAAAAATAATGGACAAGCTTGAGCATTTACAACGTTCAACTGATATGTTGGTAGAGAAAGTAGACGAACAATCCAACTTGATAGATGATTTGATTAACTACTCGAGAGGCCATAGTACCCTGTATGACAAGTTGGACTCTACTGTATATTTAACAAACAAAAGAACTTAGAAAAATATTAGGAAATTGGTTACTGATCTATCCAAACCCCCATCTGCTTCTGTTGTAACCGATCATTATGTGTTTTGTAGTACCATTTGAGAAGTCTGTAGACGCTGCTACTGAGGTTGTTGCTAATGAAGATGTTGTAACTGATTCAGTGATGAATGAAGAGGTTGGGAATAAAGATGAGGTATCAACCGTCTTCTAAGTCGATGCTCAATTCATATGTATTTTGTGTATATGAAACTGTTTTTAATTTGTTGTCATACCTCAGAAAGATGTAGCTGAAGATGCTACCCGTAGGAAGGGCTTAAGGTTGTGGAAAGACGGTAAATTTAATAGGAATCCGTACAGGAAGAGTCTAAAGATGCATAAAAAACCATATAGTAGTCTGTTGTCGAATACTGACCGTAAGAAGTTGTTCAATTGGGTGAAGGCCAATGATGGAGATGGGCTGATTAGGGGATGCATGAAGAATTTTTCAAGGTCATCTATCCAGGAAATACTAAAGCCCGACAGCTGGATTAAGGATGCGGTAATTGTATTTACAATATTCCTCATGTTTATAATGTTATTACAATATTTCCTCATGTTATAGTGTTTATATCAATCTATATGTTTATGTGTATGCTACATGTTATATTTTTTTAATTTTTGTAAATCTTGTGCAAGCTATTGATGAACTAGCCATGTGTATGCGAAAATCAATCATAGAGTTCATCGACCTTTTTTCCCGTACTGTTGTTTTGGGATGCTCCTGGTCAACTTCGTACAATCGTTCAACATTCGATAATTTTGTTGAAACTAGTCCAGAAAACTACAAAATCAAAGACAATTTCATTGATGTATTGACAGGAGATGCACCTTCCTATTTTCGCTAGCCGTTGTATGAGGTTGATTTCATTTAATGTCCTTTCAATTTACTTGATACTCATTGGGCCTGCTCTGGAAATCAATCTCCTAGAATGGTGCATCTACGTTTATGATCCCAACTTGACTACATAAAGGATGATAAGATTCAGGATTTGATGACACCTTTAGCTACACTGTTCCCCTTTGTTTTGAAGTCACATGGTAAACACACAAGATTGGGGGACAACTTAAACAGACCATTCAAAGTCATTGGGAAGCTTGGGTTGTCCAACAATGCTGATGGGTATGTTCTATATTATTGTGTATATAGTTGTTTAACATTATGTAAGTTTTCTATATATGATTGTTTTTGATATTATAACTTATATATTTTTGCAGTGGGAGTTGTAGTATATATACTGTCAAGTACATACAATTTCTTGCATCCGGACGTACAGATTTATCGGAGATTACGGAGGATCTTCTGCAGGCATACAGAGAACAACTTTCTTATGATGTGTTTTGTAGGGATTGAGCCACATGGTTTCAGGATATGTAGACTTATAGTGCGATGTTTGTTTAAGACTCTAGATTTGCATTTTGAACTTTGGTTACGTTTTGGGATTGTCCTTAATGTGTTTGGAATAGTAGAAAACAAAAATGGGAACCTTGTATGTACTACATTAGTATATGTTGTGTTCCACATTTTGTTGTCGTTGTGTACTACATTACTTAACGTATGTTGTTTTGTTTTCACAAATTCGTCTGTGATTTGGAATATCAGGTACAACACAATTGTTCATATCCAACATCTACAAAGGTACTCATATGCACCCAATTGTTTTGTGATTTTCTTGTGTAACAACTGTAAGAGCCTTAGTCTTTAGGAGCTAGTTTTGGCCTTAGCCGCCCCCGCGGGGTTCGTGGAGCCGCCCATGCGGCTCGTGTTGCTTTCTGCCCCTGCGGCTCAGGGAACCGCCCCTGCGGTTTCTTGCGGCTGCAGCCGGCTTTGTTGACCTTTGACCCGTACTTTACTCTTTTCTTCCTTCCTTCTTAAGCCTTGTCCTTGGCTCGTGATCAAGGGTTTCCACTTCCTTTTCCAGCCAATTCACGTCCTTCTTGCTTCTCCTTCTCTCCTTCTTGATCTTGTGTTGGTTTCTCTTGAAGTTTGCAAGAGATTTGGTTGTGTGGCTTGTTGAGGTTGATGTTGTGCTTTGTGCTGAGCTTAGAGGCAAGTTGAAGAGTGGTTTTGTTCTTCACTGTTGCCTAAGACCACAATTGTGGTAAACATCTTGCTCCTTCTTTCTTTCTTCTTTCTTGATTCCTCTTCCTAGCTTAGGATTAGATGCATGTTAAGGTGTGTTGATGTTGGTATGTGTTTGTGTATGTATGTGCTTGGTTTTGGAAGAGAGAAGACGTGATTTGATCACGTGAAGAGCCGAAGAGGAATCGCGGGTCACACTCTACACTGTCGCCGCCTAGAAGCCGCCGCCCTGCGGAGACGTGTCACAGCGCCTACGCCCGTGCCTGCGCTTGCCCGCGCCGTTGTCACCGCTCCTGCAGCCGAGCATCGCCGCGCCTGCGGGTTTCCTGTTCCGCCCCTGTGTCCCTCTTGTCACGCAGGTGAGTCTTGTCCGGGTCTACCTAGAGTAGGGTAGATCCTTTCCTTTCTAGTATGAGGAGGTTAGTAGCATACTAGGTATGTATATGAGGATAGAATAAGGATGATCATGATATCGTCTATTCCGGTTATGACTTTGAGGTTTATGAGTTAGGATATGATCCTTATGGATCCCTTGGGTCTAGGTGTGACCTTTGATGGATATGAGTTTGATATATGATTATGCCATGTTATTAGCAGTGTTGATCTCTAGAGTTGGAGCCCGATCGGTTTGAGACTACTACGAGGTTGAGGTAAGTCTAGGACTTACTTAGCTACCATCCATATATTGGATGTGTTCATGAGTGGTGTGTGTTTAATATGATTGATAGCATGCGTTGTGATGATTACCTACCTATGGTTTAGTGACTGCCCATTATAGGGCCGTGACAACTTGTCCTTTCATCCCGCTGGAGTCTGGAGGTTCTCTACGGGCAGGCTAATATGGCTCAGTGGGCCGCCACCTGCACCACTCCCATAGGGTACACGGGAGGTGGGACCGGATCACCACTCCAGGTGGCACCATCCCCGAGAGGCGAGGGTTATATTCCTCGTGTCACATATATTCATACTGGTATATATATACGCTTGAGTGATTGGACTTTATAAAGATAATAAACCGGGTAAATGTGTGAAAGCATGATGATGTGTTATGATTCCTGACGTGTGTTTTGTGCTCTTGCATTTCCATATATATGCGTATGGTTAGCTAACGGTTTTATACGTGTTGTAGATACTTTGCAGGTTAGGAGCACTGCAGAGTGGTCCAGATGGGGTGATCCGCTGAGGGCTCCGTACACTGGGTCGTTATCGGGGATTATGGGATCTTTTGTTGTACAATTATGTTTTATTTGTACTCAGCGGTACTTCTGTATTACCTTTTGATATTTATATATATATAAGTTTCATGTTTTGGTTTTAATCTGTCTGTGCCTTGTTGTAAGATCCAGTGAACTTGTTGTCAGGCTAGGGTCAAGATCCATTGTGAGATCCTAGCCCAGTAGCGCCTCGAGTCCCACAGATTTGGGGTGTTACAAAGTTGGTATCAAAGCCTTAGGTTGACAAAAATGGCACTTGCTATCTGCGATAAAGGTCGGATAGATAAATAAATATAACCCAAAAGGGGTCTGACTTTTCAAAAGGTTTTTGGTTTTGAAATGAGTACAAATGTTTTGGGATATCGTGTACGTGAGCCATCTCCCCTCTGAAGATCTCGACAGTATAGATATATATTGATATTCTATTGTGATTGATTTTATATATATCTATACATATGACATATATATAGCCTGATAGGTTAAGTATACTTATTCTGCAGATGGCTCAGACTAGAGTTGTATCTGCAGATGGACGGGGTAGGGGTAGATCCCCTCCTCCTCTAGTAGAGGTAGGACAGAGTCAGATTCCCGCTGTGGATCCACCTGCGGCGGAGGAGGTTCATGAGATTGCTGCTGAGAGTGTTGTTCCTGAGACTGGGAGCGGTATAGCTGGGAGACATACACCACAACGAGTCCAGTCTGATGATTTGGGTTATGTCATTATGAGGGGACCAGATTTCCGCACATACATCAGACAAGTGGAGGAGGCTGCCAGAGTGGGTAGATGTTCCCCATATCTGCCAGCACATGGGGAATCGTTTTGAAGGGCCTCATAGAATTACTCAGGTGCCCGTTGTACCGGCACGTGCTGCTGAGATTACTCCGGATTCAGAGGAACATAGAAGGTCTGCGAAGAGACAGCGGACTGGGCAGACCAGTGGTTCTGGAGGAGTTGCCAGTTCTGAACGAAACCAGAGATGCCCGAGTTATCCCGCATCTACACAAGTTGCGGTTACAGGTAGACGATGTTATAACTGTGAGGAACCTGGACATTTACGACCAGCGTGCCCAAGGCAGATAGTGACTTGCTTCACTTGTGGCGGACGAGGCCACATAGCTGTTTTTTGTAGGAAGGGTGAGGCTTCATCTCAGCAGGGTATTGGTGGAGTTGTTGATTTAGGACGAGGCCAGAGCCGCCAAAGTCATCCCTAATCTACACCAGTTGCAGATAAGGGAGTACAGTGTTACAACTGTGGTAGGTACGACATATGCGGTCAGAGTGTACGAGACAGACGGTGATTTGTTTCACTTGTGGAAGACCAGGCACATACATGTTTTCTGTAAACGGGGCAGAGCTTTATTACAGCAAGATTCTTCTCCTGCTAATACATTAGGAGGTGGGTAGAGGCCACCTCAGCAGCAGCAGACATAGGGACAACAAAGGGTTCCAGATCGCCTACTACTCAGGGATCTGCTCTTGGGCCGAGTAGAGGCAGAGGTCGTGGTGGGAGCACCACGGATGCCAAAGAACCACAAGGTCGAGTTTTTGAGCTGAGGAGTGCAGAGGAGCCAGCTGCACCGACTGCTATAGGTACCATTCTGATTTATGGTTTACCTGTTAGAGTTTTGTTTGATACTGGAGATATGTATTCTTTTATATCTAATGCATGTGTAGAGCGTTTGAGTTTAGATATGATTGAGGGGATACCCTTTAGTATAGGGTTACCTAATGGTAGTAGGGTCAGGGGTACCAGTGAGATCCGTGATTGTCCCATTTCTGTAGGGACCCGAGTATTGCTTGTTGACTTCTTTGTCATGCATTAGTGCATGAAGAAGTCATTTTAGGTATGGATTGGATGGATAGACATTCTGCAGTCTTAAATGTAGATAGGAGGACTGTTACCCTCTCTACCGAGTTAGGACATATCGAGGTTTTCCGAGGTTGGGACCTTGGAAAGTCAGGCATGGTTATCAGTGCGATACGGGCAACAAGACTGATTGCACAAGGTTGTGAGGCCTTCTGGTTCTATGCCATGAAGGAGGGGAGAGTCCAGCATTAGAGGATATCCCAGTGGTCTGTGAGTTCGTAGATGTATTTGCTGAGCCGTCCAGTTTGCCGCCTCAGAGGAGCGTAGACTTCAGGATTGATTTAGAGCCTGGTACGAGACCGATCTCGAAGGCCCCATACCGGATGGCGCCTGTCGAGATGTTAGAGCTGAAGAAGCAACTCGAGGAGTTGGCTGAGAAGGGTTTCATCCGCCCTAGCGTATCTCCATGGGAGCACTTGTCCTCTTTGTACGGAAGAAGGACGGATCGTTGAGACTGTGCATTGATTACAGAGAGCTGAACAAGGTGACCATCAAGAACAAGTATCCATTGCCGCGCATTGAGGACTTATTAGATCAGCTTCAGGAGCTACAATGTTCTCCGGATTTGACCTACATTCAGGATATCACCAGCTAGGGTGAGAGAGCAAGATGTGCACAAAGACAGCGTTTCGGACTAGATATGGACACTACGAGTTTGTGGTGATGCCTTTTTTGGCTTACAAATGCACCAGCCGTCTTTATGGAGTTGATGAACAGCATCTTCATCGACTTCCTGGATCAGTTTGTGGTGGTCTTCATAGATGACATTCTGGTGTATTCTCGCAGTAGAGAGGAGCATGCAGGACACCTGAGGATTGTCTTGCAGGTTTTACGGGATAGAGAACTTTATGCTAAGTTCTCTAAGTGCGAGTTCTGGATGCCAGAGGTAGCCTTCCTGGGTCATGTCGTTTCCTCCGAGGGATCAAGGTTGATCCGGCAAAGATCGAGGCAGTAGCAGCATGGACGACACCGATGAACGTCAAGGAAGTACGTAGCTTTCTTGGCCTAGCCGTTATTACAGACGCGAGGGATTTTTGTGTGGACTGAGCAGTGCAGGCAGAGTTTTGAGGAGCTGAAGAGACGTTTGACGTCCGCTCCTGTTTTGGCACAGCCAGAGGGTATAGAGGATTTGTGGTTATAGTGATGCATCCAAGCTGGGCTTGGGATGTGTGTTGATGCAGCGGGGCCGAGTGATTGCATATGCTAGATTGCTGAAGACGTATGAGGAGAACTACCCGACTCATGATCTGGAGTTAGCAGCGGTAGTTCATGCACTGAAGATCTGGAGACATTACCTGTATGGTGCTACATGTCAGATCTTCACAGACCATAAGAGTCTAAAGTACATTTTCACGCAGCGGGAATTGAATAACCACCAGCGTAGGTGGCTTGAGCTGATCAAGGATTTTGATTTGGAATTTTGTACCATCCGGGGAAGGCAAACATTGTCGCCGACGCACTGAGCAGGAAGACACTCGAGAGCAGGCGATTGCGAGGCTGACAGTTCAACATCAGCTAGAGAGAGATCTGGTCTGGTTAGAGTTAGACATCCAGTTTCCTGATGAGGATGCCCGATTGAGTACTTTAGAGGTTCTTCCTGATCTGTTGAGCGAGATTCAACAGAAGCAGAAGACTTGCCCGACCTTGATGAGGATCAGAGAAGGATGTCTCGGGATGAGGCACCACAGTTCCTTTTGGGAGCAGATGGAGTGTTGAGACGTCTCGGTCGCGTCTGTGTACCCGCTGATGCGGACTTACGCCAGAGGATATTACAGGAGGTTCATTGCACTCGGTACATCCAGGTACGAGTAAGATGTATCAGGATTTGAGACGTTCATACTAGTGGGGAGGGCTGAAGCCCGATGTAGCCAGATTTGTGGCACAGTGTGCGACTTGTCAACAGGTCAAGATAGAGCATTTCCGACCTGGAGGTGAACTCCACCCACTACCTGTTCCACAGAGGAAGTGGGAGGATGTCACCATGGATTTTGTTACTAGGCTGAGACCGAGTAGTAGTTTTGATGCCATCTGGGTCATAGTGGACAGATTGACGAAGACGGCACGTTTCATCCCTATCCGGGAAACGTGGCCGGTGAGCAGATTAGCTGAGGAGTACACTAGGCAGATAGTGAGACTCCATGGTGTGCCGAGGACGATCGTCTCAGACAGAGATGGACGATTTACCTCGAGGTTCTGGCAGCAGATTCAGACTGCCCTGGCGACGAGTTTACACTTTACTACTGCGTTTCATCCTCAGACAGATGGTCAGTTAGAGAGGACCATTCAGACACTGGAGGATATGCTGCGAGCTTGTGTGTTGGATTGGGGACAAGTGTGGACGGAACACCTCCACTAGTTGAGTTCTCATACAACAACAGCTGACATGCATCTATTGGATGGCCCCATATGAGGCATTATATGGACAAAGATGTCGTACTCCGTTATGCTGGGATGAGTCTCGTACGGTCAGTGGTTGACACCTGATCAGATTCAGGATGATGTGGCTCGAGTAGCACTGATTAGAGAGAGGATGCTGACTACCCAGAGCCGTCAGAAGTCGTATGCAGATAGGAGGCGTAGACCTCTAGAGTTCAGAGTTGGAGCCCATGTGTGGCTGAGAGTGTCCCCGACACGAGGTGTTAGGCGTTTTGGCATTAAGGGGAAGCTGAGTCCCCGATATGTCGGACCGTTCGAGATTCTGGATCGGGTTGGGAGCGCAGCATACAAATTGGCTTTGCCTCCGAGGTTAGAGGGCATTCATCCTGTGTTTCACGTGTCTCAGCTGAGGGAGTATATACCAGATCCGAGACATATTGTGTTATGATGATCTGGTGGTCGAGCCGGACCACACTTTTGTGGAGCACCCTATTGCAGTCCTAGAACGAGGTATGAGACGCCTACGTTTGAAGGACATTCCTATGCTGAAGAGTAGATGTACCTGTAGGATCGACGAGTAGATCTTAGTACTATCTTGGTGAGTGTTATGTGCTTATATGCTTATGTGCTATGATGTGTTTATTTCGTACTAGCTGTTATGTGATGTGTGATCTTATTAGATCTTGTTATGCTAGGGCGATTGATTATAGTTGGAGATGGTTCTTTTCTCCATGCTATTGTGATGTGATAGGTCTAGCTGGAGATGATTATTCCTCCATGCTATTTTGATGGACATAGTGTTACTGGAGATGTTTTTACTCCGTGCCTTTGCGTTATGTGATGTTATGCGGCTGATGGTTTTCCTCTATGTTGTGATATGATTATGGTTTGGCTAGAGATGGTTTTCCTCTATGCCTTGGATAGTGACTTTGTTGCTGGAGTTGATCACTTCCCTCCATGCTTGTGTTTGAGGTTATAGAGAGAGTTATACCTCGGCTTATGAGTCCGAGTGATTTGAGGATTTTACAAGTTTCGGGACGAAACTAGTTTTTAGGGGGGTGAGGGGTAAGAGCCTTAGTCTTTGGGAGCGAGTTTTGGCCTTAGCCGCCCCCGGGTTCGTGGAGCCGCCCCTGCGGCTCGTGTTGCTTTCCGCCCTGCGGCTCAGGGAACCGCCCCTGCGGTTTCTTGTGGCTGCAGCCGACTTTGTTGACCTTTGACCCGTACTTTTACTCTTTTCTTCCTTCCTTCTTAAGCCTTGGCCTTGGCTCGTGATCAAGGGTTTTCACTTCCTTTTTCAGCCAATTCACGTCCTTCTTGCTTCCGCTTCTCTCCTTCTTGATCTTGTGTTGGTTTCTCTTGAAGTTTGCAAGAGAGTTGGTTGTGTGGCTTGTTGAGGTTGATGTTGTGCTTTGTGCTGAGCTTAGAGGCCAGTTTAATAGTGGTTTTGTTCTTCCCTGTTGCCTAAGACCACAATTGTGGTAAACATCTTGCTCCTTTTTTTCTTTCTTTTTCTTGATTCCTCTTCTAACTTAGGATTAGATGCATGTTAAGGTGTGTGTTGATGTGGTATGTGTGTTGTGTGTATGTATGTGCTTGGTTTTGGAAGAGAGAAGACGTGATTTGATCACGTGAAGAGCCGAAGAGGAATCGCGGGATCACACTCTGCACTGTCGCCGCCACCGCGCTAGAAGCCGCCCGCCCCTGC
This sequence comes from Fagopyrum tataricum, assembly GCA_002319775.1. NCBI lineage: Eukaryota > Viridiplantae > Streptophyta > Magnoliopsida > Caryophyllales > Polygonaceae > Fagopyrum > Fagopyrum tataricum. The sequence continues at coordinate 32,772,090 of CM008283.1, read as the reverse complement.
TGAGACGTGTCACAACGCCTGCGTCCGTGCCTCGCTTGCCCGCGGCCGCTGTCACCGCGCGCTGCGGCCGAGCATTGCTGCACCTACGGGTTTCCTGTTCCGCCCTGCGTCCCTCTTGTCACGCCGGTGCGTCTTGTCCCGGTCTACCTAGAGTAGGGTAGATCCTTTCCTTTCCTAGTATGAGCAGGTTAGTAGCATGCTAGGTATGTATATGAAGATAGAATAAGGATGATCATGATATCGTCTATGCCGGTTATGGCTTTGAGGTTTATGAGTTAGGATATGATCCTTATGGATCCCTTGGGTCTAGGTGTGACCCCTTTGATGATATGATTTTGATATATGGTTATGCCATGTTATCAGGCAGTGTTGATCTCCAGAGTTGGAGCCGATCGGGTTTGAGACTACTACGAGGTTGAGGTAAGGCCATAGGACTTACTTAGCTACCATCCATATATTGGATGTGTTCATGAGTGGTGTGTGTGTTATATGATTGATAGCATGCGTTGTGATGATTACCTACCTATGGTTTAGTGACTGCCCATTATTGGGCTGTGACAACTTGTTCTTTCATCCCGCTGGGAGTCTGGAGGTTCTCTACGGGCAGGCCAGTATGGCTCAGTGGGCCGGCCACCTGCACCACTCCCATAGGGTACACGGGAGGTGGGACCGGATCACCACTCCAGCTGGCACCATCCCGAGAGGCGAGGGTTATATTCCTCGTGTCACATATATTCATACTGGTATATATATATATATGCTTGAGTGATTGGACTTTATAAAGATAATAAACCGGGGTAAATTTGTGAAATCATGATGATGTGTTTATGATTTCTGACGTGTGTTTGTGCTCTTGCATTTCCATATATATGCGTATGGTTAGATAAGGTTTTATATCGTGTCGTAGATACTTTGCAGGTTAGGAGCACTGTAGAGTGATCCAGATGGGGTGATCCGCTGAGGCTCCGTACACTGGGTCGTTATCGGGGATTATGAGATCTTTTGTTGTACAATTATGTTTTATTTGTACTTAGCAGTACTTTTGTATTACCTTTTGATATTTATATATATATAAGTTTCATGTTTTGGTTTTAATCTGTATGTGCCTTGTTGTAAGATCCAGTGAACTTGTTGTCAGGCTAGGGTCAGGATCCATTGTGAGATCCTAGCCCAGTAGCGCCTCGAGTCCCACGGATTCGGGGTGTTACAACAACCAAACTAAATTATAATATATCGAACAAATACGTCACACAAAGTTCATGTAACATCTTGTGTATGACATTGAAAAAATAAACTAAAATCACAATGTTTACACAAATTTTATGTTATAGTACTGTTCGTTCATTCTTTGAAACATATGCATTGTGTATTGTGTAGTAATATGTGTACCAAAACTGTGATTGTTTTGTTGTAGACTAAAATTATATGGAGAGTGATCCTATATCGGTTGGTTTAGACAAGTCTTTTTGTTTGCCCAAATCTACCACAACAACTACATTTTTTCTTGCTACTAGATTCCCAAGAACCACGAAATCTACATTTCGGCAATCTTCCAAACCTTCTACATTTCTTTGGAGGCTCTCACATGACATCTCTGCTATTGTTGTTGGGATATCCCATTCTGACTTGTTAGGTACTGGATAGATTGTTTCTGCATACCCAAATTTCCAACTTTCACAAGAATAATACTTATTGATGAGAGAAGATGGATTCATACCCATAAAATGTGCAGCAACCACGGCGTGTGTACAAGATACCTCTTTAATATCGAACTCTTTGTATGCACAACTCCTCATTTGCAAACAAACAATTACTGATTCATCCCCCTTTTTAACCTCGAACTCCATTCTGTCAACATCTAGAACATAAACAAAATATCCACCAGATTCTATAAACCTTTGTTGGACGATTGCCTCAATGTTAGGAGGAGATATTTCTGCACAAGCTTTTGATCGTACACGTCGTTTTGCAAACCACCGGGTCATGAATTGTCTGATTTCATCAAGTAATGCTACAACTAAATACTCTACCTTATTTCATAATTCCATTCACACACTCGGTGTTGTTACTAGTCATTATATTTGATACGAGGTTAGCCGTGAGGTTGCCCTATCTTTCAACACCAGAACTGAAAGGGAAGATAAGAAAGAAAGATGGATAGATGGACGAATGATCCGGTGATTGTGATGGATCTTAGCTGGATAGATCTGGTCGAGCCCTTAAGACAACCAAGAGCACACTAGGAAAACTAAGGCCTTAACACACAACTTGGTATGAATTGAAGAAGCCTTTCCACTATAATCTCACACAAAAGGGAAAACGATTGTCCCTAGCACGAGAAGTCACCTGAAGATGATTGAGAGCACCAACTTTCCAATCCAAGTGACACAACTCAAAATAGTCCAAGTTGTTGGGCGAATGAGAATTCACTCGCTCTGTGTTTGTCTCGATTTCACGAGAAGAGTATGAGAGAGAAGAGAGAAAACACTAAAAAGTATTGTGTTTAATTTCATTCAAGGGTGAGCTCGAAAAACGTCCAACATAGGCCTTATATAGGCTAGGGGTGCGTCATTCTCAAGCTACTATGGGCTGGATCTAATATCGAGTCCAATCTAGCTAAAAAAAAGATAAAATAAGATCAAATCTGTAAGAGATAAGATCTTCTAACTAAGAGATATGATAAAATCTTTAAGAGATTACCTCTCCTTCTGCTTAGAGTGATCAACACTCCGTGCTTCCTAGCTTCCACGTTCATGATCTCCATTCGGGCTAGGTCCTGAGATGCTCCTACATCAATATTGTACCTTTTTTCAGGACAGAAAGAACGTGCCATTTTGAGATACCAATTTCATTCAGTAGCTCTCCAACTTTTGGCTTCTCGTACAAAATAACAAAATCAAAATTGTCCTACAATATAAAATTTATTTAAAATGTAATGCAAGAAGTTTGTGTATACATACAATTAATGAACACATACCCCTGATATTTGGCTCAGTAATTCCATGCATTCACTCCTTTTGTAACTACGGGCTGCCTTCCATGAACATTTGGAGGATTCTATTGGACATTGTTCTCTTCTTGAGATTACCCTTCAGATGCCAAATGCAATATGTATGGGATGTCATCTCATAATTTGATGCTATGCCCTTTTTGATTGATTTATGTCGATCGATACAAAAACTAGTTCATTGTTGTCCCATACAAACGCTTGAGGTTTTTGAAGAAGAAATCTCAACTCTTTTCACTGTCAACAATTGCAAATGCAATTGGATATATTTGATGATTTGCATCTTGTGTAGTTGTAACAAACAAGACTCCTCCATATTTCCCTTCAAGTGAGTTCCGTCTACTGTTATAACCTACACAAACAATTACAACGGCTTATACAAATAATTATCAATATTATGTAATGCATAAATAATGTGACAAGCAAAACAGATTACACAAAGTGATACACATTGTCACATTGTCATCACTTCAGAAATAAATTTGCAGACAAATGTAATAAGATATACACACAAACATAACATATATTACGTCATCCACAAGTTAAAAAAAAACTATATCACCTTACACATTACTTCGTATCCTTTAATGGATTGTCCATATGCCACAAACACATATTTGAATCGTTTTTCCTCGTCAACCTCAAGATCAACAAGTGTTCTTGGGTTGACATTCGTTAACATATACAAATATGATGGTATTGAATTTTAATTGTCCTCCGATGTCCCTCTAATGATGTCCTTCGCATTTTCTTGTGCCATCCAACACTTCCAATAACTAACATCAATATGATGCAAATTTTTCATCACTGTGACGATTTGATTTACCGAAGGTAACTTTTTGGAATTACCATACCTGAAAGATATAAAACATATAAACAAATAATATTGTGTATACATAATGATATAAAAGTTATAAATTTATGATGGATATGAATGAGTAACTTACATTGCCTTCACCTTCTCAGCTATTACATGGTACAATGCTTCTCTTTTTCTTTAACCTTTTGACGTGATAAAGCATTTTGACTGACCAAGCATAGAGAAACGCACCCGCCACTTACAATCTTTGTCGATACATTTTGTTGTTACTGCTTCTTTTTGACTTCACAATCTTATATTGTGTACAATCTGCGATAACATTTAGACACAATGCATTCTTCAGCTCTATTTTAGAAGGATATGTCTTTCTAATCATTAGTTCCAAATTGTCTGTAGATGGTACATAATACTACTGTTTGAGGGATAAGAGCAAGTGCATCAACGTTGTATCCATTAATTCTCTAGATGATTCACCAATTTCACTATTATTAAGTCCACCAGCATTATGTAAGGGCGTCAACACGGCTTCTTCTACGCCATTATTTGCCTCAATTTCAATCCTCTGTCCTCATTGTGTATATCAATTGTCAACCTTTGTTCATTAGTCTCTATCTGCATTGTGTTAACACACAAGGGTACACTCCAACTAATATGCTGCATGGCTATCTCAACAAAATGTGTTGAAATCATCATTTGTCTTCACATTAGATGGATTTAGTGTAGGATTGAATGGATTTTTGTAGGCCAATTGTATCTCTATGTTTGACGTATACAACTCAAATCTTGAAGCAATCAGTGCCAAAATATCTTCAAATTAACATGCGACGTCAACAACTAATGGCTTACTTAAGAAGTCCCTATTATATTTCCATTAGCCATCTTCATTTATCCAGACCCCCCACAATATGTGGATACAAACACAAACCATCATCACTTTACACATACACACATGGATATACAAGTTAACAATTATCACGTGTTAGAGCATACACAACCTTAAACAATTACGTACACTATATTTAATGTAATCATATGTGTACATTCATAGAAAATAATCTCTGTATATCCACAAACATCAATAGCTGTTGCATACACATAAACTTCAAGAAAAAATATCGATTATTAACGAACATCATTGACGAAGGTACGTTTAGCACAAAGTATACACAATCATCAAAGGGAACCACAATTGTGTATGCCAGCATGATTAACATTATACAACAATGTTGATTGTACACAAAACATCACAGGATGTTTGTCGATTAGAAAGAATGTCGACTATACACAATCGATTTCACACTTATGGCGAATATACCAGATTCGATCACAAAACTCACAACGTCATGCGATAAATGTCGACTATACACAAACAATGTCAAAACAACAATGACAAAGCATTAAAATCAATTCAATTGAAAATTATTGCCGATATCGGCATTGTAATCAGTTTCGAATATGCAGATAAATCCTAAAATTAATGCAGAACAATGGAGAAGATATCTATGACGATTTTTACGAGTGAATTGTATGAATCATATTTAATCGAAGCAGAGATACATACCTAATACATACACATATTGAATCGATTAGGAAATTCGTTCTCAGGTGTGGTCGATATCTCAAATCTGTCTGCAATTAACCGTCGAAATCGCTGATCGGGGGGGAGAAATATAGGTATTTTCGTTATTCTCTTTTCCTTTCTGTTTTGTAATTTCATAACTTTCATTTGAAAAAGATATTATGTGAGGGGAGAGAAAGGGTATTCTTGGCATACTTATCTAAATAAATCGATTTTATCTTTTCCTGAAAAATAGCAGGGGCCTATTTTATCTACATTTAAACAAAAGAGCCTCCCCGGTGTCTAAAACTTTTGCTGACTAACCCATAACAAATGCTTGTTATGGATTAGACCAATCCGATTTAAATCGATCCATCAAACGATCTCTCTCTTACAGTGTGATTGCTCATGAAGGTTCAATGCTTTCAATCTTTCTTTTGAATTCTAGTTTACAACCCTTTTTCATGGCTACAACCAATATAGTTAACTCAATTAACGTACTCTATGACAATACTGCCATAAATGGCCCAAAAGTGCGCTCAAATCACTAGGTACCGTCATAAAGCTATTTAAAAAGACTCAAACCGATCCAGCTAAGAATGATCTATCCACGGAAATTAGGGTTACCGGGCCTGATTTGCCTTCCTAATTCTCTTTCCTCATCTAGGATTAAATGATAGAAAGCTTTTTGGAATATTAGAGGAATGGGCCGGAGTAACCTCTGGACAAACCTCGATGAAGTTTGTAAAATCCACAAGAATAACATTTTAGCACTAGCCGAAACAAAATGGAAAACATCTTGAGGACCGTCTGTGAAAATCGGTTGGTTTGATAACATAATCTATTGTCCTGCGTCGGTAGGGCGGGGGTTATGCCTCCTTTGGAAAGCTCACCAACTAAGAAACCAAACTATCAACTTTATTTACAAAAATGACAGATTCATCTGTGTTGAATTTGCTTGTAACAACCTAAATCGAAAGATGTTCATCACCTTTGCGTACGCTCTTCCACAAGAAGCCACAAAGAACCTATTCCAGAACTCACTTTCCACATTCATCCGACAGTCAACACTCCCATGTTTCTTAATGGGATCGAGACCTAAACGAAATTCAACAACACTCCCGATAAACAAGGAGGGGATTCAACCAACTCAAACAGATTTAACATATTAATAAATTTCAAAAAATTTATGTAACATGGAAGACAATCAAACCATAGGCAATTTTTTACATGGAGGAAAAGACGAGATGGTCCGAATAATATACTCGAAAAATTAGACCGAGTAATGGTTCATAATCAAATTACCCAACGGTACCCAAACTTAAAAACGAAAAACCACCCATTTACCATGTCGGACCACTGTCTAATTTCTTTAGAACTGTCTGGAGTGGAATGTTATACTCCACACCATTCAAATTCGAAATGATGTGAACCAAACGAAAAATCCTTTGAAAATATTGTAAAACAAACTTGGAGATCCAATTTCAATGGAAATGAAATGTTTAATCTTACAAAAAAAACTCAACTTCTTAAAAAAAGGCAAAAGAGTGGAGCAAAACTAATTCGGTAATTTCTTCAAACAATTAAAGGAGGTTGAGAAAAAACTGCACGAAATTCAATGCATACCTCATAACATTTCGAACCAAAATATTGAAGTCATACAGAGAAATCTCCTAACTAAACAAAACCGACTTCTGTCTTTCCACCAAAGATATTGGAGACAAAGATCAAAGAATACTCACCTAAAAAATATTGACACAAATTCAAATACTTTCATCGTATCGCTACTGGAAGAAGAAATCGAAAACAACTAAAGGAGCTCACAACCAACATGAGATCTATCCTAACTTCTGAATCTGAAATTCGTCAAGAAGTTAAAAAGGAATTCCAATGTAAATTCGCCAAAACCCGATAATCCAACCACTCTTGGACGAGAAAATCCAACTCATCAAAACCAAAGTCAGTCATGAGGATAATCTGCGCCTAACTAAAAACCTTCCTCTAATGAAGAAATTAGAAATTCCAATTTCGATATTGGTTGTGATAAATCACTAGGGCCCGACGGTATGCCTACTGGTTTCTATCAAAAATATTGGCATAGTGGGTACGGACGTCTCAAAAGTGGTAAAAAGTTTCTTTAGAAGCGGGAAAATCTTAAACAAATTAACCATACTTTTATAACCATGATCCCAAAAATGGATAACCCTCAACAATTAACCACTTTAGACCAATAAGTCTTTGCTCTACAATTTACAAAATTATTTCTAAAATAATCACGAAAGAGAATGGAGTCCATCATGCCTAGACTCATCCACCCACTACAAGGAGCTTTTGTGGCCAAAGCGATCTATTCATGACAATATACTCATTGCACACGAAATTTTCCACTCTTTTCGCTCGTAAAAGAGCAAAGAAGGATGGGTTGCCATCAAACTTGATATGGAAAAAGCATATGACCAAGTCAATTTGGATTTTATTTTATTGCATTCTCAAAAAATTTGGGTTCAATGAAATTTTTTCGGATGGATCAAGGAATGTATCTCTACAGTTTCTTTCTCTGTACTTTTAATAACGGTCCAACCGATCAATTTCCCAGAAAAAGGACTTAGGCAAGGAGACCCCTTATCACCTTATCTTTTCATTCTGGGAGCCGAAATTCTAACACAAATGCTACAAAACGACTGTAATAATTACGAAAACCATATTGGTTTCTCCGTATGTAGACAAGCGTCGCCTATCCCGTTCTTATCTTTTGCTGACGACATGATCATTTTCGCTAAGGAAAATATGGCTTCTTGCCAAAGAACAAAGCAAATCCTAAAATGTATTGCTCTTTATCAGGACAAAAAATCAACTTTCATAAATCGCTTTCCAAACTACTAAGAACACAGGTGAAAGTACTATTGCCCAACTTAAAAATGTGTTGGCCGTGTGCCACACCACAAATCTCGACAAATATCTTGGTTGTCCTATAATTAATGGAAGAGTTACAAAAGAGACTTTTGGTGAAATTAACCTTAAATCAAAAACAATAACTTCTAAAATGGAAAGCAAACTCTTTATCACATGAAGGGAGGAATATTCTCATAAAACATAACTTGGCGGCTAAACCGACTTTTGCTATTCCAAGTTTTATGCTACCAAACCATAATTTGGATGATCTAGATAAAACTTACAAAAACTCTTCTAGAATAAACGAGATCAACACAGACCTATCATTTGTTGGGATTCAATTTGTAAATCAAAAAGAATGGCGGTCTAAAACTAAGGAAATCCATGATCACAAATAAAGCGCTACAAATGAAACTTTTATGGAAAATTTATGACAAAACCAAACAACATTTTGGTTTAAAATCATTAACGAAAAACATCTGAAAAACCAAAATATTCTCCACTACCAAAAAAGGTTCAGTTTCATGGCAATGGAACAACTGTAACCCCCGAATCCGTAGGACTCGAGGCGCTACTAGGCTAGGATCTCACAATGGATCCTGACCCTAGCCTGACAACAAGTTCACTGGATCTTACAACAAGGAACAAATAGATTAAAAACTAAAACATTCAAACTGTAATATATACATATCAAAAGGTATACAAAAGTACCGCTGAGTACAAACCAAACATATATCCATACATCATAAAATCACCCCATATCCCTGGCAAAACCTAGTGTAGGAGCCCTCAGCGGATCACCCCATCTGTATCACTCTGCAGTTTCTCCTAACCTGCAAAGCATCTACAACACGGTATAAAACCGTTAGCTAACCACACACGTATATAAGATTGTAAGAGCCGTGATATTTAGAGCTAAGTTGGACCTAGTCGCCCCTGCGGTGCTTCGCGCCGCCCTAGCGGGTGCTCTGTATTTCCGCCCTGCGGCTCAGGATGCCCCGCCCTGCGGTTTCCTGCGGCTGCAGCCGGTTTTGTTGACCCTTGGACCAAGCTTTACTCTTCTTTCCTTATACCTATTCTTTTTTTTTAAGATCAAGGGTTCTTCACTTCTCTCTCCAGCTATTTCACGAGCCTCTTCTCTCTTCTTCTTCTCCTTTGATCTTGTTCTTGATTTCCTTAAGTTTGCAAGAGAATTGTGTGTGGCATGATGATGATGATGATGATGATGATGATGGGTGTTGTTGCTGAGCTTAAGAGTCAGTTGAGAGTGTGGATTTGATCATCCCTTTCTGCCTAGGACCACAACAGTGGTAAGTTGCCTCTTCTCTTCTTCTTCCTTTCTTCTTCTTTTCTTCCTTTCCTTAGCTTTGGATTAGATGTTCTAGGCAAGTTTGATGCTCATATGTGTATATATATGTATGTGTGTGGCTGTTGGATGTTGAAGATGTGAATTCATCACGTGAAGAACCGAAGAGGAAGTCGGGGTTTACGTTTTGCACTGTCGCCACTTCGCCGACCAGTGAGCCGCCTCCTTGCGTGACCTTGTCACCGCACCCGCGCCAGAGAGCCGCTGCCCCTGCGGCCAACGGTCACCGCCCCTGCGTGAGAGTGTCTCCGCGTCTGCGCCTGCCGTTGTTTTCGCCCCTGCGTCTCTTCTGTCACGCAGGTGTCGTCTTGTACAAGATCTACCTAGAGTAGTGTAGATCCTTTCCTTTCCTAGTATGAGCGGATTAGTAGCATGCTAGGTATGTGTATGAGGATAGGGACGAGGATGATTATGATATCGATGTGTGCTGTGCGGTTATGGCTTTGAGGTTTAGTAGATTATCGAGGGTTTATAAGTTGGATATGATCCTTATGGATCCCTTGGGTCTAGGTGTGACCCCTTTGATTGATAGAAGATGTAAATATCTCTTTATGCCTTGTTATTAGGCAGTGTTGTCCTCCGGATTGGAGTTGATCGTGTTGAAAGTATTTAGAGGTTGAGGTAAGTCTGTAGGACTTACTTAGATAGCATCCTTATATTGGATGTATGCATGAGTGGTGTGTGATATATGCTTGATAGCATGCGATGTTGATGATTACCGACCTATGGTTTAGTGATCACCCCATTGTAGGGCCGTGATAACTTGCCCTTTCATCCCGCTGGGGAGTCTGGAGGTTCTCTGTAGGCAGGCCATATCTGATAAACGGTTCGGGCACTCTCCACTCCCATAGGGTATACAAGGAGGTGTTCCAGGCACCACTCCAGCTAGCTATGGGACCCAGAGGCGAGGATTATATATTCCTCGTGTCACATATATTCATATTCATATATATACGTGTTGAGTGTTGGACTTCATAAAGATAATTAACCGGTAAATGTGTGACAACATGATTATGTGTTTTACGATTCCCTGACATGTGTTTGAGCTTATGTATTATCTACATATATGTATGGTTAGTGATGCGTCCTTGGAGGTAACCAAGGATAACTCCGGATCTAGATCAAGCAAAGCTCCAACTACTCCTTGATTCTTTGTGCATCGTTGTATCGTTTCAGATCCAAAAGGGCGGAAGCGATGAAGAAAGGGTTGATTCGATCTAGAGAGCGAATAAACCTTTGGGTGGATCGAAAGTTGATTCTAAGAAGAATCCTCGAATATGGATTTCTTGGATCAAAGACGAGATCCAAGGAAGAAATTTGAGAGATAGACGGGAGGTTTGATGCCCAAGCTAAGTAAGAGGAAAATCTTCTCAAAAACTTAGTAATGAACATGAATAAGTGAGGCAAGATATCTTTTATATAGAGAGTCTTGCCTACCTATGGGCCAACGGGCCAAACAAACATACATACGAAAAGCCCAAAAGGGAAAAAACCCTAAAAGATAAGATCAAAGGGAATATTCTATAAGGAATATCCCTTTTATTACATAAAAAGGAAAACATGAAAAATATAGTCCGAAAGTAAAGCTTCATGTGGAGTCGGACGAGACATGCCGCTAACGGGCCTAAGTGGCGTGGATAGCCTATGCCATGGTGGTGTAGAGACACATGCCGGCAAACTGGTCCAAGTGACGAAGTGGTGCGGGCGATGATGGATCCGGTGGCTCGGGCAATGGCCTTGGCTCGGAGCGGGGTGAGCGTCTGAGCGAACCCTCAAGCCTCGTCCTCATCGTCTACGGTCAACGTAAAGGGACATCCAAGGGCGCATCAGTCCCCCATCTTGGCTGTGAAACGTCCCCGTTTCACCATCGTCAAAGAGGGCTCAACATAAGGGGCAAGGTCCTTGACGTTGAACGTCGGGTGTACTCCGTAGGAATCCGGAAGCTCTAACTTGTATGCATTCGGGCCATGGCGGGCTAAGATGCGGAATGGGCCATCACCACGGTCCGAGAGCTTGCTCATGCGGCGAGTTGGAAAAAGCTCCTTCCTTAGGTGGAGCCAAACAAGATCACCGGGCTCAAAAGAGACGTCGCGGCGGCCCTTGTTGCGTTGTCCGGCAAGTTGGGCGGCACGACGTTCAAGTTGTGTCCTAGTCCGCTCATGAAGCTCAATGATTTGGGCGGCTCGGTTTGCGGCGATGATGTGTTCTCCGTCCTTGAGCGGGCGGGGAGTGAAGTCCAACGGGGTGTGTGGATTAAGGCCGTAGACAACTTCAAATGGGGACATTTTAGTTGTTGTGTGCCTAGACCTGTTATACGAAAACTCCACAATAGAAAGTAAGTCTCCCACCTACGTGGGTTGGTCCTAGTGGTGGCTCTAAGTAGAGCACCAAGAGTCCGATTGGTCACCTCCGTTTGACCATCGGTTTGGGGGTGATAACTACTTGAAAACAACAAGTTGGTTCCAAGTTTTCCCATAGCGTTCTCCAAAAGTGACTCACGAATTTCACGTCCCGATCACTAACGATAGAACGGGGTATCCCATGTAAGCGCACCACATTGTCAAAGAACAAGTTGTGGCAACTTCACTAGCATTTTGGGTGCTCTTACATGCAATGAAATGAGCCATTTTGGAGAAGCGATCGACTGCCACAAAAATGGAGTCTTTGCCTCGTTTGGACATAGGCAACCCGACCACAAAGTCCATGGATAAATCCTCCCAAAGTCCCATTGGTATAGGCAAAGGAGAATACATTCCATCCGGGCCTTGGCGCGACTTTGCATGATGACATGTGATGCAACCCTTGCAAAACCGTGTCACATGCATACGCATCCGGGGCCAAAAGAAATGCTCTTGGAGAGCGGAAAGGGTCTTGGTAGCACCGAAGTGACCACGGCCCTCATGAGCTTCCTTGATCAACAAATGGCGTATAGATGAGCGCGGAATGCAAAGTTTTCCCGCTCGCAAAAGATAGCCATCATTAATAAAGAAAGACTCGTGCTCTGGGAGGTCGAGGCATTGTGCCCATATGTCCTTGAAGTCAAGATCCGTGGCATATAACTCTTTGATAAGAGCAAAGCCATGTATCTTGGCGTCCATATACACAAGGAGGGCATACCGGTGAGAAAGGGCATCGGCTACCACATTCTCCTTGCCTTTCTTATGCCGAATGACATAAGGAAAGGTCTCTAAAAACTCTACCCAACTAGCATGGCACCTACTTAGATTTGTTTGACTCTTGAGATACGAAAGAGCCGCATGATCCGAATGAATCACGAACTCCTTCAGCCACAAGTAATGTTGCCATGTCTTAAGACAACAAACTAGAGCATATAGTTCCTTGTCATATGTAGGGTAGTTGAGCGAAGGACCGGAAAGTTTTTCACTAAAGTAGGCAATTGGGTGAGTCTCTTGTAATTGAACTCCTCCAATACCCACATTTGATGCATCACACTCCACCTCGAAAGTTTTCGAAAAGTTTGGGAGTTTGAGTAATGGTGCATCACAAAGGCGGTCTTTGAGCGCATCAAACGCTCGAGCATGGATATCACGCCACTCAAACGTGACACCCTTGGTAGTAAGCTCATGGAGTGGTGCCGCTACCGTGCTAAAGTCCTTGACAAAACGTCGGTAGAAGCCCGCTAAGCCGAGAAAGGCTCGAACCATGGTGACCGTAGTAGGAATAGGCCACTCCCGAATAGCACGAACTATAGATTCGTCTTCTCGTAGTCCGTCCTTAGACACGACATAGCCAAGAAAGATAGTGGTGTCCGAGCAAAAGACGCATTTTTCAAAGTTGACATACAATTGCTCTTGTCTAAGGCACTCGAGTACTTGGCGAAGGTGCCCGATGTGATCCTCCAAAGACGTACTAAACACCAAAATATCATCAAAATAAACAAAATAATTGTAGTACCCAAGAATCGGCGCGAGACATGGTTCATGAGACGCATGAAGGTGGTCGGGGTGTTGGAGAGGCCAAATGGCATGACAAGCCATTCATAGAGTTCATACTTCGTTTTGAACGCCGCCTTCCACTCGTCACCTTCGGCCATCCGGATTTGGTGGTAACCGCTCCGGAGGTCAGTTTTGGAGAAGATGGTGGCGCCATGGAGCTCATCCAACATGTCATCAAGTCGCGGAATTGGATGACGGTATTTAACGGTGATTTGATTGATGGCTCGACAATCAACACACATCCACCATGAGCCGTCTTTCTTTGGCACTAATATGACCGGGACGGCACATGGTGATAAGGATTCACGCACATGTCCCTAGTGTAGGAGCTCTTGCACTTGACGTTCTAGCTCCTTCGTCTCTTCCGGACTTGCTCGGTATGCGGCACGGTTTGGGAAGGAAGCACCGGGCACAAAGTCAATTTGGTGTTCAATCCCTCGAATTGGTGGTAAGCCGGGTGGTAAGTCTTTGGGCATAATATCCTGAAATTCGGACAACAACAAAGACACCTCGTGTGGCACATTACTCGGGTCATGAGAAGTAGATAAACAAAACGGAACAAGCAAGAAACATGGAAAATTGCCTTCCTTGACCGGTTGCAAATCATGCCGGTGAGCTAAGAGTATCCTCGGCTCACACCATCCTTGAATTACGGGGTCTGAAGATGGCAAAGGTGCGCTCGTAGGAACGATGCGGCCTTTACTACCTTTGGACTCGGTAGCATGGACAAGAGGGGCGGTGTTCCGGGATTTGGAAGTACTAGCACCTACAACATCGGGACTCCGAGGAGGGTCCGATTTTGCCGGCGCCTTAGCGGACTCATCTATAGATTGTTGCCTCTTCCGTTCCGCATAGTCAACCAAAATTTCGTGCGGAGTCATAGGCAAAAGTGTGACCCGTTTTCCACTATATTGGAACATGTTAAGATAACCATCATGAAATGTTCGGCGATCGAATTGTCATGGTTGTCCTACTAGGACATGTGTGGCGTCCATCTTGATAACATCACAAAGGACCTCATCAACATAGGCGCCAATAGAAAACGTCACCCAAGCTTGTTGTGTGACGGTGTCACACGCCTTATCGGAAATCCATTGGAGTCCGTAAGGTGTTGGGTGGGGGGTCGTAGGCAACTTGAAGTGTTTTACCACTCGTTCGTTGACAATATTACAACAAGAACCCCGTCAACAATGAGAAAAAGGCTCGTATTATTGACCAAGCAACGAGAGTGGAAGAGATTCTCGCGTTGATCAATAGGGATAAACTCGTTAATAGCCAAAAAACGACGAGAAACAAGAGTGAATTTACCGGGTTGTGCCGGGGCGCAAGCAAGCTCTTCGTCACATGGTTCCATCCCAAAGTGCGGGTCTGCGTCTTGGTCATCCTCAATGATGATATCGCCATCTTGATGATCATCTTCGTCCTCGAAATATGATGGGTCGGCAAACAAAACCCGTTTGGTGTTTGGACAATCACGTTGCACGTGACCAAAACCGCTACACTTGTAGCACACGGGCTCCCCTGGGCGAGCCGCCGGTGAAAGTCCTTGTTGACCTCTAGCGGGAGGCGCCGGGGCCGCGGGCCCACGGTTTGGTGCCCTCTCATTACCCGCTTGCCTATTGGATTGACCCGTCCGTTGGGCTCCTTTGGAAGTGTCGGCATCTAGAGAACTAGGCACATCTCGAGTACATGTGTTAGAAGAATGAGGATATTGACTCGAAGAACAATTATACCTTGAATACCGAGGCGTCTCGAGTTGTTGCTTGTAGAGCTTCATGGCGGCATGGCACAATGCTCCCAAATCCTTATATGGGACAATCTCGAGCGGACACCGAATGGAAGCATTAAGCCCACTCATGAATTTGGTGCGAAGGGCGGAGGGAGAGGCCGTGACACCGGCCTTAATGTGCATGTCCTCGAGTTTGGCCAAGTAAGCCACCGGAGTGAGGTTGCCTTGTTTGAACTCGGCAATTTGCAACCGCATATCATTCTTGAAGTCCTCGGGCACGTACTTCTTGGTCATGACATAAATCAATTGCTCAAAGGTTGCAATCGGTGCCCATCCTCGCCTTTCACGGGTGATCTCATACCGGTTCCACCAAGACTTGGCATCTCCTTCAAAGTAAAGAGTTGCCGCCTCGATTTTCTCATATTCATCCTCATAATGACAATGTTTCAAGGCTCGTTTCATATCCTGCGCCCAATCAAAAAAAACACACGGATCATATTCACCATGAAAGATAGGGAATTTAACCTTACCTTCCCTACGAGTTCGGTAGGGGTCCGGGCGGGGCGGTGGAATGTAGGAATCATCGGCACGGGCTCGTCAGTGGCGCCCATGAACGGGTGGTTCATGCCTAGGTGGGTTTGGGGGAGGCAACCATTCTTCACCTCGGTCTTGGTTCTCATAAGGGTCTATGATGGGTGGGTGCCATGAAAGGTCATGTGCCACCCGTTCCAAGTCGGACTCATCACCGGAGAACTCGTTGAAGTCGTTTTGCTCATCATACTCATCGGAGTCAAGGGTCGTCGGTTGCCGGGTTGACCGTTGGCGACGGAATCCGGAACGATCATTCTCACGACCATGATTGTAGGTCGAGTCGGGACGGTACCGGGGCTCTTCCCGGGTTTGACGGTCGGTGCGGGGCACACTCGGTTCAGGTGGAGAAGGGACATACTGTTGGTGTTGAGGCTCATAATGCTTGTGCCGATTTTTCGTATCGACCATGCGTAAGTCATCTTGAGTCTGGTCGGGAAATTCTTCGTCCTCTTCATGGGACTCATTTCCGTCAAGAGGTAAGACACGTTGGCATTCAATGATGGACGCAAGCCGGGGACCGTTTGATGGTCCGGCTCCCAAAATTCCCTTGTCTTTTCGTTGTGCATCGGATGTGGAAGCATTGGCAAGGTTTCAATCGGATATGTTGGTGTGGGACGTTGGGCAAGCCGTAGGGCCTTAAGAGCTTCTAACTCTTGCTTCAAGGCAATGTTTTCTCGGGTCAAGGGATCAAACTTTTGTTGTGCCTTCAAAGCTTCCAATTCTTGCCTTATGGAGTCATTTTCGAGGGACAACGAAGCATTTTCTTGAGTCAAAGGTTCATTGGACTCTTGCGGACCAGAATCCTGAGAAGTTTCCAATTCAACGTTAGTCATTGCTCCAAATCAGCACACAATTGCAAGCAATCAAATGAGCAAGGTGACTAGTTAAGTCAACTTTACCAAAGTTCAAGTGTGTTATCGGGTTCTACTTTGGGGAAGGCCGTTTGGCGGTTGGGCAAGTAAGGCAAATCCAAAAAAATTGAACCAATTACACACAAATAAACAAGTGATATTTTGCAAACGTATGTAAGAAAATGGAGAGACGGAAGATGGATGGATTGTTCAGTCAGAAAGCTTTGCTTGCTTTTGGTCTTTGACCGTTTTGTAAAATCCGATTTTTCGGATGGACCGGTTTGCCGGACGTCTTTTCACTTTTGTGTTTCGTTTCTTTGAAACGTTTTGAGCAACATTTTTGTTTTTTTTGAACACAAATCCGTATTGATGAAGATTTTTTTTTGCTTTTATTGGAATATTAAATGCGAGATATCCGAACTTTCGTTAACAAAAATACCCCAAGAAATTTGGTGAAATTAATTAACAAAATTGTCGGATTGGGTCGGTTTAAGAAAAAAACAGGTTTGATAAATGGTTTGATGGCAAACCAAATATCTCCTATTTTTTATTTTTATTTTCAAATTGAACACGGGAAAAGAAAAAAAAATTCAAGGAAAATGGATGAACATGATGAACAACATGAAGATCATGAAGAACAAATGAAGAACATCATGAACAAAAGGCTAAATAGGTTGAAGATAATAACGCACAAAAACAAGAGTAAAGAGAACTTAACTTTGATCTCTTTGCTCTGATGTCAATTTGATGCGTCCTTGGAGGTAACCAAGGATAACTCCGGATCTAGATCAAACAAAGCTCCAACTACTCCTTGATTCTTTGTGCATCGTTGTATCGTTTCAGATCCAAAAGGGCGGAAGCGATGAAGAAACGAGGGTTGATTCGATCTAGAGAGATCGAATAAACCTTTGGGTAGATCGAAAGTTGATTCTTAAGAAGAATCCTCGAATATGGATTTTTTGGATCAAAGACGAGATCCAAGGAAGAAATTTGAGAGATAGACGGGAGGTTTGATGCCCAAGCTAAGTAAGAGGAAAATCTTCTCAAAAACTTAGTAATATTGAACATGAAGAATAAGTGAGGCAAGATATCTCTTATATAGAGAGTCTTGCCTACCAATGGGCCAACGGGCCAAACAAAATACATGACGAAAAGCCCAAAAGGGAAAAACCTTAAAAAGATAAGATCAAAGGGAATATTCTATAAGGAACATCCCTTTTATTACATAAAAAGGAAAACATGAAAAATATAGTCCGAAAGTAAGTTAGCTTCATGCCATGGAGTAGGAAGACGAGACATGCCGCTAACGGGCCTAAATGGCGTGGACGGGACCGGTAGCCTATGTCATGGTGGTGTAGAGACACAACATGCCGGCAACTGGTCCAAGTGACGAAGTGGTACGGGCGATGATGGAGCCGGTGACTCGGGCAATGGCCTTGGCTCGAGAGCGGGTGAGCGGTCCATCTGAGCGAACCCTCAAAGCCTCGTCCTCATCGTCTACGGTCAACGTAACAGGGACATCCAAGGGCGCATCAGTTAGCTAACGGTTTTATACCGTGTTATAGATGCTTTGCAGGTTAGGAGAACTGTAGAGTGATTCAGATGGGGTGATCCGCTAAGGGCTCCGTACACTAGGTTATGCGTGGAATTTGGGATATTTTGTATATACATATACATGTTTTGATTGTACTCAACGGTACCTTGTATACCTTTTGATATATATATATATTTCAGTTGATGTT
The DNA here is from genome assembly GCA_002319775.1 of Fagopyrum tataricum. NCBI lineage: Eukaryota > Viridiplantae > Streptophyta > Magnoliopsida > Caryophyllales > Polygonaceae > Fagopyrum > Fagopyrum tataricum. Next base: position 32,753,578 of record CM008283.1, on the reverse strand, counting down.
TTGGTTTTAATCTATATGTGCCTTGTTGTAAGATCCAGTGAACTTGTTGTCATACTAGGGTCAGGATTCATTGTGAGATCCTAGCCAAGTAGCGCCCCGAGTCCTACGGATTTGGGGTGTTACAAAGATAATACATAAGCACAAACACAAGTCAAGGAATCATAAACACATAATCATGTTGTCACACATTTACCCGGTTAATTATTTTTATAAAGTCTAACACTCAAATCGTATAAATATATGTATATGAACATAGGTGACACAAGGAATATAAATAATCCTCGCCTCTGAGTGCTATAGCCAGCTGGAGTGGTATAGGAGCACCTTCCCGTATACCATAAGGAGTGTTAAGCGCCCGTCCCATATACCAGATCTGGCCTGACTACAGAGAACCTCCCAGGCTCCTCTGCGGGATGAAAGGGCAAGTTGTCACGGCCACTACAATGGCGGTCACTAAACCATAGGTCGGTAATAATCAACATCGCATGCTATAAAGCATATAACAAACACCACTCATGCAAACATCCTATATAAGGATGGTAGCTAAGTAAGTCCTACGGACTTACCTCAACCTCAGAATATAATCAACCACGATCAGCTCCTATCCGGAGAACAACACTGCCTAATAACAAAGCATATAGAGATATCAAATCTCTTATCAATCAAAGGGGTCACACCTAGACCCAAGGGATCCATAAGGATCATATCTAACCTATAAACCTCAAATCCATAACCGGAACCAATCAATACCATAATCATCCTCATCCTATCCTCATACACATACCTAGCATGCTATTAATTCCCTCATACTAGGAAAAGAAATGATCTATACTACTCTAGTAGATCCAGTACAAGACGCATCTGCGTGACAGAAGAGACGCAGGGGCGAAGTAACGGAAGGCGCAGGCGCGGAGACACTCCCACGCAGGGGCGGTGACCGTGGCCGCAGGGGCGGCGGCACTGAGGCGCGGTGCGGTGACACAATCACGCAAGGGCGGCGGCTCACTGGCGCGGGGGCGGCGACAGTGCAGAACGTGATCCCCGACTTCTCTTCCACTTATCACACGATGATTTCAATTCTTTATCATGCAACAACCACATTCATACACATACATATACATACAAATATCAATATGTATCCTAGGAGATCCAATCCTAAGCTAAGGAAGAATGAAAGGAATCAAAGGAAGTAAGAAAGAAGAAAGAAAGAAGAAGAGCAACTCACCACAGATGTGATCCTAAGCCAAAGAAGTGATCAACACTACACCCTCAGCTGGCTCCCAAGCTCAACAACAACAAACAACATCATCAACATCAACAAAACCACACAACTTTCTCTTCCAAACCAAGAGGAACTCAAGAAAAAGATCAAGGGAAAGAAAGGAGGAAAGAAGAACGTGAGGGTATTTGGAGAAGATGAAGAATGAAGAAACCCTTCATCCTAAGGTAAGGAAAGGTTTTAAGGGAAGAGAAGGTAAAACATGGTCAAAGGGGTCAACAAAACCGGCTGCATCCACAGGAAACCGCAGGGGCGGTTCCTTGAGCCGCAGGGGCGGAACACAGGACCAGCCGCAGGGGCGGCCCTCTGGACCCGCAGGGGCGGCTAAGTCCTAGCTAAGCTCTAAAGATCAAGGCTCTTACATCTCACCCCCCTAAAAACAAGTTTTGTCCCAAAACTTGTGCAATCCTAAAACCTCTCGGACCCATATGCCGAGGTATAACTCTCTCTATCGGAGGTATCACATCTCCGCTCATAAGGTATCACATCTAGCCTGACTATCATCACATCACAAGGGCATAGAGGAAAACCATCTCTAGCCGTATCATCATCACATCGCAAAGGCATAGAGGAAAAACATCTCTAGCCGTATCATACTCATAACATAAGGGTATGGAGGAAAAACATCTCCATCGAAACTATGTCAATCAAGAATAGCATGGAGGAATAACCATCTCCAACTGAACCCTAATCGTATCTCAATAGCATGGAGGAAAAGAACCATCTCCAGCTATAATCATCAATCGAACTAGCACAACAAGATCTAATAAGATCATAAATCACATCACAGCATATAAGCACATAATCACAACACTCACCAAGATAGTACTAAGATCTACTCGTCGATCCTACAAGTACATCTATCTCGGCGTAAAACTCTAGATAGTTCCTATGAATACTATCCTCAATCTCCCATGTAGCCACATCAGGTCCTCGTCTCGACCACTATATCCTCAACATAGGAATGTCCTTCGAACGCAGGCGTCTCATACCTCGTTCTAGGACTGCAATCGGGTGCTCAACAAAAGTGTGGTCCGGCTCGACCACTAAATCATCATAACTCACAATGTGTCTCGGATCTGGTATGTACTCCCTCAGCTGAGACGCGTGAAACACAGGGTGAACACCCTCTAATCTCGGAGGCAAAGCTAATTTGTATGCTGCGCTCCTAACTCGATCCAGAATCTCGAACGGTCCGACATATCGGGGGCTCAACTTCCCCTTAATGTCAAAACGTCTAACACCTCGTGTCGGAAACACTCTCAGCCACACATGAGCTCCTACTCTAAACTCTAGGGGTCTACGCCTCCTATCTGCATATGACTTCTGACAACTCTGTGCAGTCAGCATCCTCTCTCTAATCAGTGCTACACGAGCAACATCATCTTGAACCTGATCAGGTGTCAAACCACTAACACTGCTAGGCTCATCTCAGCATAACGGCGTGCGACATCTCTGTCCATACAGTTCCTCGTATGGGGCCATCCCAATTTATGCATGCCAGCTGTTGTTGTACGAGAACTCAACTAGTGGGAGATGATCCGTTCACACTTGTCCCCAGTCCAACACACAAGCTCGCAACATATCCTCCAGTGTTTGAATGATCCTCTTTGACTGACCATCTGTCTGAGGATGGAACGCAATAGTGAAGTGCAAACTCGTCTCCAGGGCAGTCTGAATCTGATGCCAAAACCTCAAGGTAAATCGCCCATCTCTGTCTGAGACGATCATCCTCGGTACACGATGGAGTCTCACTATCTGTCTAGTGTACTACTCAGCTAATCTGCTCACTGGCCATGTTTTCCGAATAGGGATAAAACGTTCCGTCTTCGTCAGTCTGTCAACTACAACCTAGATGGCATCAAAGCTCCTGCTCGGTATAGGCAGTGGATGGAGTTCACCTCCAGGTCTGCAATGCTCGATCTTGACCTGCTGACAGGTCGCACACTGTGCCACAAATCCGGCCACGTCGGGCTTCCTCCCTCCCCACCAATATGAGCGTCTCACATCCTGGTACATCTTACTCGTACATGGGTGCACTAAGTAAGGCGCACAGTGAGCCTCCTGTAATATCCTTTGTCGCAAATCCGCATCAGCGGGTACACAGACGCAACCGCGGCGTCTCATCACTCCATCTGCTCCTATGAAGAACTGTGGTGCCTCACCACGAAACATCCTCTCTCGGATCCTCATCAATGTCGGGCAGGTCTCCTGCTTCTGTTGGATCTCACTCAACAGATCAAGAAGAACCTCTAAAGTACTCAGCTGGGCGTCCTCATCAGGAAACTGGACGTCCAACTCTAGCCAAACCAGGTCTCTCTATAACGGAGGCTGAACTGACAGTCTCGCAATCGCCTTCTCTAGAGGCGTCCTCCTGCTCAAGGCGTCAGCAACAACGTTCGCCTTCCCTGAATGATACAGAATCTTCAAATCAAAGTCCTTGATCAACTCAAGCCACCTAGGCTAGCGATTATTCAATTCCCGCTGCATGAAAATATACTTCAGACTCTTATGGTCTGTGAAGATCTGACATGTAGCACCATACAGGAAATATATGTCTCCAGATCTTCAGTGCATGAACTACCGCTGCCAACTCCAGATCATGAGTCGGGTAGTTTTCCTCATATGTCTTCAGCTGTCTAGACGCATATGCAATCACTCTGCCTCGCTGCATAAACACACATCCCAAGCCTAGCTTGGACGCATCACTGTAAAGCACAAAATCAGTTGTGCCCTCTAGTTGTGCTAATATAGGAGCGGAAGTCAGACGTCTCTTCAGCTCCTCAAAACTCTACATACACTGCTCGGACCATACAAACCGGGTGGTCTTCCTCATACTCGTCAGTGGATGGGCAATCACAGAATATCCCTCCACAAAGCGTCGGTAACATCCGGCTAGGCCAAGAAAGCTACGTACTTCCTTGACGTTCGTCAGTGTCGTCCATGCTGCCACTGTCTCGATCTTCGCCGGATCAAGCTTGATCCCTTCGGCGGAAACAATATGACCCAGGAATGCTACCTCTGGCTTCCAGAACTCACACTTAGAGAACTTAGCATAAAGTTTTCTATCTCGTAAAACCTGTAACACAGTCCTCAGCTGTCCTGCATGCTTCTCTCTGCTGCGGGAGTACACCAAAATATCATCTATGAAGACTACCACAAACTGATCCAGGAAATCGATGAATATGTTGTTAATCAACTCCATAAAGACTGTTGGGGCATTCGTAAGCCCAAATGGCATCACTACAAACTCGTAGTGTCCATATCTGGTCCGAAATGTTGTCTTGTGCACATCCTGCTCTCTCACCCTCAGCTGGTGATACCTTGAACGCAGGTCAATCCTGGAAAACACTGTCGCTCCCTGAAGTTGATCTAGTTAGTCGTCAATACGGGGCAATGGATACTTGTTCTTGATGGCCACCTTGTTCAGCTCTCTATAATCAATACACAGTCTCAACGATCCGTCCTTCTTTCGTACGAAGAGGACAGGTGCTCCCCACGGGGATACGCTAGGGCGGATGAAACCCTTCTCAGCCAACTCCTCGAGTTGCTTCTTCAACTCCAACATCTCGACAGGCGCCATCCGATATGGGGCCTTTGAGATCAGTCTCGTACCAAGCTCTAACTCAATGCCAAAGTCCACGCTCCTCTGAGGCGGCAAACTGGAAGGCTCAGCAAACACATTTGTAAACTCGCAGACCACTGGAATATCCTCTAGCGCTGGACTGTCCCCCTCCTTCATGTCATAACACCAGAAGGCCTCACAACCCTGTGCAATCAATCTCGCTGCACGTACCACACTGATCACCATACCTGGCTTCCCAAGATCCCAACATCGGAAAACCTCTATCTGACCTAACTCGGTAGAGAGTGTCACAGTCCTCCTACCTACATCTAATACTGCATGATGTCTATCCATCCAATCCGTACCTAAAATGACTTCCTCATGCACTAACGGCATAACAAGGAAGTCAACAAGTAACACACGAGTCCCTACACAAATGAGACAATCACGTATCTCATGGGTACCTCTAACCCTACTACCATCAGGTAACCCTATACTAAAGGGTATCCCTTCAGTCGTAACTAGACTCAAACGCTCAACACATGCATCATATATAAATGAATGTGTAGCTCTAATATCAAATAAAACTCTAACAGGTAAACTATGAATCAGAATGGTACCTGTAGCAGCCGGTGCAGCTGGCTCCTCTGCACTCCTCAACTCCAAAGCTCTACCCCAAGCTCCTCTGGTGTCAGTGGTACTCCCACCATGACCTCTACCTCTACTCGACCCAAGAGCAGATCCCTGAGTAGTAGGACGATATGGGACTCTCTGTTGTCCTTGTGTCTGTTGCTGAGGTGGCCTCTTCCCATCTCCTGCTACACTAGCAGGAGAAGAACCCTACTGTGATGAAGCTACGCCCTTTCTACAAAAGACAGCTTTGTGGCCTGGTCTGCCACAAGTAAAGCAAGTCACTGGCGGCCTCGTGCACTCTGGTCGTATATGTCTAAGATCACCACAGTTATAACACTGTCGTCCCTTATCTGCAACCTGTGCAGATGAGGGGTAACTCTGGTGTCTCAGACCTCGCCCTGAACTACCAACTCCACCAGCACCACTAGTTTGCCCAGTCCGCTGTCTCTTCTCAGACCCTTCGGTCTGAGAAGCTCTCCTCTGTCCAGCCCGCTCCCTCTCATAATCTGAGGCTCTGTCCTGATAGTCGATCAGGGACTCATTGTGAAATCCCGCCATATAGGTCCGGGTAGCATCCCTCACTTGTCGGGAAAAGAGATACACATGTTGATTTGCAGGAGGTGCAGCTGGACCCAAGAAAGCCAAGTCCTCTTGAAATCTTCTGATAGCCTCAGAGACTGGTACATCCTCAAATCCAGCCTCAACAAAATCCTGCAGTTTCTCCCTCCTCAATGAGGCAGGGCAGAAACGCTCTCTGATCATACTCCTCATCTGGTCATAACTGGTAACCTGATCCCGTACTGATCTCCACCAGTGTTGTGCCAAGTCTCTGAATAGAGTCTGCACTAACTCTATCTGTTTGTCCGTTGGACATCTAATAGACTCAAGAGCTGAGTCTACATGTCCGATCCACAACTCCACCTCTAACCCCACCTTCCCAGAGAAAGGGGGTACTCCCATATGATGAAATGCCTTGAACCAAGTATCTGGTCGAGGCCCTCTATGCTCCTATGGAACTCGAGCAATCTTAGCATCACGTGCCTGTACAGCTGGCACCTGAGTAGCTCCATGGGATCTCCCAGATGATCCCTCCTATGCCGGCAGATCCAGGGCACGTCTACCTGCTCTGGCAGCCTCCTCCACTCGTCAGATATACGTGCGGAACTCAGGTCCCCCATAGAGACATGATTCGAGTCATCTGACTGGACTCGATGTGGTCTCTGTCTCCCAGCCATGCCATTCCCAGTCTCAAGAACGACAGTCTCAGCAACATCCTCATGGACCTCCTACGCTGCAGGTGGATCCACAGCGGGAATTTGACGATGTCCTATCGCTACTGGAGGAAGAGGGGGTCTACCCCTACCTCGTCCAACTGCAGATAAGGCTCTAGTCCGAATCATCTGCAGGGTATAAACCTAACTTAGAAGGCTATATATATGTCATATGTATAGAAATATATAAAATCAATCACAACATCACATAAGGTAATATATATATATATATATATATATATACTGTCGAGGTCCTTAGAAGGGTGATGGCTTCTCGTACACACTATCCCAAAACATTTGTACTCATTTCAAAACCAAAACCTTTTGAAAAGTTAGACCCCTTTCGGGTTCTGTTTATTTATCTATCCAACCTTTATCGCAGATTGCAAGTGTCATTGTTGTCAATCTAAGGCTTTGATACCAACTTTGTAACACCCCAAATCCGTAGGACTCGGGGCGCTACTAGGCTAGGATCTCACAAAGGATCCTGACCCTAACTTGACAACAAGTTCACTAGATCTTACAACAAGGCACAAATAGATTAAAACTAAAACATCAAACTCTAATATATATATATATATATATATATATATATATATATATATATATATATCAAAAGGTATACAAAAGTACCGCTGAGTACAAACCAAACATATATCCATACATCATAAAATCACCCCATATCCCTCGCAAAACCTAGTGTACGGAGCCCTCAGCGGATCACTCCATCTGTATCACTCTGCAGTTCTCCTAACCTGTAAAGCATCTACAACACGGTATAAAACTGTTAGCTAACCACACGTATATAAGATAATGCATAAGTACAGACACAAGTTAGGGAATCATAAACACATAATCATGTTGTCACACATTTACCCGATTAATTATCTTTATAAAGTCTAACACTCAAATCGTATAAATATATGTATATGAACATAGGTGACACGAGGAATATATATATATAATCCTCGCCTCTGAGTGTTATAGCCAGCTAGAGTGGTATAGAAGCACCTTCCCGTATACAATAAGGAGTGGTAAGCGCCCGTCCCGTGTATCAGATCTGACCTGACTACAGAGAACCTCCCAAACTCCTCTGCGGGATGAAAGGGCAAGTTGTCACATCCACTACAATGGTGGTCACTAAACCATAGGTCGGTAATAATCAACATCGCATGCTATAAAGCATATAACAAACACCACTCATGCAAAACATCCAATATAAGGATGGTAGCTAAGTAAGTCCTACGGACTTACCTCAACCTCAGAATATAATCAACCACGATCAGCTCCTATCCGAAGAACAGCACTGCCTAATAACAAGGCATATAGAGATATCAAATCTCTTATCAATCAAAGGGTTCACACCTAGACCCAAGGGATCCATAAGGATCATATCCAACCTATAAACCTCAAAGCCATAACCGGCACCTATCGATACCATAATCATCCTCATCCTATCCTCATACACATACCTAGCATGCTACTAATTCCCTCATACTAGGAAAGGAAAGGATCTATACTACTCTACTAGATCAAGTACAAGACGCACCTGCGTGACAGAAGAGACGCAGGGGCGAAGTAAAGGAAGGCGCAGGCGCGGAGACACTCCCACGCGGGGGCGGTGACCGTGGCCGCAGGGGCGGCGGCACTGAGACGCGGGTGCGGTGTCACAGTCACGCAAGGGTGGCAGCTCACTGGCGCGGGGGCGGCGACAGTGCAGAACGTGATCCCCGACTTCTCTTCCACTCTTCACACGATGATTTCAATTCTTTATCATTCAACATCCACATTCATACACATACATATACATACAAACATCAATATGTATCCTAGGAGATCCAGTCCTAAGCTAAGGAAGAATGAAAGGAATCAAAGAAAGTAAGAAAGAAGAAAGAAAGAAGAAGAGCAACTCACCACAACTGTGATCCTAAGCCAAAGAAGTGTTCAACACTACACCCTCAGCTGGCTCCCAAGCTCAGCAAAAACAAACAACATCATCAACATCAACAAAACCACACAACTTTCTCTTCCAAACCAAGAGGAACTCAAGAACAAGATCAAGGGAAAGAAAGGAGGAAAGAAGAATGTGAAATTTGATCGGGTAATCAAATTGGATATTCGAAGTTGGGTAACCGATGATGGGTCCGTCAGTGAAACTGAGTATGTGAAGTTGGGTGCGTGAAGTTGGATACATGAAGTTAAATATATTAATTCTTGATATATAATTCAACACTACAAACATATATCAAAATGATGTCCCAGAAAGACTACCTCTATCATCCAAAACTCACACTTGGACAACTTAGCATGGAGCTGGTTATCTAGTAGTACCTGCAATATTGTCGTCAAGTGTCTTGCATGCTCCTCTCGGTTCTGGGAAAACACTAAGATATCGTCGATGAAGACTACAACAAATTGATCCCGGTAGTCGATGAATAACCCATTCATCAACTTCATGAACACGGCCGGCGCGTTAGTGAGCCCGAATGGCATCACCACAAACTCATAATGACCGTATCTGGTCCGGAAAGTTGTCTTAGGGATATCCTGATCCCTCACCCTAAGCTGGTGATATCCTGACCTCAAGTCGATCCTGGAGAAGACTGAGACCCCCTGCAGCTGGTCTAGCAGGTCGTCGATATGGGGTAATGGAGACTTGTTCTTGAGCGTTACCCGATTCATCTCTCTATAATCTTTGCAAAGTCTCATGGATCCATCCCTCTTCCTTACAAACAGTAAGCACCTGAAGGAGAGACACTAGGTCGGATGAACCGTTTCTCTGCCAACTCCTCTAACTGATTCTTCAACTCTGTCATCTCAATAGGTACCATCCAGTAGGGAGCCTTCGAGATCGGTCTCGTGCCAGGCTCCAACTCAATACTGAAATCTACGCTCCGCTGTGGAGGTAGTAGGCCGGGGAAGTCATCTTGGAACACCTCCGTGCACTCACTACTGGTACGTCCTCTAGCCTTGGACCCTTCTCTTTAGCTCGAGACGTAGCACCATCGGCCCGGACCGAGACAGTCATGGGAAAACAACACTACTTGGGGAACACCTCCGTGCACTCACTACTGGTCCGGGCCGATGGTCGCGGGACAATCCTCTAGCACCATCGGCCCGGACCGACGGTTACGGCACATATCATACCCTTGTTATCAAACACTTGTGCCTCTCATTAAAATAAAAATACCGTGATATAATCCATTCATTTTATTTCACAAGAATAACACACACTACCCTAGTGCACACTCGGTATTAGAAGCTAGCTAAGTGAGTCCTATGAACTCACCTTATCAGTGTTGGTCTCAACATTTTTCGCGATCTTGGTAGTCAGAGATCCGATTTCCCTTATCAATATACATCAACCCTTAGAACTATATCAACCCTTAACGCTGCTCGACTTATCATTCTAATCAATCAGGGTATGATATCTAACATTGATACCCTGACGGTTTCTACGTCCTAGGTTCGCGGACCTAGACGTCCATTCCAATTATGTATTATCTCATCATTTCAAACATATTTCAACCTCATTCTCATCAGTTCCTACAATTCCCAATTCGCATGATCTACTCATTTAACTTAACATTTCGGAAATCTCGTATTTCATCTTTCGCTATCATTCACCTTAACTTCTTAAAGTCCTGTTCCGATTCCCTATCTAAAACAATGTTCTCTAAACTTGTTCCAAAAATCTTCAAACCATTCCGCCTTGAATCTTGATAACATGAATTATCGACCTAGTTTAGTAGAGCATATAGTTAGTTTTCCCTTTTCCGCATGCATGTTTTAGCCTTAGTTTGTGTTCTTTATACTTGTTTAGTGCAACTTTGTGGGTATAGATGTCTACACACGCTTTTGGTGTCCTTGTAGGTATTTTGGCGTGTTTTGGAGCTAAAACGATGCATTTGAGGATCAAGCCTCAGGATGGACGCTTTGGAGCGATCACGCAGGCATGGGAAAGGAGGAAAAAGACGAGCCAAGACGAAATGCACGAGATTAGAGTAATATCGGTCGAGATTAGAGCAATCTCGGTCGAGATCCACATGATCTCGGCCGAGATCCAAGCCATTTCGACCGAGACTCCATATCAGAAGTTTCTGTCGAAGGATATCGGTCTCCATCTCGGTCCCAATCTCGGCCGAGATTTATGCCATCTCGGGCGAGATTTCTGAGAATTGACCGAGATCACCGACCGAGATTTCCTCAAAGCTGGGTCACGAAGCCAATCTCGGTGCCGACGTTCAAAAATCTCGGTCGACGACCGAGATTTTTGACCGAGATTTCAGTGCGCCGATTTATTTCGCTCCTTTTGGATCAGTTTTGGCCCGGCCCATTCTGTGGAAGATTGTTGGATATAAAAGGGAGGCTCTAAATGATTTCCAGGGTTCCGCTTCATTTTATTCGAAGGCTTCTATTGAGAATGCCGCTTTCTCCTTCTTCTTCTCCATTGCTCTACACAATTGTCACCATTGTTGAACTACATTGAGTTTTTAGGAAAGGTTCAGGCTTTTAGATTTCATTCAATTCAGATACGCTTCGCGATACTGGGAATTTGTCATTTTGCTAGTTTCATCTTAATAAAGCTGAGTACTTTCTTCATTCTCTCTTTTAGTTCTTATTTTATGAATTCTTCCATGGAATTGATTATTGCTTTTGATATGTTGATTGTTGGCTAGAACCATTGTGGTTCCAAGGTGAATAGGGATTGTTTATACCTGGACTATGATGGAATAGTGTTTTAATGCTTGGTTTGAAATCCTAGTGGTTAGTTAGGACTTGAACCTAGTTAGAATCCTTCTACCTAGTAACCTAAGTTGGGGTTGAGACTTACCCGGTGAAACCCCTTCTTAGATACCTTAGAGACTGACCATAGGTAATAGAGGTGAAAATCTCTATTAGGTTGAGTGTGCTTAGATTCCTTCCTAAGTAGGGTAATACCTGAGACTTACCCGGTAATGGTTTACCTTTTCCTTAGTTTGGAATCTGGTTTGTTTAGAATTTCCTACCTCTCTACCTTGATATTTACCCGGTAATAGGTGGTTGGTTTGGAACTAGATAGTCTTGAGACTTACCCGGTAATAGACTGTCAGCCTAGAAACGTTCTTCTCTGAAGCTTGTTAACCATAGATCCTTTGAGAGATGTCCTGAGTCCATGCGTATAAATAATGACCTTGAATCCTTGGAATCCACGTTCCCCTTTATTGATATATCTTTCGTTCGTTTGTTTTACTTAGTTTTCAATCAAATCCGATTTTTGATTGCGAACTCTACAAAATCTACAAAAACCTTTTTGATATTTCTTCCCTTCTTTTCCAACCTCTTTCTTTTACTTTGATTTACTCTACTTAGATCACATTTATATTTCAGACACTTGGTCCCTGAGATTGACCTTGGAATACTTATCCTTACTGTAATTGATCCATACATTGTGGGTTCGCTACAATTTGGGTGTTTATTTCTTGTTTTATAAATTTAAAGCATACCGTGGTTTTACTAACCTGTGAGCTTTTATCATTATTGATAAAAATTTATAGAGGTGTTAAAATAGCGAACAAATCTCCATTATGTGGTTCATGTTTGTTGACTAATGGCAGTTGAGTGGGGAGGCTGGCGTGGACGAAGACGAATGAGTGTTTTGTTTTCCGGTGGTTTGATTTAGTTTTAATTCTTCGGTATTCACGTTCTCGGAATTAAATAATTAAATGAAAAATAAATATAATAAATAAATAACAAATATACATTTTATTCCCTTTTTTTGTTATTACACAAAGAAAGCTTAAGATAATGAGTTTGACGAAGGAAATAACCTAATACGTACATTTCTTCTTCCTTGTGTGCGGGTTTATAATTTAATCAATGTTGGAAAAGATTATAAAAAAAAGAAGCTGATATGTTTAAGAAGATTTATAAATTAAAATCGATGAGATAAGATTGAATTACTAAATTTTATTTAATAATTAAAAAATTATTAAGATATTTAAATAAGATTTGCATTTTTAATAACGAAATTATTAATTTTTAAAAATTAGTTTTTGAAGCTGAGTAAGTTGTGGTGTTGATACGTGATAAAGAAGGTATATGTTTTAATAGATAAAAAAAATTGTGTCTTTAGATTGGAACGCGACTCATACAAGCCTCCCGTTGACCAAACAAAAGCCTCCCACAAGTGTCATGACCTCGGGACTTATTGGATTCCGCTCGAGACACTACTTATCACCATTTGGTTGTGTTAAGTATTACATATTCTATCAAGTTAAATCATAATTAGAATTATCGTAAATAACTTTTTTTACCTAATTTTTGTCAATTTTATACCGGTACAATGTACGTCAAATTGTGCAATGTCACCCGTTCTCGCATATAGGTATTCGGCTCACAACGGAAGTGTAAAAGGACTTGTCAATATATTCGAATTACAAATTCAGATATTTGTCTTCGCCAACAATACGGTCATCATGTATCATAGTTGAACGATATATTCAATAATAATATTTAAGTTAATAATGATAATTAATAATCGTAATGATTAATAATATTAATTATTATTAAAACTTAGTAATGATGATTGAAAATAATCTTAATAATCTTAATAAAAATTGTGGAAATATGCATGATTGAAAAATTGAGAACGGAAGTATATGCATGCCCTGTGCGTCTACTTGGATGCAAAACAAAACCAGCCACAACAGCTTGGACACGTGTACGGTGGGTGAGGCTTCAACTAGTGCAGTATTGCCGCAACCATTCCATTTTTCTCCATTCTTTTTGGGCGTAACTTTTTTATAAAATACACATTGCTGATTTTCTTAACTTTTTTTTCGTTGAAATTATATCTAAAAAGCATATTGTTATTAAGTCATTTATCTCAATAATCTTTCTTCTATGTGAATATCCCTAATACTCGTATAAGTCTATTTTATTATCCCTCCTAATCCGAAGTTGATAAATTTCTATGTTCAATAATTCATTTTTTTCACAAATCACGGAAGATTGTGTAGCTTTCCAACCAAGATTTCTCTCATCTAAACAACAATAGCATTTATATCATTCATCTTTATTTTTTAATATTATACGTATTAAAATGAGATTACACTAAAAAAAACTCTTGACAACTATACTTAAATTTGATTAGATAAATTTATTTTTAAAAACTTTATTACAATAATTCATGTGTTTTACATTTATGCATTGTATTTTGAATTGATTTTAATTTTGGGTCTCATAATACACGATATTCTGTCAATTAAAAAAGTTTTTCTTTAAATTTAAAAATATATAACACGTTTTATTTTTTAACGATAAATTATGATAGTTGTCATTATTTTAAGTAATCGCACATGTGTTGGACATACAAAAGACTTCGTTCACCAAATCAACGTATAGTAAAGGTGAGTGTACGTCCTCTATTTTAGTCCTTGTGTGTCGCTATATTTGTTATATTGTATATTATGTTATTGATTTGAAATAGGAATTCTATTTTTTGTTTTATTTACAATATTTTATTTACATGGTATATGATAACTGTTGTGGTGAATATGGTAATTTTGTTGGGGTTGAAATAGAAATGTGATCGTTTATGAGAGATATATTGTATCGGTTAAACTGTTTGAGGGACTATATTTATTCTCATGGGAAATTTCTCATGGTGCCCACGAGGTTTTAAACTTTTTATTTGGTAACAATATTTTATGTAATTTTACGTCGTGCCCATAAGAATTTGTATAATTAATTTCCATAACTATTCATTCATTTTTCATCCAAATTTTCATTAGTTGAATTTTTATCTTTGTGAATGTTAATCTATAGAATTAAGTTTAAATTAGTGTTAATAAATTGAATCAAAAATATTTTTATTTTAAAACAAATAAAAGTCATATAATCTAATTAATATGGATTTTATTGAAGATTTTGAATTAAACTTGTTAGAAAAATTCTTAACAACATTAAGTTGATAATAAGTAACTTAATTTAAATAGTTATAATAATCAATAAATAAAATAGATAATAAAAGTTTATATTACCTTAATAAAAAATATTTTACTCATAAGTTGTTTGTCACCAAATAAATTTGAAATTTACATGTACAAATTATACATGACTAAATACCAAAATTTAACATTTATCAGATAAATACATCAATTAATTAGCCTACAAAAACATGTGGATATATACCACATACGCATATCACAACTCCGCAAGGATGTTTCAAACACATAGTCGGATAAGTACGTCAAAACCTGTCATTAACTATCAGTATGACATAGTATATCAAAGTTTACTATAAAATACACATAAGCAAAATATAATATCCGACGAAGGTAGGCTAACTAATTGATGTAATTTAAATCTTGGAATCCTTAACTTTTGGTATTTAGCTACGTATAATTTTATAAATGTAAATTTGTAGCTTATTTGGTGACTAACAACTTATGACTAAAATATTTTTTATTAAAGCAATATAAGATTTTTATTATTTTATTTTTTGATCATTATAACTATTTAAATTTACTTACTTATTATCTCCTTAATATTGTTAAGAATTTTGCATAACAAGTTCAATTTTAAAATCTTCACTAAAAATCACATTAGATAGCTTTTATTTATTTTAAATTTCAATTTATTTTTTAGTTAATTTATATAAATTAATTTAAACTTAATTATATCATTTAAAACTCACAAAGACAAAAACTCAAATAATAAAAAATTAGATAGAAAATTGGATAAAAAATGAATGAATGGTTATGAAAATTAATTATACAAAATTTTGTGGACACTACGTAGAATTACATAAATTTTGAAAAACTATGGTTCCTCTAGTAAAATCAGAAAACCACTCTTATAACAATAAGAAAGCTAAACTTGCTGTAATTGAAGGCTGTTTAAGATTGGGCCATTGGCCCAATGCACATATGGGCCTATTTCGATTATGGCGGCCCAGATTAGTTGGTGAAATGGTTTTAGTCTTAGAGAGGGCCGAGAGCTGTGACTATGATTGGCTATTGATTAACAATCATCGTGTACATATTTTGTGACTTACGGGGATAAAACTTACTTTATTAGCTTCTTCAATCATACTAGGTTGTTTATTTGTTAGTGCGATATTTATTTATTTATTTTTATTAAAAATGGCCACTATTCTTGTATAAGATAGCTAGGCTTAAAAGTGAACAAGAGTGTGTTTGAAAATTTTAAACTTACTGCAGATGTAGTTGAAGTTTATTTGTAGTTAAAGTTTGAACATTATTGGGTAACTTATTAAACTAGTTTTTTTTTTTTTTTTTACGATAAGTTTGATGAGTGTTTGTTAGACGAAAACTTATTAAAGTTGATGTACTGTGAACAATTTTTTTACTCAAGTATGATTTTGTGTAGGGTTATATATATATATATATAATATCATTTAGTAAGTTATGTAATCTTTATAAGTTTCGTCCATGTAGCTTATGAAAAAAGAAAATTTCAGCTTGTATTCACTTGGTAGCATAAGATTACGTAGACGAAAATTAAGGAGATGAATTGTTTAAGCAGATGAATATGATGAAATAAGTGAAATGAGTGTTGGGTAAAATGAATATGATTGTTAGTAACGATTATGAAAAAGTATTCGTTAAATTTTTTGTATAGTTGAAAGAGATAAAAAGGGAAGACTAGAGGCAAGGTATGCTTCAGCAATCTCATGCATTTTGATGAGTACCATAGAAGTCTTAAGCAACAAATTTCTTCACCTCACCCTTATAATTAACATCTTTTATGGATAAAAATAGAGATTTTAGTCTCATTAATACTTATAATCTTCATGATCGAAGTTCAACATAACTACACAATTTCCATAATTTAATTCTCTTAATCTTCATAATTTAATACCCTTCAACTCCTTATTTTTCGTATCAAATGAGATTTAAATGTTTTCGCTTATTAATTCCTATTATCTTGAGATTTAAGTGAGTTATTTTCACTTCTTAATTCCTATTATCTTAATCACCGTAACATATTTCATCTATCCACAGGGTCCTAAGCTCTCATAAACTATGTCTCACAAACAAACCTATTACTAATTAACTTTTTTTTTCCCATAATCTTTTATAAACTTCATAAGCCCTCATAAACTTTTATAATCCTTGCAAATGTATATAAATATAAGTATATTTCGGATATTTAAGGCCAATTGGCAAATTTGAGCATGATCTATGACAAAATTCCAAATCACATCAGATTTATATAATTTATAATCTGATTTTCTCATAGGATCACCGAATCAAATCTTTTCAAGCTAGGAATTTCATGATCAAAGTTTGTCTTGTAATATAATCCATGGTTTATATATATATTAACGATAAACAGTGAAGCGATGACGAAGTTTATTTAGGTCAGTATTCAGTGTGGATATTCTGTAAGATTCTCATGTATCCTTTGATCTTGAAATTAAAATCTTGTTAGGAAAGCAAAGGGCATTTGGCCCCCTATATTATCTCAAAGGGCATTCCTGTTTATATATGAATATTTAATTATAGAAGCTGATAACTAAGATTTTAATTTAATTGGGATGTGACAAATTAAAAAAATCACAGATATAACTATACAAGTGCATGATCACTTTGGAAGAACACAAACAAAACAAGTAGAGATTATACCTAACAAACAAAGCAACTAAGGGTTTATTCACCCTAACAACTCTTGCGGATATTTTTCCATTTTCATTGCCCTAAATCTCTTCATAATTACGACTTTAGCCGCTCGTGAGCTAAAACGATCGTTAAAATTTTCGTTGTGGTTCAAATAGGCAAAACACAATTCTCAATATTGCAAATATACCGGGTGTTCTATAAAGTTCTATTAAGAATATAAGTCACTACATCACGCTAGACATGCCTTGTGATTTAAAATATAGCATAGGAGCGTGAGAAGAACAAAGGATGCTCGAATAGAGAGAAGGGGATGGCACGTAAACGGTTTGGACCGTAGAATTAATACACTTTTGTAGCCTACCTCGCCCGTTCGTTTCAAGAAGACGTTCGTAATGTTGGAAGATATCAATCTATTCTTGTTTGAGAACCTCATATCTCTATACAATGACAAGGATGAATCACATAATAAAGATGAAGGCGATGAATAGTAAGCGGAGACGCCAACTTCTTTCCACAATGCTCAACGAATGTTCGATACTCCAGATTGGACACTTTAGCAAGTCAAGCCGCAAAAGCCACCAAGCGGGTTACAATTATTGGTGTGTATATCCGGAAATTCGATCTGATAATTTTATAAAAGTCCGTCCTGAATCCGAGGTAGTCGGTTATCCGACACTTTTATCCGGGTCGGATATCTGATCCGAAATTCGACCTAAATGTATGATAAAAGTAATTCTTTAGTGTATGTTTAAGTTAACAGGCTTACTGTACCGATGTTTCACGAGATCATTGACAAGACGAGTGGCAATGTCGTCGGTGTGGAAAACCGATGCACCCCGTAGAAGGAAATGAAGCTCGAGTAGGATATTGCATAGCCATGAGCACTCAAATATATCATTAGCTAACCCTTTGTACTCCTTGTCAACACTCACTCCTATATAGACAACCACCACATTAATTCTCATTCGGCCTCCTTGGCATGATCCTTCCTTACGTAGAAGTGTGGTAGGGGCCCTACATTATCTCACACTTACTTGTTATTAGAGTATATTGGGCCACGTGGATTGGCCAGGGTCTTCTTCGGCTAATGATACCCCGATCTCGAAGCCTTCGGAGTATCTTTTTGATAGGCGCTTCTATCTGTATGGGGAATTCGCTGCCCTTTATTTGTTAGTTACTGTTTTACCCATTTATATTTATTTGTATAAACAATACTTGATCAATGAAATAAACAAGCCTTCATCTTACAAATCTCTACATGAGCATCAAAGCCTACGATCTCTACGATCCCTAGACACGTTTCTACCTAAACAAACCCTAAAACACAACCCTAGCCGCACCGCCATCACCACCGTCAATGATGACGACATCTATCAAGCCAACCTACAAGCACCCTAAAACCGACTCTACCGTCGTGTTGTTTTCGTCAATCTAACAAAATAGTTTAGACCAAAGAAGGGAGGACCAAAGAAGGGAGGAGGGTCCATCAAGTCCGAATTTCAGCCCTTCGTATCAACTCCCTAAGATAACAACCTACATGCGTCCTATGACCCAACCTACCTAAGACGCTATTCTACATGTGTTATAGGGACCGACTTACCTAGGACGCTAATCTACTTGCATCCTAGGCCCGGACATACCCTAGGGCGTTTATCTACATGCGTTCTAGAACCCGACCTACCCTATAACGTTAATCCATCAGCGTCCTAGGGCTTGACCTGCCCTCGGACGCTAATTTACCTACGTTCTAGGGCCCGGCCTACCCTAGGACGCTAATATACCTACTTCTTAGGGCCCGACCTACCCTAGGACGCTAATATACCTGCGTCCTAGGGCCCAACCTACCCTAGGACGCTAATCTACATGCGTTCTAGGGTCCGACCTACCCTAAGACGCTAATTTACTTGCGTCCTAGGGCCCGACTTACCCTAGAACGCTAATCTACCTACTTCATAGGGTCCAACCTACCCTATGACTCTAATCTACCTCCGTCTTAGAGCTCAACCTACTCTATGACGCTACTCTACTTGCGTCTTAGGGTCCAACCTACCGGCGACATATCAATGCCAACAAAACAAAGACCAATGAAGGGAGGGAGGTCGATCAATTCCTTCTTGCATCTCTTCGCTCCAACAACAATTTCCGCGCTCAAGACTCAAGTGCAAGTAACCAGGAGCGTCAAAAACCCAAAAAACTTCATGTTTCTACTATTCAAGCTTGAAGTTGTTGAATAACACCTCCAACTTAAGAGGGAGTGTTAGAGTATATTGGGTTGTATGTAGAGTCGTATATTGGGTTTATCCTTGATTTGTTAGTTTACATATTTTACCCTTTTATATTTGTTTATATAAATAAAACTTGATCAATGAAATTATCAAGCTTTTAGCTCACAAATCTCTACATACACTTGTCTTGAAATCATATATGTAGTTCAACAGATTTGTCTTTTTGTGCATCACCTAGGGTGGCTCATTGTCATGCCTTAAGTCATATACTCTAATACATACATGGTAGGGTGTCTATAGGCATCACAGTCTCCCCGCTCGCAAAGATAACTTGAATACCTAAATTGATGATGATCAGGATCTCGCTCTTAACCTTGATTATGCTATTGACTATTAGATTTAATGATAATCAAATTTGTTTCATGACAATGCTTGTGATATTTATTTTAGTCTATCTTATGCACACATTGTTTGTGTATCTTCTAATTCATGGTTAGATTCTATTAGAGTCTCGAGGATAGATGGAAGTGGGAAAGATTCTCTAGGCTTCTCTCCACGAGCATCATCCTTAAGATTAAATTTATGTTAATCTTGTGTGAGCATGTTGTTGTAGATGAGTTGTCTTGGAAATGATTAGGAATAGAGAATATATAGGAGAACTTTGTGTATGTAGTAGGAATGGGTTAGACATGATTAAATAGGCAACTAAGAGTTTCCGCTTGAGCATGGCGTTGAAGACGAGAGTCTAGCAACGGGCTAGACATTTTATCTAGCGAGTGATGGTTGGGGTGTCCTTACAAATGTGAAGAAGGTTAGCCAACATATCCTGACCTTCCCACGCATGATGCTTGTGGGGCTCAAGCATATATTATTAGCTACCTAATTGTGTAAAACTTAAGCAAAGACTTTATGAAAAAAGATCAACATATTTAATTTCGTCACGTGTTCCGTGAAGCGAAATGCGTTACGAATCGCCTAGTTAGTTTAACTTTTGATGATAACATTGGTTGAGTTATATTGCTTGATCCTACGTAGACTGTTTAAACTTTTCAGCATCACGGTGTTAGTAATGAGGTTATAATGCTTATTTATTTTTCATATAGTAAATAAGCAGTATGAATTAGAATAATATGCAATAATTGAATAATTTAACATTTGCATCCAAGTACATCGATCTCAAAGAACCCTATGAGAGGCAACAACCTTGTCGGAATACATTAAGATGTTGATGGTATAGTCGAAGACAAAAAGGCTGTAAAGCTTTACACTCAGTATACGTTGTTCTTGTCTAAACATGAAAAACAACTATGATCTACATCTTACAACATATATTCAACTCAACTCAACTAATTCAATCTCTAACAAGTAACAACTAATTCAATCTCAAGTAGTAGTGGTGGTTGTATGAGTAGAAGACGACGTCTCCGGCGAGTTACAATGATCACCTTCAGATCGGCGTTCACTCTGTGGCGGTGTCGGAACCCGAGCAGGGGCTTTCGCCACAGGGGCATAAATCCCTGTGGGACCCGCAGCAGCCATTGTCATCTTTGCGTACTCCGGTGGGGGCATCCATATTCCTCCGACCACCACCAGCTGAGGCGGCTGTGTGTTGCCGGCGTTGGGATGAACCGATTGACTTGGTCTTCTGTTATGCAACCGGTATTTCTGCAAGTGGCTCTTTACTTCGTCGTTGGTAAGACCGTCGACTTTCATTAGCTCCCGGATTTGCTTTGGCGTCGCAACTACAAGAATTAATAAAACAAATTAACATCAAAATCACTCGATAACTAACCAAATATGCAAGAATAATTGATTAATTAAAAACTTATATAACTCACCATGTGATCCACCGAGTTGTTGAAGAGCATTGAGAAATCTCCGATGTAACTCCGGCGACCAACACCTCCTCGACTTTTTAGACCCTCCTCCTTCTTTTCCCTTTCCGGGAGCTCCGTCTCCGTCCTCGGTGGCGGTGGAGCTCACGGAGGCTGCCTGATGAGCAACCGCCGGCGTAGTTGTATCTGTTACTCCGGCGACCAACTTCTCTTTCTTAAAAGGGAGAAAAGCACCGCCATTTCTCTTCAAATCAACAACTCCCAGCTTCTTCATCTCATTACTCTCATGGTTGGTGGTGGTTGGATCTGATGATTGATTCCAAAGCTGAACAGATCTAAGCCAATCTGATTTCTTCCCGGAAGATGAGTTTTCGATATCGATCTTATCATCGAACTGGGTTGAATTATCTTGAGATTCATGCTCGTCGTTATCATCATCTTCTTCCGAGCTCCTCTTAATCGGAATAAACTCCTCAAACGCCAGATCATGGCTAGTGGTTTGTTCAGAGCAATCAGATTGGCCGTTTACACAGTCGGTGGTGGTGGTAGTGGTGGTGGTTGTAGCTGCACTTGATAATTGTTGTTTACAGGTATCAATAGCTGCAAAATCAACAACCCAGCAAGAAATTAGTCTAAAAATTCAAAACAATTAAATAAATCATCAATGGCTAAGGGATTAGGAATTAAATTACCTTGAGTAACGAGCTCAAGACAAAGAGGAAGCTCACGTTGAAACATTTGAATTTTACGTCTTTCTTCTTCCAAAGCCTTGACATAGTCATGGCATTTCTGCAAGTTTTCTCTGTAATCAAGCATCATCTTCGAATCAAGATTCAACAACTCTTGTTTGATGGGTAGATGGATGGGGAAGAAGTAGAGATTTAATTAGAGTTGGGTGGTGAATGGTGATTATAAGAAGAGGAAGATGGGGAAGAAGTAGAGATTTAATTAGAGTTGGGTGGTGAATGGTGATTATAAGAAGAGGAAGATGGGGGCAAAGAATAAAGGAATCTTCTAAAGAATCACGAAAGGGAATAAAATAGTTGAATTAAAAACCCTTATATATATATAATATTCTTTTTCTTTTTTGTTGGTTAGAATATTCTTTTTCTTTGTGCAATGTGAAGAGGGCAGATATTGAAGAAGGGGTTATACCAAAGTCGGGGCGTCGCATTACATAAATCGAATCTTTTATTTATTTTATTTTGTGGGTGGAAAATCAATTAATTAAAGATATGAATGCAAAGTGGGATGAATATTCCTAGGTTCGATGCCGTTTCTTCTCTCTTGTCTTCTTTCTTCATGCCAAACGTGACACTGCGTAACTCAGTGCGAGTCAGCATTTTATATTTTTCTCCATTTCCCCCCCCCCCCCCCCCTCCTTTTTCTAACACATTTTTAAAAAAAATTTATGTCTGACATACAATTTTTTTTTTATAACTGATTCAGTATACATTTGATAATGTTGATGTAGTGTATTTAAAAATGTCTTATCTATTTATCTGTAAAAAAATTATTTATAAAATAGCTGATTTTCTTAACCTTTTTTTTTCGTAAAAAATTATTTCTGAAAAAGTATATTTTCTCCAAATACTCAGTTTTGATAATCCTCTTTCTTTTATGGCAATATCCCTAATACTCGTAGTCTAAGTCTATTTTATTACGGGGTTTAATTGTTTATTGTCCCTCTTAATCTCAAGTTGACAAATTTATGTGTTCAATAATTCATTTTTTTCCCACAAATTAAGGGCATGTTTGGTATCCATATCTAGAGTATATGGATATAAAATTTATGTCCCTCTTAATCCCATGTTGGGTATCGACATAAAAAAATTCATACATTTGTTTGGTATAAGAGTATATGGATATAAAATTGATATCTTGATATACTTCTAATACACAATTTCTCTTGTTTTGATATATTATAAAAAATAGTGGTATTAAATATGCTCCCCTCCCCCTCTTCTATTTTTTTTTCTCTTCTAAGATATCAAATATCAATCATATACCCATATCTTGATATCTCATATCCATTACCTATATCTTAATACTCATATTTTAATATCTAAATATGAATACCAAATACCCTAAGGCAGATTGTGGAGCTTTTTAACCAAGATTTCTCTCACCTAAACACCAATAGTATCCTTATCATTCATCTTTATCTTTTAATGTTATACGTATTACAATGAGATTACACTAAGAACTCTTGACAACTAGTAATTACTTCAATTTGATTAAATAAATTTACTTTTAAAAGCTTTATTACAATTATTGTTTTTGGATTGCTTTTTAATTTTAGGTCCCATAATACACGATATTTTGTCAATTAAAAATTTTGCCTGTAAAATTTAAAATATATATAATATGTTCTATTTTTTAACTCATTATTTTAAGTAATCGCACGGGTGTTGAACATATATAAAAGACTTTGTTCACCAAATCAACGTATAGTAATGGTGAATGTACGTTCTCTATCCTTTTATAATTTATAACAGAATCATAAAAAATAAAAAAAATAAAAAAGTAATTTTTTTAAAAAAAAATCTAAAGATATCCAAAAACATAAATTACCTTAATAAATCTCATTTTACCAACATGTTCCAAGCGAAAGCATGTCCACATAATCATATTTATTGAAGGACACCTCTTTTTGTGATGGTAGGACAAAGAAGCAATTGTTAGGTAGTGGAATTACAAAAGGAGCTGATGGGTCCACCGAGATCATTGGCTTTTGGTATCAACTAAGAATATTCTAAAATCAAGGAAGAATCTTGAAGGAGGTAATTAGCACCGTAATTAACATTACATTTACCCAATTAATTGGAACAAAAGAAAGTAATTAAGAATCTATTGCGCGTTAGTCCAACTCGCCAGAACTCGCGTGTGGTTAGGTGTCCCTCCACCCGCTTATTTGGAGGACCCAATAACTATCCTTTCCATATTCAATGGAATATAAATTGAATTTGGCCTTTCTCACCTTCAAAGGGTCACTATTTTTATTGTTTAATATAGATATTCCAATTTGCTGCTCAATATTCCTACGAGATTTGAAATTTCATAATAAATCACCTAAAAATACACTCGATCTTATTTCATTCACATGTCTTGACACTTTTATAATTAAATTTTTATATTTTAATGAAATAAATTTTGAGAAAATATAGTTCCTCTACCAAATTAAAAAAGAAAGCTAATATGGATATAATTACAAAAATTGATAATATAATTTATATGCATAGGCAATAACTATAAGATAAGACGCTTATTCAACGACACAACCTCACAATTATAAATAATCGATTACCTTACCATACGAGTAATTCTTAACATGTTGATCATGATTTTTTATTTTTATTTTTTATAATCATATGTAAGGATAATCTAGACCGATCTTACGACAAAGACTTTTAATCTTTGCTTTGTTTGTAAGAAGGAAAATTATATATGTATATTTTATATTTTAAAAAGTAGGGAGTAATCTTAATTTGTTAGAAAGAGGCAGCATAAAAAGGATTAGGTTGGCTCTTGAAATACTGTATGGTCAAGTTTGAATGCAGGATAATTAGCACATGAAGGAGAGATTTGATTCTAAATATGAGGAATATTTCATAAAATAAAGCATGAATCTCATGAAGGAGAGTATTATAATATTAATATGATTATCTTCAAATAAAATGTCTCTTTAAGTACCTAACAAATATAATAAGACGGAAGGGTATCAAAATTTGACGCAGAAATGCACGTCCTTCAACTATAGTCTATGTATACATGATTATTGAATAATTCGGCTTCCAGCTAGACTTGCTGTAATTGAAGGCTGTTTAAGATTGGGCCATTGGCCCAATGCACATATGGGCCTATTTCGATTATGGCGGCCCAGATTAGTTGGTGAAATGGTTTTAGTCTTAGAGAGGGCCGAGAGCTGTGACTATGATTGGCTATTGATTAACAATCATCGTGTACATATTTTGTGACTTACGGGGATAAAACTTACTTTATTAGCTTCTTCAATCATACTCGGGTGGAACCATCTAGCTTCCAAGGTTGTTTTCGGATTCACCGGTGATGGGAGACTCGTGAATGGTACATTATAGTACTAAAATTGGGGGAAAAAAACTAAGTAAAAAACTAAAAAAGAGTAAATTAAATAAAACTACATTTTATCCCCCTTTTATTTCACTTAACCAACCTTTTATTATTGTTGACCACACCCACATGTATTATGTCAATGTTTTCCGGTGCCTCCGGCTCAAACTCCTAAGGAACGATTATTTTTCAACATGGCCGGGAACAATGCCCCCAAAACTCTCTTTATGCTCCCGTTGAGCACAAGAAAACCCCCTTCGGTTTCAGTTTTGACGATGTCATTTAGCCCCATTGCGAGTTTTTATACGCAATAAAGACGGGTGATTTTAGTGCCATAGATCTTCTGACCACAGTTATGGATATGAATGAGACCTCCGTAAATACTTAGAGACTTATGATAAGGGAGAGTTGCGATTGATGCGTCGTATGTGTTTTGTCCAATAACAAAGTCAAACACTCAATACCACCACATATATACCGGAGCCACCATGATTATTTATTACCACTAAAAATCCTTTTTGGTTGTCTTCTCCTAGTTCAATCCATCTATTTGTATATATTAGCCCAAATATTTGGAAATAGAAATTAATACAACAATTTCTCTCTTAATTTTATATTCTTCGGCAATGCCTTTGGTGTGGTTTCTTTCAACACACCGTACTTGATCTCGGGTACCAACACCAACTGAATTATACTCACCGCCTTCCTCTGGATGCTTCTCCTCTTCTCCTCGCTCATCGATCCAAGCTTCTCTTCCTTTAAAGCTTGGCCAAGACCCTTCTACACCAAGAAGTCTTGAACCGTACTATGCCACAAAGTGAAGTTGATTTTTCCATCAAAGGGTGGAGTCTCGAACGCCTTCATCGTCTCGGTCGCCATTACGCGAACACAAGATTCCTTAAGCAACAAAGTTTACCCGATTACCACCACCATAACCTCGACTCTGATACTAGTTGTTGAGGAAAATCCGCGTCACGACTCACACCGAGTATATATAAACCGATATTTTACTACGCACGCATAATCGTAATTATAACCTCACTTGTGTATAGCATTTTGATTGAAATCGTCTTTCTTATAATATTAATATATATATTACAAGTTTACAACATCTGCTTATATAACATGCAAGGTCGGCCAGCTTCGAGAAAAGTCAAAGACATTTACTAGTCCCAATACCGATATTACTCATTATATATACACCTCTTATTTATCCCATCAATCACATCAATCCCATCCAATCCACTTTTTCTATTTTTTCTTTTTACCCACAACTTTTTAGAATTTATATTAGAGGTACCTAGTTTATAATAAGTTGCATTTATATCCTTGTTTGTATTTTAAGTCGTATTTTGTACTTTTTGTGTGTTTTTGTGTGGTCTTGTCATTTGGTATCAGAGCCAAGTAGTTAAGTAAATTTAAAAAATTAATTAAAAAATCCAAAAAAATTAATTAAAACTGGAGGTTTCCGAAAATTGTCCACATAAAACTGCTCCACATGCAAAACATTTAAACACTGGATAATGTCATCACGAAGCTGTTTTAAATACTATAGTCGACGATATTGCAGATTTTAAAGCAGGTTTAATTAAGTTGCGATCAAGTGTTGCTAAATATCGGGAAGAAATATCTGCTACTTTATTAGCCATAAAAGAAGAAAATCAAAAAATAGTTCTTTTAATCACAAACGAGATCCGACACCTTGGAGCAACAACTAGTCTAAACCCTCAAACCAAAAAGCCTGTCGGTTTTCCTTATAAGTATCCATTTCAAAACGAAAATCCACAAAAGAAGTTTTCGGTACCAAGTTTAACTGAAAAGCTAGAAACAAAAGAGGAAGTCGAAGAAGAGCCGAAAAATCAAGGAGACTCTTGATATGTCTGACAAAGAAATGAGTTCTTTTAGTAGTGACGAATCTGGTTACTACACTGATGAAGAAGAAATGTATCAACAAATGGGCTTAACTAAACTAAAAGACCTAGAGACTATACCCTTAAGTGAAGTTAAAAAGAAAATTAGATAAAAAGATGGAAAAAAGAGTTATAGACGTTAATGAAGTAGAAGAAGAAATAATCCCAGAACAAGAAGTTAACAAGACCACTAGATCTTGTTATAGGGAATATGAACAAGGGTCCACGAGTCAACAAAACACTAGCCTAAGACCCAAGGAATTTTTAGAAAAAACAGCTAAGTTTGGAGTTAGGATTATGCCAAACCATAGATCTAATAAAAGAGAACTCCTACTTGAACCCATCAATGAGACCGGATATAAACTTAGCCTAGATGGGGTAAGAAACCGAGAAGATGTGCTAGACTTGTGGAAGAAAAGTATGATGAGTGTCTTAAACATGAACCCTGAATGGAGAGCTGCAAATTTCCTAAATTACATTGAGGATAGTCTGTATGGAATTGTGGCAGATTGGTATGAAGGAATCGATGAAGAAACTAAAGAAACCTTAAGGGCAGTAGAACCACCAGATGTCATGTTTAGGCAATTCTGCAAAGTCTTAGAATATGAATTTATTGGAGACAGAGATGATAAAGAGAAAAAATTAATCGAATGGCAAAGAAAATTAAATACTCTTGAAATTTGTAATATGAGATATTTAGAAAATTATCTTTCAGAATATGAGTATTATTACTATAAGGTAGGAGAAAATGCGATTAATCTCCAAATGTTATTCGATAAACTCCCTAAACCCATAAATGAAGAAATTAGTGAAGGGTATCAAGAATGGATAGAAAAATATAACTCAAGGGACACCCTAGGAAATAAACTAAGATTCATTAGAAAATGGGTTGAGAAAAAATGTCGAGAAGTTAAGGGAACTCAACATATGAAACGACAATTCCTAAATTGTTGGGATATGCCCGGAGAATGGGGATGTAACAAAAGAGATAGCCATAAAAACGGTTATGGAAGGAAGTATTATAGAAAGAAAAACTTTAATAAACAAAGAGGGGGAAAATATTAGAAAAAATATTATAGAAAACCCTTTGTTAAGAAAAGAAGATTTTTAGGAAAGCTTCTTATTGTCCTGAGAAGAAAAAGAGTTGCAAATGTTGGGCATGCGGAGAAATAAGACATTATGCTAATGAATGCAAAAATAGAAAGAACAATAAGCTATCTGAAGCTCTAGGGAGCTTAGATTATATTGAAATAACAAAAGAAGAAGCTCTTGAACTAGCCTTAAATAATAATAAGGGAATTGTAGAAGTAGTGGAAGAAGATGAGGAATCTGAAAGTTCAGATTATGAAGAAGTATGTGAAATGATGGAAGGAGATGAAAGTGAAGCTCAAAGAAAAATGGAAGAAATGTTTTCTTCAGGAGAAACAACTACTCTAGCCCAATTGCAAGAAGTCGATACTTCCATCGACGAAGAACAACTGGAAAAAATGCATAGGTCAGGGGCTGAATTCCCGATCATTGCTAAAGAACAGTTTTTTAAAAAACAGTTCTTTCCAGTATTCTCAAAGTTCGTATGTGAAGAAATGGCTGGAGATATCGTAGTAAAAAATAATGAAAATCAAGCAACTAAATAAACCTAATTAATTGGAAAAATATTCAAAAACACAACAAAGACAAAAAATATAACTACATTTATGTTTGTGCAATTCAGGTCATCATTACTCCATTACAAGACTTTGTTAAGAATGTTCATTGCATTAATTTTGTTTGTGACACTAGGCACAAAAAATTTAGTGATCAAACTATTAGTGGAGTAATATGCAATCTAAGTCAAGGACCAGTATCTTGGGTGTGTAAACCTAATTATTACGTAAGTCTAGAAGATCAGTTTGCTCATAAATTTTTAGCACTAAAATTGTTAACTGAAAGAATTAGTATGCACAAAGGAACTTGTCTTTTACAACTTAAATGGAAGGTCATCTATAAATTGGAAAATACTACCAACCCACCTGAAAGAATTCGAATGGTAGAGGCAGATAAATATGAAGTAGTTGGCCCAGGGTAAAAAGTAGTACCAGTTAAAGTAAGGCCAGACCAAATAAATTTAAAAACAATATGGATCAATGCCTTCGAAAATCCTTCTACTCCAAACCAAGGAAGAGTTTTAACCATTGATGCAGAAGGAAAAATTCATACGAATTCTCATACACCTCCAATAAATAGAAGTCTTTCAAGAAGTCAGAGTTATAGGCGAAATCCATTCAACTTGCCTCCACAAAATCAAGTAAGTGTTCCAACTAGAGAGTCTAGAGAAGAACCGTCCTTTAAAGTAGATGGTGAAATTGTCAGTTTACTAGCAGCCTTAAATAGAAAATTAGAAGCTAATAATTTGGGGAAAACTATTAGGGAACCTGCTAGACATAGTATAGATCTGGAAAGCACTGGATCTAACTATAGACCAAATCTGGAAGGACCAGAAACTAGTAGTCAAATTAATATACCCCAACCACAAGGAGAAGCTTCAAGCTCTAAAAGGCTAATAGGTTATAAAACGAAAATAATTAGTCAGCCTGTCTTTGAAGATGATGAAGAGCTTAATTTGCAAATTGAAGTATGGTTAAGGATTACTAATCCAAGTAGCATCTACATTTCTATCACCATATGCATTGAAGGTTTTAATAATTATGATTTATGTGCATTTGTTGATAGTGGTTGTTCTGTTTGGTTTAGAAAGAAAAATTTATTTCCTGCATTCATGTGAAAAAGTGCATCTAAACCAATTCAGGTTAGGATAACTGATAATAGCATCATGACACATTCTGAAGTTATTCAAGATTTACCCATCATGATAGGAGGCTATCCATGTTTAATTCCTATAATTTGCGCTACTGAACAAACATCACATGACATGATAATAGGAAATAACTTCCAAAGACTATATTCTCCATGTACTCAAAGCTTAGATGAAATGATATATACTATTAATGGAGAAAAAGCTCAGGTAAAAAAGATGAAAGAAGCCTATACTCATCAAAATATTGAATTTACGCGCAGTAAGCGTGGTGAGGAATATATTGTTCCTACTCAAAAAGAATTTGCACTTGCTATAAATGAAGTAACTCTTAAAGAGCAAATCTTAGATCAACAAAAAGAATTGTGCAAAAGTTATATTCTGAGAATCCTTTAAAATTTTGGGACAAGGATAAATCATTTGCTACAATAGAGTTAAAAGAACCAAAGACAGTCATTAGAGTTAAGCAGATGGTTTACACCTATAAAGACCAACAAGAATTTAAGGAACAAATAGATGAATTACTTAAGAAAAATCTGATTAGAGAAAGTAAGAGTCCTCATTCTAGTCCTGCATTTATGGTTAGAAATCATGTTGAGGAAAAAAGAGGTAAAGCTAGAATGGTGATCAACTATAAAAAGTTGAACGATAATACTGTCTTTGATGGCTATTATATCCCTAATAAAACAATCTTATTTAATAGAATCCAAGGAGCCACTTGGTTCTCTAAAATGGACTGCAAAAGTGGATATTGGCAAGTTAAGATGGATAAAGATAGTATTCCGTTAACAGCATTTAGTGCACCTCAAGGACATTATGAATGATTAGTTATGCCATTTGGATTAAAAAATGCACCTCAAATATTTCAAAGGAGAATGGATAAGATATTTGAAAACCTAAAATATTGTTGTCTGGTTTATATAGATGATATCTTAATTTACTCTAAAACACTAGAACAACATATGCATGACCTTAGGGCTGTAACGCAGAAATGCATAAACCATGGCATCATCTTAGGACAAAAGAATGCATCTACGCAGAACAAGAAATAGAGTTTCTTGGGTTAAAAATAAAAGGTGGTTCTAGAAAAGATAGAAAAATTCCTAGATAAAATAGAAGATAGAAAGCAACTAGAGAGGTTTCTAGGGTATCTCACATATGCTTCAGACTTTATCAAGGATTTATCTAAGCTTAGAAAACCTCTACAAGTTAAGCTTAAAAAGGAACAAACTTGGACTTGGACCAATCTGGACACTCAGATAGTTCAAGATCTTAAAAAACGTTGTAAGAAGTTACTAGTTTTAACCTTACCCAATGCGGATGATGATCTAGTACTTGAAACTGATGCAAGTAACTATCATTGGGGAGCTATCTTAAAAATCAAAAAAGATAATAAACTCTGCAGGTATAGTAGTGGAAGTTTCAATAAAGCCGAATGCAATTACACCACTATGGAGAAAGAAATACTTGCTATCCTAAAAGGGATAGATAAATTTATAATTTTTCTTGCTCCAAAACATTTCACTATCAGAACTGATTGCAAAGGAATATTAGGTTTTGTTCGTAATAATCTGAGTAACATGAAAGCGCAAGGGAGGCTCATGCGTTGGCAACTCACACTTAATCAATATTCCTTTGACATTGAACATGTGCAAGGATCAAAAAAACTCTATGGCAGATAGCCTAACTCGAGAGCTTGCGTATGAGTCTTCCCAAGTAATCGATGGCATCTTCCAGCAGGCCGAAAAGAAAAACGATAATTGGAAAACTATATCAGTTCCCATGGACTACAGTCAAAAAAGACGAGCTGAACGAAATGGTACAGTCTGTCCTCTTGATGCCAATAGAGGAGGCAGACAAGCAAAAAAATAAAGAAGAAACTGATTATCATCTAAGATGGGTTTCTCCTCTTAGTTATTATTATGTTAATCTTATGCAAAAAAATTCAGAAAAAAGATCTCGAAATGGTTTGATCCTATCTTGCGACAAAATGACTCGGAGAATTTCGGAGCTGGAAATAGTTAAGTTCATGCTTTGCCTTCCTTTTGATGTTCAAGAAAAAATGAGAGGCTACTGGAAGTACAAAGAGTTTCCTAGCTTGTATACTTATGTGATGAGCAGTACTGAATGTCCATACTACGATATTTACCATGAATGGAGTACCATGGCACACGGATTCAATAGATCTGGGATGAAGGGATTAAGTTTACCGTCAAACCCAACCAGAGAAGAAGACATTCTATATGCTTGGGATTATGGGATGTGTCACGGTCTATTCGGAAGCCTTCCAACACCATGGAGTCCACTTAGAAAGCATTTTACAAAATTTTAAAACTATGTGTTCAACAAGGCCAAGAAATGGAAAGGATTTTCCCTATTGTATTATATTCACCCAACAACTATGGAGGTTGAAGGAGGAAGATCAAGGGCACCACATTATTTAATCATATTCAGAACACATGCAGATCAGTTCTCTCAAGATCCAATCTTTGTAACTCAACCTACCATTAAAGATCATATCCAAGCCAGAGGAACCGGGTTTTTCTACATCTATGAATATATCAAGCAACACATGAAAGATAAGAATAGTATTATATTCAAGATTTGTTTTACTACGGTGGTAATTCCTCAAGTCTTACGACCACATTTCTCAGAAGCCATCGAGTCCTCAGATTCAATTTCAGACTACATAAAGGACTTAGAGTTGGGAACATTCATGTCTTTAAAATGTCAAGATGCTTTCTACGGCACCCTCTTAAGTTGGGATTAAGAATATGCTAAGAATATTTATGACGCCATTAATGAGGATTGCGAAAGTGATTATGAAAACAATATCAGAGAAGAATGAATGTACAATATCAATTATTGCATGGATTATTCAGAAACATCATCATCACAAGCTTGAAGGAATCTCGTGAGTGCTGTGTCAGAGTCTGTCACTTTCTTTTAGCTTTTCCTTTTCTTTTTGAATTATTGAATGTTGGCACTAATAGCCATGTGAGTGAGTCAGAGTCACTAGTATGTGTCGGGGGTAAAATGGTAATAGAGCACAGGCATCCAATGCCTCTCCGCCTCTTATAAATAGACCCCTTGTAAGTCATTGTAAGGCATCGAAAGCCATAGAGTCTAAGAGTGAGAAAACACCAAAAACTAGAAAGAGAAAGAGAAACGATTTTGAGCTTACAGAGAAGTGGTTCCTCCTCTCTCTAAGATCAAAACACTTCGATGAATCTTTCTAGCTTGAAGTGTTTGAAGTGAGTCAAGTCTTTAATTTCCAGTGTGTTTGAGTGCTTGTAATCCTCTTTCAAATTCAATAAAAGTTTGTTTTTAAGTCAGGGAAAGCTACTTAATTGAAAGCTATGTTTTGAATAATCTATTTTGTTGATTACATTTCCTCCATCCTCATAAAAGAGAGATTTGAGTGAGAGACTACGGTATGAGGTAAGAAACGAAACAGATCTGTGTTGTGCTTGGGCTAAGGTAGTCTTGGTTGAGGATTAGCAACCCCTAGAAAGCCGGAAGCTACAAGAACGCCGGAGGTCCAGTGATATTACGTCCAGGTAACGGTCAAAACTCTCTCATTTTAATTTACGGAGCATGGTGGGCATGTGATCATATAAAATTTATTATTCATAATATAGTTAGTAGATTGTCTTACGTTTGATTGTCTTACGTTTCGTCAGGATATTCTTGTCAAAGTCCGATACAGACGGACCGGGTAGAGTGGGGGTCGTGTGCATCCGAGCGCACATGCGCGTTAGGCCTGCCCAAGCCCAGCATATAAACCCGATGAGGTTCCATCCTAAAACCAATTGGCAATAGGAGGAGTAGTCCACCGACCTTATATACTAGGTTCGGAAGCCCACAATTTTCGATGTGGGAACTTATTATCTCTAACACGCCTCCGCAAGTGCAACTAGAGGATATAGACCGAGTTGCACTTGACCACAGGTTAGGATCGCGAGCCACATAGTGGCTAACCGCTCTGATACCATGTCAAAGTCCGATACAGACGAACCGGGTAGAGCGGGGGTCGTGTGCATCCGAGCGCACATGCGCGTTAGGCCCAAGCCCAACACATAAACCCGATGAGGTTCCATCCTAAAACCAATTGGCAATAGGAGGAGTAGCCCACCGACCTTATATACTAGGCCCGGAAGCCCACAACTTTCGATGTGGGAACTTATTATCTCCAACAATTCTTTTTGATTGGGTTTTAAGTATTTTAAAACCTCGGTGATGCTTTCCTCCTTTTTCTCTTTGCTTTGTCAAGGAACGATGGTTAGCGGTGGAGACAATAAGTTTTTATATCAAAAGTTGGGACATTTCGAGCCTAGTATATAAGATCGGTGAGCTACTCCTCCTATTTCCGATTGGTTTTAGGATGGAATATCATCGGGTTTTTGTGTTGGGTTTGGGCCTAACGCACATGTGTACTCGTATGCACACGACCATACTCTACCCGATCTGTCTGTATTGAATTATGACAGTTAGTCCGTCAACCACTTTTTGGTTTCTTGTATAGTTAGTTTTAACTAGTGAATCGACTTTATTTCCTTCTAATAAAAATCACAACCCTCTTTGAATTAGCGAGACGCAATGTATATATTGAACGAGTCTTATCTTTTATTTATATATATAAGAACACAATAGTCTTAGAGGTGAGGGCCTCCCCTTTGGGATCAAAGTCGGATATGAGGGGATGGACGCAATGGTGATCCCAATAAACTCTTTTAAAATAGTCTTGAGTACGTATGGGATAAATTGAGCTCCGCCACCCGACTGTGAGAGGATGCAGTTGTGTAATGGTTAGATGACGTTATAGGATGCAGTCATTTAAACAAGGATCGATGTTGGTTGGAGGAGATATTAATTGTGTTTCACCACTAAACATGTAAATGATATAAGATATGTGTGGGAAAGTCCCATAGCTTGAGAATTTTTTTGACGTGGAGAAAGTGATCGAAGATCAATTTGCAAGTATTACTGTATTAGCTTAGTAGCATCATTATTACTTGCTTAGGGAAACTACGCAGAACAATAACAAGGAGAGCACAATGAACATTATGAGATGCAGATATTAATAAGGAAACCCTAAAGTGTATGCTTGTGCTTTCCTTGTTCCATTGCAACGTCTTTAAAGACCCATTACTGCTTCTTTGCTCCTGATTTCCCACCTGCAGCCTGTTAAAGTTAAAACAATTTGCAAGTTAAGTAACAAACAACTCAAATTAAGAAACTCCAAAAACATGCATATTAGTATTCATTAGCTAGTTAATTAGATGACCTTCTTCTTTGGCTCCTGAGGCTTGGGGGCAGATTTCTTGGGAGCCGACTTAGATGCCGGAGCTTTGGTTGAGGCGCTCACTGCAGGCTCCTTCTTAGCCTGACCGAAGAGTTGGGTTCCGACGGGTTTCTCAGCCTTGAGTGATGCCATTTATATATGCTCCTTTGCTTTCTTGATGCTTTGCCTTAGCTTGGTGTCCTATACATGTTCAATTAACACAAGATCTATTTATACTAGATTTAATTTGCACTTTTCTTCAGAACTAGCTAAAATTATGGCCTACGTACGTACCAGCCAAAAGGAGGGGTGATGATCGAGGAATAAGAACAAGGTTCCATTTCACAATCTAAACATAAACAAGATATACCCACGTATCATATTCAAATGCTTTGCTTCTCCACTTGCCCTTTGGACTTAACATGCACACAAATGTTAAACTACGTTATTTCTCGATGAATAACTTTTTAGGGTTTTATATTAACATCGATTATCAATACAAGGACTAGTTAACGGACCTTAGTACGTGTATGATAGTAAGCCAAAAATCAAGTGACAAAATTCTATAAGATATTATTCTATACCATATATATATATATATATAACAGCATCACTTTCTCTTTCAAGAGAGTATTCTTAGCACGTGAACTTATATTCGACCACGAATAGTAATGGGTATACGTTCCTGCTTGTTAGACTGTGGTTTCTACTAACAATTGTAAGTAGCTTTGGAATTTCCTGTTTAGAGCATGTAGTGAGACTTGCCATTGCCTTTCTGCTGCTATGATAACTAATACAAGTAGACAAAGTTCGTAGACTGCCCCTTTGCTTATAGATGGAATAGAATAAGTTGAGCAATCAAGTAGCTTTCACTTTTGAATGAATGGCATCCGATGCCAACGTGATCATATATGCTTTCTCCCGATGATTTATGGTAAATATGCTAAGCTAATGTCTATATGGTGGGTGAAACTCAGATACTAATGCCATGTAAATGCAAACATCACCATTTGTATTACATTATCATGTCCCATTTGATTATTTTTATTTGGAAGAAAGGTATTAGGATCCTAATACGTACCTTTCTTATATATGCTTCAATCTCAATAGGATTTTGGATCATCTCCTAAGATTACTAGTCAAATATCTTCCTTGTGCTTCAACCGTACCGTTTATTTAAGTTAATATTGGGCAAGATTCTTTTACTAATATAAAAATCCAAAACCTACCTAGACGCTAATCAATCTGTGTCCTAGGACCCAAAACCTACTATAAGATTAGACCTGGGCATCCCCAGACTCGGGACGGGCTCTTATGAAAAATTTACCCGTTTTTGCAGGCCGGACTCTGACCGAGCATGGACTTCGAGCCTGAGGTCTTGTCCGTACCCGCCCGGAGCGGGCGGCCACCGTTTTTTGTATATACTTTTTTGAAAAAAATAATATATATATATATATATATATATATATATATATATATATATATATATATATATATATATATAAAATAAAATTATAACACATAATTCAAAGTAGCTCAATGGTCGTGAATATTTGAACCTTATCTTGAGGTATCGGGTTTGATTTCTGCTATTCGCATATATATACTTTACATATTTAAATTAAAAAAAATATAATAATACGGGCTTTCAGGCCGGGCTTAACGGCCCGGTCGGGCCTAACTTATGTGCCATATCCTCCTATTTTCACGAGCAGGCGGACAGGCTTGCCTGCGTTTGCCCAAGTCTACCTAGGATGCTAATTAATCTACGTCCGAGGGTCCAAAAATTATCCTAAGACACTAATCAACATGTGTCCTATGATCTAAAACCTACCATAGGACGCTAATTAACCTGCAACATGGGGCCCAAAACCTACTCCTAGTGTCACGGACCGCTTTTCCGTGACGATGTCAAGGCCGGCAAGGCAAGATGACTTGCCAAGAGACGACATCAAGACACCATTTGACAAGGCCAAGCGGAAATGGCATGGGAAGAAGGTCAAGCGGAATGCTAGACAAAGACATTGTCAAGATGGCACATCAAGAAGACAAGGAGTATTCCGGAAAGATCCGTGACGATCACGAAGGGCCCGGAATACTCGAGAGGAATCCGGAACACAAC
Organism: Fagopyrum tataricum; assembly: GCA_002319775.1. Classification (NCBI taxonomy): domain Eukaryota; kingdom Viridiplantae; phylum Streptophyta; class Magnoliopsida; order Caryophyllales; family Polygonaceae; genus Fagopyrum; species Fagopyrum tataricum. The sequence goes on along the minus strand of CM008283.1, from coordinate 32,715,946 downwards.
GGAACATTCCGTAAGGTGACTAAATATTCCGGAAGATGGTGGAATCATCCGGAAGGATCGAGATAAGTCTAGAGACCGGCGGAAGTCTCTAGATTCGTGTAAAAGTTGGCGGGACAATCCGGATGGAGGTGGATCACCCTAGAAGACGGCGGAGACTTCTAGAACTCGAAGGAACCTTGAGAGCTTAGCTAGAATCTTAGGGAAAGTTTTAGAGTCACTAGAGATAGGAAGTACCCGGAATGGTCTAGGATAATTGAATTCCGAAACCTTTTCGGAAAGGAGGTGGCCAAGGCTATAAATAAGGGAGACCACCCCTCATTTCCATCATCCACAAGATCCCCAAAATCCACCCCAAAACTCTCTTGTAAATGCTCTCATTTGTAAAGCTCTTTTGAGTAATATAAAGGCAAAGTTTACCGACAAGTCTCCGAAACTCCATCTCAACCTCTCATGACGTCGTACATCCGTTCAATGTGGACCTATAACTGTGATATTGAAAGGGGGAAATGCTAATAGTGAAGATTAAGCCGTAGTTTAGATTATACAAGGACGTACATGGACGTGCAAGATCAAGTAGACCAAACAATTCTATAGTTCCCGGTATGATCTCCATATGTGGGAACATTAGGATGTCCAATATTTCCAGGCTGAATTAAACGATCTGTTAAGTAGACCCAACAATTCTTATATCATGTGCCAAATCGGCATTGTATAACAAGTGGATGTCCAATATTTCCAGCCTGAATAGTAAAGCTCATACTCCTCGTACAACAGCAGACAAAACTTGGATTCACAATTTGTGTCCACAAAGAAATAGTACGTTCTCGCCAAAGCTATAGCAAATGATGTTGCTCGGAAGTTCCTTTGAATAATTTATTAATAAACAACAAATCATGTGAATTGGGTCGGTTGGGATACTAATGAAGATACATGAATGGAAAGTTTAGTCACTTCATCAAAGACCACGAAACTCTGCAGGTCGACTTAAAGATCGACCCTTTCAATATATTATCCTCTAATATAAAAAAAAAACACGATGATCGAGTACACCCATGCTGTATTACTGTAGCCTATGTCACATGATCTATCCTATCAAAAGTACGCCGTATATGACGACTTTCACTAATCGATTAAATGTGTAGTTATATGTTATATTAATTTAAAAATAGTAGCAAGAACATACGTAATCCACAACTTCAAAATGCAGCTAGTAGCTAGTCCTTGTCATTTTGACTTGTTGCTTCTCATAATATAAGTTAGGTGACCTATAAACCGGCCACTTTACAGTTTACAGGTCCCAGGAAGAACTACCATGCATCGAATCTCGCAAACTAAGTATCTGAGATTGGTGGATGCAATGAAACCCTAAATTTCAACAGCCTTTTGACATTCTTACCCACCAAATTCTATGTTGCTGTAAAAATCAAGAACAGTCCTTTTTTTTTGAAAGGAATCAAGAACAGTCCTTTAAGAGGTAAAAGGGAAGATTAGGTTTCACATTACCTGCCCCTTATATTTCTTTGTTTTTTTCTATTACAGTCAGCAAGATGTTTGACACACTCTAGTAGAAGCTAACATCATCTCTGTGGTGTTTATTGGTTTACAATAATGTCAGATTTTGTCTAGATTTGTCATTTGTTAGGTGGGACTGATCACCTTCCTTTGTCTGGACTCTTTTGCTTCATTCTACTGATCCAATAGGAGGCTTTCAAGAAGAGAGTAGTATAAAAGAAGCACATAAGAGTTATCATATCTATACACACATATCAAAATCTTCAGTTTTGTGTTTTTCTTGTTTTCTTATAGTCTAGTTTTTGAGAGAGATGATGAAGACAATCAAGGCTAGGACATCTAATGAGCCTACTTCCTTGTCTTTCTCAAGAAGATACTTCAATTTCAAAAAGATGGAAGGAGATGAAGACAATGATGAACTAGGCTTGACCTATAATCAATCTTCATCTCATTCTTTCTCTGGTGTTACTCAATTCGAAAAGCAAGAGAGTATTCTAATGAGATACAAATCTTTGCCAACAGAATTCAGCTCTTCGCAACTCGCGGTTCCTCCAAGGAAAAAGAAGCTACCAAAGCTAAGATCAGCTCTTGCAATCTTTGGTAAGAGCAAATCATCTCCAACCCTAGGATCCAAATTGATTGGAACCCTATTCGGATTTCGTCGCGGGAATGTCCACATAGCATTTCAAGAAGATCCCAAAACAAAGCCAACTTTTATGATACAAATTTCAACTCCAACAAGCTTTCTTGTTAAGCAAATGGCATCTGGGTTAGTGAGAGTAGCATTTGAATGTGAGAAGAAGAAAGTGGAGAAGAAAAGCCCTAAATTGCTAGATGAGCCACTTTGGAGAGCATATTGTAATGGTAACAAGTGTGGATATGCTACAAGGCAAGAATGTGGGCCTGATGTGATCAAGGTGCTGGCTGCTATGGGACCCATCACCATGGGCGCCGGCGTCTTGCCTGGCGAGGAGGAGGTTGGGGAAGACGGCGAGCTCATGTACATGAGAGCTAGGTTTGAGAGGATTGCAGGATCTAAGGATTCTGAATCTTTCTACATGATCAACCCTGATGGCAATGGTGGCCCTGAGCTTAGTCTCTTTTTTCTAAGAGTTTAATATTGGCTTCAAGTATACTATATGCATGTTTTGTTTGTCTTTCTTATATGTTTTGTTTAAGATTTAAGATTGTGTGTATGGTTGTGCAATTATATGGGGGAGGTGTAAGCTTTAAGTTGTATAGGAACTACTTTATTTCCCGTATTTTGTGCGTGTAACGTTTACTCTTATTTATAAAAATATGCAATCATGCTAGGTACGTGTCATATATATTAACATTTTCATATTAAATTATGGGCCAAGTGAATTTAATAAACAAAAATACTATCGGGTGATTTAAAATAAAATACAGAAAAGAGTGCCACCTATGTTGATGAGTTCGCTTGAACTCTAGGAAATAGAGTTTATCATCGGTTAGGAGTGATCGGGTGAACGGTAAACGATATACTAATGTTTGTCTTACGCGTTTCGTTGCATGTTAATTTTGGCCCTAAAGCGTTTGGAGATTGTGGGTTAGATGAAGATTGAAGACACCGTAATTTTGTTAGATGATACAAAATTTAACGATTCGGATGAATTTATTTCACATCTCTACGTACGATTACAAGGTACTTAAATTTTTCGTTTTGCACGAACGAAATTCTAGAGATGTGTATTATATAGTGCTAGAAATACATTGACTTACGGTGATTGAAATATATTGGCCCAAACTAGATTAAATGGTGTAGTTACTAAACTAGCTTAGTACTCGTGCTTACACGGGATTTGCAATAATATAAATAAAATAGTTATTAATATAAAAAAAATTAATATCATAATAAAATAAACAAAAAAATTAGGTAAAATTATATAATAATCAACGATAATTTTAAAAACAAAAATTTCAATAATATCATATAGATATATAATTATATTATTAACTAAGTTAATTATGTATTTTCTGAATATGAAGGATATTAGTAATAGTATAACATATTTCATATATATAAATGAATTTTACATATAAAAAAAAGTAGTTCTACTTTAAAATCTATTTATATATACAATAAGATACATTGATATATTCTCACCAAATGAGTATAAATGGTACATAAATCTTAAATAGACAATATGATAATAGGTAAAACTTTCCCTATAATTACAAAAAAATCATTAAGCAAACAAAAAATCAAATAAATGATATAATCTCCTTATTTAGATGATAATGATATCATTTTGTACCTTAATTTGGGGAGAACTAAAATTAAAAGAATCATGTACACATATGTGGTGCAACTTAATGACGACATGTGACAAAATCCAATGTGGCGGAGTTTAAGGACGACATATGGCATAATCTGAGGTGGCGCGATGCTAGGATGACAAGTGACCAAAATTATTTCTGCTTTAGTATTATATATAGTAGATAGTGCTAATTTAGTGTATAACTAGTTTAGTACCCGTGCCTTGCACGGGATTTGTTTAAAATGTTAAACAATTAAAGATCATATTATCTTAAATCACAATATAAAATAAAAACTTGTATAAAATATGCGTAATGTAAAAAGACAAATAAATATGTTGAATAATTAGAGAATAACAAAATGAAAGTATATCAAAATGGTCTAGAAAAACCATAAAAATCGGCAAACATATCATATGATCTCTATGTTTTGAATATAAATGAATGTGGTACACCATCAGTTCAAACCTTTCTCCATAATGTGGTATACCATCGTGTTTTTTCGTCATATTTGAGTAGAATTATAATTTAAAATTTTTTAATAAAAGTTAGAGAAAATAAATTAGATTTGTATATTAAAGTTGATATCCTTTGATAAATTGATTATTTAAACAATTTATATTGATAATGATTTTTTAATAACATCATCAAAATTATGTATGTGTTGGTTAAATGAAATCAAAGAACTTTTTAAATAAAAAACGAAGTGACTTTATATACAATTGAACGAATCACCAAAAGTAAAAATCTAATACATACTTAATACGTAAAATGTCTATTTCCTTCTTTCCTCCTTCCATTTACCCCTTCTTTTCTATTTGATCGTCATATGCTTCAACTCTCATCTTTCTTTTTCTTCTTATCTTCAAATTTGTTATTTCTTCTCCATGCAACAGAAAGTGTTGCACAAATCACAACATCAAGAAATTTGGGCATTACAACCACGACACCAAGAGAGTATAGCCCTTTGTCGCCTGTGCAAATGTTTTGTACACAAAGATGGTCTTGCTTAAACAAAACAAATATTTTATTATACAAATAATACTAATAAGAGATCCAAAGAAAAGATTAAAAGTATTTACCCGTACCAACAATAGAACAAACTATAGTATAATTGTGCGAGGTGCAATATCAAACAAACAATTCATTCTCACAATTACTTTTTAAATACAAATCAAACAAACAATTTGAATGAACAATCAGATTAGAAAATGAAATTGCATTCAAAAGAGAAACAATTAGGTTTTGATAAGAATGTGAAGTGATATAAATGAATACACAAAATATCATTTATATAGAGAAATCATTTGCTAAATTGACAATAATAAAGATTTTGTAGATTATACCAAATGGCATAATCTTTAAAAATATCTTTCATTAATCATTTCTAAATGAAATGAAATATTTAGTTACCATTTTCGATTTTGTAGGTTTAACCGGATATTCCTAAAATATTGTAAAGTCAAATAAAGTAATTTTAAGTCAACGGTATTTTAGTGTTTATATCAATTTATAAGTTTCCTTAATATCATTGACAATATTTATTAATAATTTTTATTAGATTCAAATTGGGTATAAGTCAATAATTTTTTTTATAATGATATTATTAATAATTTATCTGAAAGACAAAACAAATTTATTTAATTATACTGTAAAGTCAAATAAACTAAATTTTAGTCAATGATATATTCTCATTCATTAGAAAAAATGACTCTAATGTAAAATTAATAATTTTGATTTATATACGAACCTTGATATTTTATATTTTTTAGTTATATAGTTATCCCAATAAATATAAAACAATCTACACAATTTTTTTTCATTTATTTTAGTTAATATGAAATAGACTTGTAAGCAAAATTGTTTAGTAAGCAATGAATCATTTATACATATTTAATAAACTTTGGATGTATAAATGAAGATATATATATATATATATATATATATATATATATATATATATATATATATATATATATATATATATATATATATATATATTAGATATTCAATGATTTTGAAGTATATTTGCTTTTATATAGAAATAATTATGGACAATATAATTTATGTATATATCATTTCATAATAACAATTATTTGATAAGATTATGTCTAATATTTTTATTAAATATAGATTAGGAATATAATATATATTAATTAATTGGGTTAATATTTTGACTATAATACATTAATCCTATCTAGTTAATTGAGATATTCAATGATTTTGAAGTATATTTTCTTTTATAAATAAGTTTGGACAATATAATTTATCTATATATCATTTCGTAATAAGAGTTATTTGATAAGATTATGTCTAATATATTTATTAAATATAGATTAGGAATATAATATATATTAATTAATTGGTTAATATTTTGACTATAATACATTAATCCTATCTAGTTAATCAATTTGGTAGAAAATATTAAAACTATTTATATTGTAAAAATTAAGATTAGCTTATATATTAATAAATTCATAGTAATTAAATAAATAAAATTAAAATCATATTCCTTAATATAAAGATAATATGTGGTCAAATTATAGTCTTAGAAAGGAAATAAGTTTATATCATCTCCATATATGAATTTTATTTTTTAAATGGAATTAAGTTTATATCATTTCCATACATAAATTTTTTTTTTTAAAAAGAAGCTAAAATGAGGTGGCGCAACCTAGAGATGACACATGGCAAAATCATACGTGGCTTAACATAAAGAGGACATGTGACATAATCCGACGTGGCTTAATGTTGGAGCGACATTTAGGATTATTTACTTCTGCTTTAGTATTATATAGTAGATTATGCTATTTTATGAACGAAGTTAGAAAGTATATGTATTATATCTAGTGCTAGTATAATGTTGATCATGGTGATAAAAATATATGGATTCAAACTAGAATATATGGTACAACAATTGAAATAAATTTAAATGTTTAATTTCCATTTTTTAAATTAGGCTTTATCGGATTGTTCAAGCTAATACAAACTACTCCGCTATCTTTCAACTTCGTGGATTTTTCTAAAAAATAAGAGACAACAATTGATTGGGATCGTTTCATAGAATGAACACAAAATATGATGATAACCACAAATAGGTAATAGAACAACAGAAGTGAGACCGTTTTGTTGAACGTTTCGTACACTCTAGGAAGAAGAATGATGCCGACCTTGATATTGAGTCATCATCCAACCGATGCCATAAATCAAAGAAAGATAGATGTCTATTTGAACTTGAAAGGGTTTAAGTGATGGTGATGAGTGAACATTTGTTGTTATTTGTGGAGTACACAACCACACACTTCTTGAGAGGTTCAAGGGACATTCATATACCAGTCGATTGACACATGTAGAAGAAGGTGGGGGCATGAACTAGGGTTTTGGTTCAAGTCGGAGAATATTTTAGTATCACTATAGTTGGAACATTTGCACAATGTCCCCTCTATTTGACAATTTTATAATGCCGGTTTGAAGATTAGGAAGGAACAAGACAAAAGACGAGGTTCACTCTAACAAGCACTCCCCACATTATATATAGGTCATTTTGCAACTCGTTTTTTGGCTTCCCCCGTACAAATACAAGATGCATGGATCAATGCATGACGAACAGCCGGCATTGAAAGACACATCCCGTCGATCACTAGGGCCACTTCGTCTGGCAAGCCAGAACCACGGCAATGGGTCATCAAGTGTGAGACCCCTATTCTTTCGGACCGAGATCGGACCATAGCTGAGATTGGCTTTGGGCCGAGATTGGCCTTTCCGCACCCGCGGGCATGACCGCCGCCCCTGCGGGTTCCCGCCCCTGCAGCTCCGGAGACCGCGCCTGCGGATTCTGGCGGCTGCAGCCGGTTTTGTTGACTTCGTTGACCCGTGCTTTACCTGGCTTATGTCTTTCCTTGCTCTTGGTTGATCAAGGGTTTCCATCTTCATTCCTTTCTTCAGCTTCCCACGTCCTTCTTGTTTCTCCTTTGCTTCACCTTGATCTTGTCTTGGTTTCCTTTAGTTTGGAAGAGAGTTTGTTGTGGCTAGAGTGCGTGGATGCTAGTGATGTATGTTGCTGAGCTTGGAAGCCAGCTTTGGTGTGTGTTGATCCTCCCTACAGCCTAGGATCTTCAGAAGTGGTAAGTGCTTGCTTTTTCTTTCTTTCTTTCTTCTTCCTTCCCTTGGTTTTAACCTTTCTAGCTTAGGATTAGATGTATGCTAAGGGTATTGATGTTAGTATGTGTTTGGACATGTTTGTGTGTGGATTGGAAGAGAAGAGGCGGGATTTGATCACGGGAAGAGCCGAAGAGAAACTGCAGAAATCGCCTCTACCGTGTTGCCGCCCCCGCGGCCAAAAGTCACCGCCCTTGCGGAAGACGTGCCGTAGAGCCCGCGCCAGCGCCAGCGCCTTGCCTGCGTTACCTGCGTCCCGTGTCACCGCCCCCGCGGCTGAGTGTCGCCGCGCCCGCGGTTGCCTGCGTTCCGCCCCTGCGTCCTTAGTTCACGCCGGTGCGTCTTGTCCCGGGACTACCTATAGTTAGGTAGTTCCTTTCTTTTCTAGTATGAGGAACTTAGTACCATGCTAGGATTCGGATGTTGATGAGTATGTTATAAATATACCGTTTAGGGCTTTGAGGCTTACGAGTTGGACTTGATCCTTATGGATCCCTTGGGTCTAGGTGTGATCCCTTTGTGTGATAGGATTGTGATATATATGTATGTGTGTCTTGTATAGGCTGTGTTGTCGTCCAGTTTGGAGTGGACGTTTCTGAGAGTTGTTCGTAGCGAGTTACTTCTGAGATCGAGGTAAGTCCGTAGGACTTACTTAGCTACTATCCTTATATTGGATGTATGCTTGAGTGGTGTGTGTGTTTTATGCTTTATAGCATGTGTTATCATGGTCACCGACCTATGTTATACTGACCGCCCATTGTAGTGGCCGTGATAACCTTTCCCTTTCATCCCGTAGTGGAGTCTGAGAGGTTCTCTGTAGTCAGGCCAAATCTGATATACGGGAAGGACCCTCACCACTCTCATAGGGTACACGGGAGGTGTGCTGATACTACTCCAACTGGCTAGAGTACTTAGAGGCGGGGATTATATTCCTCGTGTCACATATCTTCATATACATCTATTTATACGATTGAGTGATTCGACTTATTAAAGATAATAATCTGGGTAAATGTTTGGTATCATGCTGAAGTGTTTATTATTTCTAATATGTGATTGTGCTCTAGCATCTTCTTATATATGTGCATAGTTAGCTAACGGTTTTATACCGTGTTGTAGATCCTTTGCAGGTTAGGAGAGCTGCAGAGTGATCCAGAGGGGTGATCTGCTGAGGGTTCCGTACACTGGGCGTATTCGTGGGATTTTGGGTTTATTCTTATTGTACGGATTTCAGTTTGACTTTGTACTCAGCAGTACTCTGTATCATCCTTTTGACATGTATATATCAGTTTCTATGTTTTGTTTTAATCTATTGGTGTCTTGTTGTAAGATTCAGTGAAGTTGTTGTCAGGCTAGGGTCAGGATCTATTGTGAGATCCTAGCCCAGTAGCACTCCGAGTCCTACGGATTTGGGGTGTTACAAAGTTGGTATTAGAGCAGGTTTACAACAATGACACTAGTAATCTGCAATAAAGTTCGAATAGATAAATAAACAGAACCCGAAAGGGGTCTGACTTTTCAAAAGGTTTTGGTTTTGAAATGAGTACAAAATGTTTTGGGATATCGTGTACGTGAGCCATCGCCCCTCTGAAGATCTCGACAGTATATATATAGATATTCTGTTGTGATTGATTTGATATATACATACGGCATATATATAGCCTGATAGGTTAAGTGCACTTGTTCTGCAGATGGCTCAGACTAGAGCTGTATCTGTAGATGGACGAGGTAGGGAGAGATCTCCTCTACCTCCAGTAGATGTAGGACAGAGTCAAATTCCGACTGATGATTCATCTGTAGCGGAGGAGGTTCACGAGGTTGCTGTTGAGAGTGTTGTTCCTGAGACTGGAAACGGTATAGCTGGGAGATGTACACCACAGCGAGTCCAGTTAGATGATTCGGATCGCGTCTCTATGAGGGGACCAGATTTCCGTGCGTATATTAGGCAAGTAGTGGAAGCGTCCAGACAAGGTAGACCTACCCCGGATCTGCCAGTACAGGAGGGATCATTTAGGAGATCCCATGGAGTTACTCAGGTGCCTGTTGTATCGGCACATGTTGCTGAGATTCCTCAAGTTCCAGAGGAGCATAGAAGGCCTGGAAAGAGACAGCGGACTGGGCAGACCAGTGGTACTGGTGGGGTTAGTAGTTCTGAACTAAACCGGAGACGTCCAAGTTACCCCGCAGCTGCACTGGTTGTAGCTACGGGTCGACGATGTTTTAACTGTGATGAACCTGGACATCTACAACCAGCGTGCACGAAGCCGTTAGTAACTTGTTCTACTTGTGGCAGGCGAGGTCACATGGATATTTTTTGTAGATGGGGTGGAGTTTCATCTCCGCAGGATATTGGTGGAGTTACTGGTTTAGGGCGAGGTCAGAGTCGCCAGAGTCATTCCCCATCTGCACCAGCTATAGATAAGGGAGTACAGTGCTTCAACTGCAGTGAGTATGGGCATAAGAGATCAGAGTGTATGAGGCAGCCGGTGATCTGCTTCACTTGTGGCAGACCTGGTCACAGAGCTATCTTCTGTAGACGAGGGAGAGCTTCATTACAGCAGGATTCTTCTCTTGTTAGTGCAGTAGGAGGCGGGCAGAGGCCACCTCAGCAGCAGATGCAGAGACAGCAGAGAGTCCCAGATCGTCTTACGACTCAGGGATCTGCTCCTGGGCCGAGTAGAGACAGAGGTCGTGGTGGGAGCACCACTGATACCATAGGCCCACGGGGCCGAGTTTTTGAGTTGAGGAGTGCAGAGGAGCCAGCTGCACTGACTGCTACAGGTACCATTCTGATCCATAGTTTACCTGTTAGAGTTTCATTTGATATGTGAGATATGTCTTCATTTGTATCCGATGTATGTGTTGAGTATTTGAGTTTAATTATGACAAGAGGATACCCTCTAGTATAGGGTTACATGATGATAGTAGGGTCAGAGGTACCCATGAGATCTGCGTTTTGTCCCCTTTCGGTAGGGACCTGTGTGTTACTAGTTAACTTCTTTGTCATGCCGTTAGAGCATGAAGAAGTTATACTAGATATGGATTAGATGGATAGACACTCTGCAGTCTTAGATGTAGGTAGGAGGACTGTTATCCTCTCTACCGAGTTAGGCCAGATAGAGGTTTTCCGAGGTTGGGACCTTGGAAAGACAGGTACAGTTATCAGCGCTATACGGGCAGCTAGACTGATTGCACAGGGTTGCGAGGCCTTCTGGTGTTATGCCATGAAGGAGGGGGAGAGTCCAGCGTTAGAGGATATCCCAATTGTCTGTGAGTTTACTGATGTTTTTGCTGAGCCGTCCAGTTTGCCGCCTCAGAGGAGTGTGGATTTCAATATCGAGTTAGAGCCTGGTACGAGACCCATCTCGAAGGCTCCATACCGGATGGCGCCTGTCGAGATGCTCGAGCTGAAGAAGCAACTCGAGGAGTTGGCTGAGAAGGGCTTCATTCGCCCTAGCGTGTCCCCAAGGGGAGCACCTGTCCTCTTCGTACGGAAGAAGGACGGATCACTGAGGTTATGCATAGTTTACAGAGAGCTGAACAAGGTGACCATCAAGAACAAGTATCCACTGCCGCGTATTGATGATTTGTTAGATCAGCTACAGGGAGCGACTGTGTTCTTCAGGATTGACCTGCGTTCCGGGTATCACCAGCTGAGGGTGAGGGAGCAGGATGTGCACAGAACAACATTCCGGACCAGTTATGGCCACTACAAGTTTGTAGTGATGCCCTTTGGGCTTACGAATGCCCCAACCGTCTTTATGGAGTTGATGAACTATATCTTCATCGACTTCTTGGATCTGTTTGTGGTGGTTTTCATAGATGACATTCTTGTATATTCTCGTAGCCGTGAGGAGCATGCAGGACATCTGAGGACTGTATTGTAGGTTTTGCGGGATAGAGAACTTTATGCTAAGTTCTCTAGGTGTGAGTTCTGGATGCCAGAGGTAGCATTCCTGGGTCATGTGGTTTCAGCTGAGGGGATCAAGGTGGATCCAGCGAAGATAGAGGCAGTAGCATCTTGGATGACACCGACGAACGTCAAGGAAGTACGTAATTTCCTTGGCCTAGCCGGTTATTACAGACGCTTCGTGTAGGGTTTTTCTGTGATTGCCCGTCCACTGACGAGTTTGTTGAGGAAGACTACCAGATTTGTGTGGTCTGATCAGTGCAGAAAGAGTTTTGAGGAGTTGAGGAGGTGTTTGACTTCTGCTCCTATTTTGGCACAGCCAGAGGGTACTGAGGATTTTGTGGTTTACAGTGATGCATACAAGCTAGGCTTGGGATGTGTTTTGATGCAGCGAGGCATAGTTATTACTTATGCGTCTCGACAGTTGAAGACGTATGAGGAGAACTACCCGACTCATGATCTGGAGTTGGCAGCGGTAGTTCATGCACTGAAGATCTGGAGACATTACCTGTATGGTGCTACGTGTCAGATCTTCACAGACCATAAGAGTCTGAAGTACATTTTCACGCAGCGGGAATTGAATAACCGCCAGCCTAGGTGGCTCGAGCTGATCAAAGACTTTGATTTAGAGATTCTGTACCATTCAGGGAAGGCGAACGTTGTCACCGACGCCCTGAGCAGGAAGACGCCTCGAGAGCAGGCGATTGCGAGGTTGACAGTTCAGCATCAGTTGCAGAGAGACCTGATCTGGTTAGAGCTGGACATCCAGTTTCCTGATGAGGATGCCCAGCTGCGTACATTAGAGGTCCTTCCTAATCTGTTGGATGAGATCCGACAGAAACAAGAGACCTGCCCGACTTTACAGAGGATCAGAGATAGGATGTCTCGGGATGAGGCACCACAGTTCCTACTTGGAGCAGATGGAGTTTTGAGGCGCCGCGGTTGCGTCTGTGTACCTGCTGATACAGAGCTGAGGCAAAGGATTTTACAGGAGGCTCACTGTACACCTTACTCTGTACATCCAGGTACGAGTAAGATGTATCAGGACTTGAGACGTATATATTGGTGGGGAGAGCTGAAGGCCGATGTAGCCAGATTTGTAGCTCAGGGTGCGACCTGCCAGCAGGTTAAGATCGAGCATTTACGACCTCGAGGTGAGCTCCATCCCCTTCCTGTTCCACAGAGGAAGTGGGAGGACGTTACCATGGATTTTGTGACCGGACTGAGACTGAGCCGGAGTTTTGATGCCATCTGGGTCATAGTAGACAATTTGACGAAGACGGCACGTTTCATTCCTATTAGGGAGACGTGGCCGGTGAGCAGATTAGCTGAGGAGTACATTAGGCAGATAGTAAGACTCCATGGTGTACCGAGGACGATCGTCTCAGACAGAGATGGGCGATTTACCTCAAGATTCTGGCAGCAGATTCAGACTACCCTAAGGACGAGTTTGCACTTCACGACTGCGTTTCATCCTCAGACAGATGGTCAGTCAGAGAGGACCATTCAGACGCTGGAGGATATGTTGCGAGCTTGTGTGTTGGATTGGGGGCAAGTGTAGACGGATCATCTCCCACTTGTTGAGTTCTCATACAACAACTGGCATGCATCTATTGGGATGGCCCCATATGAGACACTGTATGGACAAAGATGTCGTACCCCGTTATGCTGGGATGAGCAGAGCAGTGTTAGTGGTTTAGCACCTGATCAGATTCAAGATGATATGGCTCGAGTAGCATTGATTAGAGTGTGTATGCTGACTGCACATAGCCGTCAAAAGTCTTATGTTGACAGGAGGCGTAGACCTCTAGAGTTCGGGGTTGGAGCCCATGTATGGCTGAGAGTGTCCCCGACACGAGGTGTTAGGCGATTTGGCATTAAGGGAAAGTTGAGTTCCAGATATGTCGGACCGTTCGAGATTCTGGATCGGGTTGGGAGCACAACTTACAGATTAGCCTTGCCTCCCAGATTGGAGGGTGTTCACCCTGTATTTCATGTGTCTCGGCTGAGGGAGTACATACCAGATCCGAGACACATTGTGAGTTATGAGGATTTGGTGGTTGAGCTGGACCATGTAATACCCGGGTTTCATAATTTTCACGGTCGAATTAAATTTGGATTATTTCGGATTCTTAATTTATCGAGATCAAGTTAGTTTATCGAGATCAAATTATTTAATTCATCATCTTCTACCCTACTACCAAACCCTAACCCTTACCTTGTTTTCCGTTGACCGTCCAAATTCCGGCCACCAGCACGCTGCCTTGCCGCCCTCGTCGCCTGCCACCGCTGCACGAGCCCCGCCGGATCAAACCACGCCATCCTCTTGCCATTGCAGCCGCCCTTGCCTAGAGGCCGGTTCTATTGTTGGAACAAAGAGCCTAGACCCGTCGTGGTACTGTTGCCGACCGGAAGCCAGGAGTGGTCGCTGGCATCAAAGCCCGACCGAACTCCAGGAACCACGGACGGCCGCCTTACTTCGCAACCGTCGCGAGCCTGCCCAGATCTGCCCGGATCCGCCGTCTACATCTCACCACCGGACCCAACCGCGGCGTCTTCTCCCCTGCGCACGCAGCGAGCTCCATTGCCAGGATCGAAGGTCGTCTTCCTTTTTCATTCTCGTTGCTGCCGGAGAAGAAGCGGGACCTGTCGCCTGCCGCTCGCCACCTCTCTCGCCGCCAGGGACTCCCCTCTGCCGCCTCCCTTGCCGGAGACGAAACCCGACGCTGCTGCTGCCATCTACCTACGCCGAGCTCCACCGAGATCCGAGGAGAACCAGAGCTGCCGCCGTCGAGATCCCAAGGAAACCCTAGATCTGGGTCAAAGAGGGGTTTGACCGAATTTCGGTATAATTACAAAACTGTACCCATACTTCTTATTTGCGTTTATGACCCATATTTCTGGTTTTTGCAAAGTTGCCCCGAAATGAATAATTACACAAAACTGCTCAGGTTTATATTTACAGGAATGACCCAAACTTTTGGAAATTCACAAAAGTGCCATGTTTTGAATAATTACAGAATATGACCTAAATTTATAATTATAGAAAATGTCCCAAATATTTATAATTATAAATTATGGGCCAAGTTTACACAAATGGAGTTAAACTTGTATAAATGACTTGTTTAGGTTCTTAGAGGTACGTTTGGATGAGAAGTTAGTCCGTTTCGACTTCGATACACAAGATCCTACATTGGTTGACTTGAGACGTGCTCGATTGCTTGGTTTTGTTTTGGTGGTTATTGCGTTCATCTTTTTGAGGTAAGTCATACCGACTTACTTAGCTGCCGTTCTGTTTCAGGTTAAGTTTGTCGTTAATTGTGAGTAGGACTTATTTTATTTTTATAATCTATCTTTAATATTGTAAATGTTTATTATAATTTGTGTGTGAATTATTACCTTTAGGGAGTTAGATAGTACTTGTTGTTAGTGTGAGTAGTTGAAAGTTATGGTTGTGATGCGTTGACAAGAGTGAGTATCTGATAGATAGAATTATGGATGAGACTGCAATGGATATGGTTATAGTTGATATTAGAACGGGTAAAGTGTTGATTGATATTTCTGACAGACTGAGTTATGATTGAGATTGTGACAGACCGAGTAGTGACTGCTATTGTGAGTTGTGTTGAGAATAGGGTAATTGGTTATGTTACGCACTGACAGTTATGCCTAGAGGGTAATTGGTTATGTTACGCACTGACAGTTACACCTCATGATGTTGGATTGCGACAGATGGTTACATGATATATTGGACGAGGCTAAGGTTATGTTATGCACTGACAGTTACGCCTCAAGAAACCGGTTGTTTGATTGACAGTGATGAGATATGTTGTATTCTGTATGGACAAAAAGTAGGGCAATGATGAGTGCAGAGAAAGGTTGGTTGTTGTCTATGAGTTGCGATAAGTATAGTCAAGGGTGATGAGAGATGTTGATGTATAGGTTTAATGCTAGGGTAAGGATAAGAAATAGTATACCTTGTTTTCTTTTCTTTAGATATAGATTGAAGTTTTATATGTATAAATATTATTAAGGTTTTGCTCTTGCCTAGTTTGTCTATTCTTTCGTTTGGTGTTTCTCACTTTGGTTCATACTCTCAAATTATATACTTATATTTTATGTTATATTGGATAACTTGATTTTTGTGTCCCTTACATGATACGTACGGGTTTAATCTGATTCCGGAGCTTAGACTCCATTCTTGGAACGTTAGCTAATGATTTTATTATTTGTTGTTTTAGGACTTATTCGGGTACTATACTTGCATGGAATACTACAATTTGGGGAGATGATGTGCAACCGGACTCATGTGTGCCTTAGGTTTTGGGAAGGTTGTTGGATCATGGGTTTGGTTGTGTTGATGGTTTATGTCATTGAAGGTTGTCCGGGTTTTATCTTTTAGTTTTGCATGGTTTCAAGTTTATCTTATTTAAACAATTCATAATTAAAGGTCGGATGTATTTTTTCTATTTCGTCGTGCTCTTGTTGGAAGGTCCTATAGTGAGATTGTTGTCAAACTAAATCTGGTGGACCCACTGTGTGGCCCACATCCTAGTGACACCTCGGGTTCTAAATCTAGGGCGTTACAGACCACACGTTTGTAGAGCATCCTATTGCAGTCCTAGAGCGAGGTATGAGACGCCTGCGTTCGAAAGACATTCCTATGTTGAGAATACAGTGGTCGAGACGAGGACCCGAGGAGGCTACATGGGAGACTGAGGATAGTATCCAGAGGAACTATCCCGAGTTCTATGCCGAGATAGGTGCACCAGTAGGATCACCGAGTAGATCTTAGTACTAGCTTGGTGAGTCTTATCTGCTTATATGCTTATATGCTATGATGTGTTTATTTCATACTAGCTTTGATTTGATTATGATCTTATTAGATCTTGTTGTGCTAGTATGATTCTTGTTTATAGCTGGAGATGGCTCTTTCCTCCATGCTATTGTGATACGTTTATGTTTAGCTGGAGATGGTTCTTCCCTCCATGCATTTCTGTTATGGTTATGATATGGCTAGAGATATGGTTCCTCTATGCCTTGTGATGTGTTTATAGCTGGCTAGAGATGGTTTCTCTAGGCCCTGGATAGTATAGTTTGCTGCTGGAGTTGATGATTTCCTCCATGCTTACGTTTGAGGTTATAGAGAGTGTTACCTCGGCTTTTGAGTTCGAGTGTTTTCAAGATCTTGTTTTTAGGGGGGTGAGATGTGAGACCCTTATTTTTCGGACCGAGATCGGACCATAGCCGAGATTAACTTTGGGCCGATATTGGCCTTTCCGCACCTGCGGGCATGACCGCCGCCCCTGCGGGTTCCCGCCCCTGCGGCTCCGAGACCGCGCCTGTGGATTCTGGCGGCTGCAACCGGTTGTGTTGTCCTCCAGTTTGGAGTGGACGTTTCTGAGAGTGGATCGTACTTGAGTTACTTCTGAGATCGAGGTAAGTCCATAAGACTTACTTAGCTACTATCCTTATATTGGATGTATGCTTGAGTGGTGTTTGTTATATGCTTTATAGCATGCTTATGATTATGATAGTCACCGACCTATATTATATTGACCACCCATTGGATTGGCCGTGATAACCTTTCCCTTTCATCCCGTAGTGGAGTCTGGGAGGTTCTCTGTAGTCAGGCCAGATCTGGTATACGGGAAGGACCCTCACCACTCCCATAGGGTACACGGGAGGTGTGCTGATACTACTCCAGCTGGCTAGAGTACTCAAAGGCGGGGATTATATTCCTCGTGTCACATATCTTCATATACATCTATTTATACGATTGAGTGATTCGACTTATTAAAGATAATAATCTGGGTAAATATTTGGTATCATGTTGAAGTGTTTATTATTTCTGATATGTGATTGTGCTCTAGCATCTTCTTATATATGTGCATAGTTAGCTAACAGTTTTATACCGTGTTGTAGATCCTTTGCAGGTTAGGAGAGCTGCAGAGTGATCCAGAGGGGTGATCTGCTGAGGGTTCCGTACACTGGGCGTATTCGTGGGATTTTGGGTTTATTCTTATTGTACGGATTTCAGTTTGACTTTGTACTCAACAGTATTCTGTATCATCCTTTTGACATGTATATATATATATATATATATATATATATATATATATATATATATATATATATATATATATATATATATATATATATATATATATATCAGTTTCTATGTTTTGTTTTAATCTATTGGTGTCTTGTTGTAAGATTCAGTGAAGTTGTTGTCAGGCTAGGGTCAGGATCCATTGTGAGATCCTAACCCAGTAACACTCCGAGTCCTACGGATTTGGGGTGTTACATCAAGATCCCGAGAACAACTTCTAAGATCCTATATCAACTCTAGCTATTGTCTTCGTGACATCCTTAATAAGTAAACTTAAAGTCAATTAAACTATACTATAATAATTTGAAGTGAGTGTGTGTTTCATATCCTTTGAACTTTTTCAAAAAAGGACAAATTTTAAAAACTTTATATTTTTTAATCAGACACACTATATGGCCATAAATCTTGAATTAAAAAAAAAGTTTAATGCTATATGTACCAAAGGATACAACGTTTTTGGAGATTTATCGATTTTCGAGAATTTCATGTACATGAAATTCTTCAAAAAAGGACAATTTTAAACTATTGATTAATTTTGATCGGACACACTCTATGGACCATAAAACTTGTACAAAAAAGTTTTCACTCTTTTTGGACCTAAGGATACGACATTTTTGGAGTTTTTATCGATTTTCGAAAATTTCGTGTACTATCCCTTTGCACTTTTTCAAAAAACGGAAAATTTTAAACTATTGATTTTTTTTGATCATACATACTCAATAAACTAACACTTGTACAAAAAAAAGTTTCACGATTTTTGGACCAAAGAATACAACATTTTTGAAGTTTTATATCGATTTTTGAAAAAATCCGTGTACTATATAGTATATACCCTTTGAACTTTTTCAAAAACGGAACATATTAAACTATTGATGTGTTGTGATCGGACACACTTTGTAAACCATAAAAATTAAAAATATTTCACACTTTTTAGACCAAAGTATATGACGTTTTTCGAGTTTTGTTGATTTTCACAAAATTTCGTGTACTATATACCCTTTGAACTTTTTCAAAAAAAGGAAAAATTTAAACTATTGATTTTTTTTAATCAGGCACACTCTATGGACCATAACACTTGTATAAAAAAAATTTTCACTCTTTTTGGACTAAAGGATACGATGTTTTTGGAGTTTTATCGATTTTCGAAAATTTCGTGTACATACTCAATAAACTAACACTTGTACAAAAAAAGTTTCACGATTTTGGACCAAAGATAACAACATTTTTGAAGTTTTATATCGATTTTTGAAAAAATCCGTGTACTATATAGTATATACCCTTTGAACTTTTTCAAAAAACGGAACATATTAAACTATTGATTTGTTGTGATCGGATACACTCTATAAACCATAAAAATTTTACAAAATTATTTCACACTTTTTCGACCAAAGTATATGACGTTTTTCGAGTTTTGTTAATTTTCACATAATTTCGTGTACTATATACCCTTTGAACTTTTTCAAAAAAAGGAAAAATTTAAACTATTGATTTTTTTAATCAGACACACTCTATGGACCATAACACTTGTATAAAAAAGTTTAACGCTTTTTGGACCAAAGGATACAACGTTTTCGAAGTTTTATCGATTTTCGAAGAATTTCATGTACTATAATAACCCTTTGAAATTTTTCAAAAAATGGAAAATTTTAAATTATTTATATTTTTGATCGGACACATTCTATTAACCATAGCATTTGTACAAAAAAAGTTCACGCTTTTTGGACAAAAGGATTCAACGTCTTTGGAGTTTTTATCGATTTTTGAAGAAGTTTGTGTACTACCCTTTGAACTTTTTTACAAAATGGCAAAATTTTAAACTATTGATTTTTTATCGGAAAAACTCTATAAACCATTACACTTTCACAAAAAAGTTTCATGCTTTTTGGACCAAAATATACGACATTTTTGGAGTTTTATCGATTTTCGAAGAGTTTCGTGTACTATTATACCCTTTGAACTTTTTCAAAAAATGGAAAATTTTAAACTCTTTTTTTTATCGGACACACTTTATAAACTATAACACTTGTAAAAAAGTCACACTTTTTGGACCAAACGATACGACTTTTTTGGAGTTTTATCGATTTTTGAAAAATTCCGTGTATTGTATGTACCCTTTGAACTTTTTCAAAAAAGGGCAAAATTGAAACTGTTGATTTTTTATCGGACACACTCTATAATCCATAACACTTGTGCACAAAAAATTACAAGCTTTTTCAACCAAATGATATAACGTTTTTGGAGTTTTGTATATTTTCGAAGAAATCGTGTACAATATCCTTTGAAATTTTTCAAAAAAGGAAAAATTTAAACTATTGACTTTTTTGATCAAACACACTCTATGAATCATAACACTTGTATAAAAAGTTTAACGCTTTTTGGACCAAAGGATACGACGTTTTTGGAGTTTTATCGATTTTTGAAAAATTTCGTGTACTAATACTCTTTGAACTTTTCCAAAAAAGGGCAAATTTTAAACTATTTATATTTTTTGATCGGACTCACTCTATGTACCATAACACTTGAATAAAAATTTTTAATGCTATTTGGACCAAAAGATACGATGTTTTTTGAGTTTTATTGACTTTCGAAGAAAATTTTGTGTACTATACAATTTGAACTATTTCAAAAAATGAAAAAATTTTAAACTACTATTTTTTTTATCGGACACACTCTATAAACCATGAAACATGTACAAAAATAGTTTCACGCGTTTTGTACCAAAGGATACGACGTTATTTTGAGTTTTATCTATTTTCGAAGAATTTCGTGACTATATACCCTTTGAACTTTTCAAAAAACGGAAAGTTTTAAACTATTGATTTTTTATCTTACACACTCTTAGACCTTAAAACTTGTATATAAAAAAATTCACGCTTTTTGAACCAAAGGATACGATATTTTTGGAGTTTTATCGATTTTCGAAGAATTTCGTGTATTATCCCTTTGAACTTTTTAAAAAAACATAAAATTTTAAACTATTGTTTTTTTTTTATTTGATGCACTCCATAAACCATAACACTTGACCAACAAAATCTTCACGGTTTTTGGACCAAAGGATTCTACATTTTTAGAGTTTTATCGACTTTTGAAGAATTTCGTGTACTATATACCCTTTGAACTTTTGCAAAAACAAAAAAAATTAAATTATTGATTTTTTGTGATTGGACACACTCTATAAATCATAACACTTGAACAAAAAATATTTCACAATTTTTGGACCAAAGTATACTACGTGTTTCGAGTTTTGTCAATTTCAAAGAATTACGTTAACTATACCCTTTGAACTTTTTCAAAAAAAAGGAAAATTTATATTATTGATTTTTTTTAATTAGACACACTCTAAAGACCATAACACTTGTATAAATAAAGTTTAACGCATGTTAGACCAAATGATACAACATTTTTGAAGTTTTATCGATTTTCGAAGAATTTTGTGTAATATATCCTTTGAACTTTTTCAAAAACCGGAAAATTTTATAAAATATTTATATTTTTGATCGGACACACTCTATAGACCATAACACTGTGCAAAAAAAGTTCACGCTTTTGGACCAAAGAATTCGACGTCTTTGAGTTTTATCGATTTTTTAAGAAGTTCGTGTACTATATACCCTTTGAAAATTTTAAAATAATTGCAAATTTTATACTATTGATTTTTTTTATCGGAAAAACTCTATAAACCATAACACTTTTATAAAAAAATTCCACGCTTTTTGGACCAAATAATACGACATTTTTGGAGTTTTATCGATTTTCGAAGAGTTTTGTGTACTATTATACCCTTTGAACTTTTTCAAAAAACGAAAAATTTTAAACTATTGATTTTTTTTATTGGATAAACTTTATAAACTATAACACATGTAAAAAAAATTCACGCTTTTTGGACCAAATGATACGACGTTTTTAGAGTTTTATTGATTTTTGAAGAATTTCATGTATTGTACCCTTTGAACTTTTTCCAAAAAGGACAAATTTTAAACTATTATTGATTTTTTTTTATCAGACACACATTATAAACATAACATTTGTAAAAAAAAAAGTTAATAGTTTGTGTGTTTTGTTATTCTGACACGACAAATTATTGTCTTAAGAAATAACTATGCCTTGACCATGGTGTAGATTGTGAAAGAAGAATGTCCCCCAACATTAGCACAATATACTCTCATTAGCACGGACTATAATGGATAGAATATACGTACCCTAAGAAAGGAATATCCTCCCATTCGCGGGTCATATTGAAGAAATCAACCTCTTATTAACATATAATAGAGCAAATGTCAATTCATTAACAACGGTCCATAGTAACAAGATATTCCCTCGTTGAGTTAAATTTATTTTTCTATATCCACAATAAGAATAAAATCAATCTATCTTAATTCATCCTATAGTTTTTTCAAATGTGGTTCAATACATTTCCAAGACAACCTTATTGCTCACTCCACCTAAGTAGGTTTAAGGTTTGAATTTAAGGACAATATACTCTCATAGTTTTTTTTTTTTTTTTGGTCAATTATATACTCTCATAGTTAAAGCGTGTTCATGAGATAAATGAGTGTGAACGTCGAGAAGAAAAGAGATTTTGTGGGTGGGATTTTTCCTTACTCATATTTTTTTAATTCACGTGTGAACTTATATATTAAATTGAATAGAAACATACCACAACTTCATCGGAAAAGTATATTTAATCAACACACAATGTTAATTTTAATATTATTAATAAAAATAAGGTGACTTGTCTAACTTGCTGAAATGTGATATTATTTTATATTTTTTTAAAAAGATGGTTGTCTCGATTGAAAATTAGGGCTGGGCATAAATTTCTCAAATTCCGAACCCGTCCCGGTCCCGTTCCGATCCTGGTGGTTTTTTATCTAAAAATTTTAAATCGCGTCCCGTCCCGTCCCACCAAAAATATTACAGGACGGGATATGGGCCTTACCTTTCTCGTCCCGCAAGGCCCGTCCCGTCCCGCATATATTAAAATTTAAATATAAATTATATATTTTAATAAATAAACCTAAGGAGTAGTGATCATTATGTAATTTTGTTAGTTATTATAAATTAACAATTGTCTAAATTCATTTACAAATGGCAAAAGAAAATCGAACTAAGTAGCGACATTGTTTAAAGAGTAGTGATAATTATGTAATTTTGTTCTTATATTTTATTTTGGATGTTTAGACTTGACAAATTAATTATGTTTTGTAAACCTTGTTGCGACATTTTTTTTGATGTCTTTCGTTTTAAGGATATCAATGAATATTTGCTTTCGTAAATTGTTAATTTTAAAACAAAAAGACGGAAAAAAAAATTTATATAGATGGTCCGTCCCAACCGGGATAGAGTCCAATGGTTTTTAGTAAAAAAACTCAAGGCTCGTCCCGGTTCCGTCCCATATATAATGGCCGGGATGGGACGTGGAATGACCTTAATCCGTCCCGTCCCGTTCCATGATCAGCCCTAATGAAAATCCTTAAAAAAAACAAGAAATTAAGATGAAGCAAAATGATATTAAAAGTAGTAATTAACAATATCCAGGTCGATAATATACTAATACAAAAGATCCCTGGATACAAGTACTAAAGCTAGCTAGTTTGATGTGAGATTTTCACTTGTAATTGATAGCATGACAAGTTAGCTTTCAATTCAATGATGAGGATGAAGATATCATCATTGAAACCAGTCTACTCTACACAACACCATTTCATTTTCAATTTTTTTAATTGACAAGTAATCCCACAATTAATGATTCAAGCAGTAACAACCACCAGAAGCCATTAATTCCACAGCTAATCACCACTCCCCAAGAATCATCCTCATACCCATCACCACCATCACCACCATCACCACCAAGCTTCAATGTCACTTCAATTTCACATCCTCCATGGCTTTCTCTGTAACACAGTCTTGGATTACCCTCTAATCTTAATCTCCTCGTCAAACAGGGCATACTTGCGAGCTTTGAAGAAATCTTTCCTGTTAGATTATTATTGCTTAGATCCAAATACCTTAATTTCTCCATCTCTGTAATGGCTTCTGGAATTTCCCCTTTTAAACTTACATTAGACAAATCTAAAACAGCAAGATTTTTCATTTTTCCCCAATCGAAACCCTTGAGATCGCCTCCGATTGGATTGTTTGATAACACCAGTTCTTCAAGAGAATCAATTTCCCACCATGGAATCTCTAATCCACCTGTTAAACTATTCCCTGTAAGATCAACAAGTGTAAGATTCTTCATTTTACTCAGTTCTTTTGGAATACTACCCATTAGCTGATTGCTGCTCAAATCGAGTTTCAGAAGTGAAAGTAAACCTCCAAAGGTAAACGGCAATGACCCAGATAGTAAATTTCTGCTCAAATCCATAATTAGTAACTCTCTTAAATTTCCAAAACTATCTGGAATTTTCCCTGTGAGTTTGTTTCCAGACATGACCAATCTCTTCAGATTCTGTAAACTACCAAGATCATTTGGTATTTGTCCTTGTACACCATTCTCTAACATTACCAATGATTGTAGTCTTCTGAGTTTGCTGAGATTAGGCGGTGTTTCGCCGATGAGATTCGGGTTTGATCGGAATTCGAGCGTCTCTAAGCTGTTTCCGAGCATCTCCCAGGTTCCGGTGACCGATGGGATAGTGATGGGGTGGTGAGGAGATGCAAAGCAGTTGAAGAAGGAGAGTGTCTTCAAATGAGTAAGTTTGAACAACTGAGGCCTGATTTCTACATTTTCCCCACAATTTAGAGAATTATCATGGAGAGGCCCAATGTTTAGCTCTGTTACGTACCATGTCCCATCAAAGATATCACATGAAACTCCCTGAGAGAAAAATCAATGGAACAGTTCAAGTGTTTAAATTTGAATAATTGTGTATTTTTACTATTCTTGCAGTTTAAGTGTTTAAATTCAAAACAAAGCCTAAAAGGGGAAATTCCAGATAAGATAGCAACACTGCCAATATTGGGTAAAAGAAAAACTCAGTAGCAAGTAGTAAAAGGTGAAGATTGGGAGGATGCATAAAAAGATAATTGCCCTTCCATTTCTAACTAAAGATTGCAGCTTTATATTTTAATAAAAATGAAAAAAAAAAAACTAAAAGATTGTACCTGGATAGGAGTCCAACCACAGGGATCAGGATAAAGATCAGAGCCATTCCACCAATTACCAACAAAGCCTTGAATTGCAGAGTAAAGAGCTTCTTGCTCTCCACTTCCCATCAAAGAAACACCATCCTCTGTTTCTTCTTCTCCATTGGAGCAGCAGCTGAGTCCAAAACAGAGCAAGATCACAAGGCTTGCACATAAGATTTTACCTAAACCCTCCATTTTTGATATGGGTATATCTAAACAGAGATGATGAAGTTGTTATTATACAGAAAGGAAAGGGTTTCTTTGTTAGTGCTTATAGAAGAGAAGAAGAAGAAGAAGAAGACAGAGCAGAAATGTATAAGGAGTAATTGTACAAAGAGGAAAGAGGCAAATACAATACAGCACAGGTATCAATGCTTCTTCTTCGTCTCTCAATGAAGGGGGTAATTATAGTAAAATGGCAATAATATGATGAGAGGAGTAGAGTGTACTAGCATTGAAAGTGATATGAAATGGGTTTTGCTCTGTTTTGAGACTTGATAGGGAGGGGGCTGGACCTCTGAACTTTTTGCAGAGCTTCTCTTTTTCGGGTAGGGTTTCAGTCTTGTGATCAAATCTCTCTCTCATCTGCCTATTCAATTTTGAAGCTTTACTGTAGCCTCTAGGTTTATGTAACCAGCAAGTGCTTAAAGGATCGAGCTTGGTAGTTGAGGATAGAATTATGATTCGAACCGGGTATTTGGTTAGTTAGGGAAACCGGGTCGCCAAAAATGATGTGGATATGAGCTTTATATGCAAGACAAAACAAGGATCCGATTGCTTTGTTTGTATTTACTGTTTGGAATGTACGTTTTTAGCATTTATGTGTAATGGAAGAGGCTATTTTAGTATGGAGATGCTGCAGAGAGGAAATCAAACTCAACAAGTAAGTAAGTATGCTTCTTGTTTGGAGTTTTTGCAGTCACTTTCTTGTGTGGCCAAATGTAACATACTAGCCAAAACCTTCGTCATATTACATGATACAAATAGAACTCTTAATGTTCACTATTATTATGTAACGAAATCGGTTCAAATCTCCAAGCCAATAATTCGAAGTTGTATAGGGAACTAAAATACGTATGTAGCATTTCGCATTTTAGATTACGCACTTTAGATTAATAGGATATTGTGTTTAAAAAGGAAAAAATAAATTATTGGGTAACGTAAAATAATATAACAAGTTAGTCATTGATCCACTGGTGGTCCTATCAAACTATTGTTGGTACCAATCTACATTAGGTGTCACTTGTTTGTTGTCAATGGAAATTATGGAATGTTCAGTCTTCAATGTTGTTACTCTACCGTCGCTTCAACTACGATAACGTATTGAAAAATATCATACATTATAATTAGAGAAATTATATCATTATTTAGGTTAGTTTATACTTTATTTTATGTTTACAAGCTTTTATTATTCTTTTTTTTTTCTCTTGTAATCCTATATAAAAGGTCATAATAACGTTAATACATTTGTGGTTCTATTTCCACCATGCATTTATCATGGTATTAGAGTAAAATGATCTTGAACCTTCAAACCCTACTGCCGCCGTAAAACTACCGGTGCTTAAATCAAGCTAGTCACCGATCTACAGGTAGTCCTATCAACCTATTGTTGGTACTGATCTACATGAGATGTCACTTGTTTGTTGTCAATGGAATGTACTAGTCATCAACACCGTTACTCTACCGTTGCTTCGACTACGGGAGTGTATTGGAAGATATCATACATTCTGATTAGAGAAATTATCTCATTAGGTTAGTTTATATTTTATTTTATGCTTACTATCTTTTGTTGTTCTTTTTTTAATTATCTTGTAATCCTATATAAAGGGTCATAATAACGTTAATACATTTGTGGTTCTATTTCCACCATACATTTATCACCTACGTAGAAGAATTGTCATGACAATATATGAGGAAAAAAATAGTTGGGTGAAATTCATCCGTTACTAATAAAACTTAATAGAAAATAATGAATGTATTCCTCATGGATCATAAGTACGATATATTTTGTTGTTTATATTTATGGGACTTAAAATGATGATACGCGATAGATTTTTGGGTGGACAATCGATAATTTCGCACTACACCTATCATTATTGACACTCATGGTGCAGAAAGTATATTTATCTCTAGCATAAGTAAGGATAGTACTAATGCTCATATTATTATTATTATTTGACTTTGTTCTTTGTCACTTGTTCCTCACATAACATATATCAAGGATGAAATTGACAAGAAGAATCAACCTTTTGACATCATGTTTAAGGAGTAGTTATAATAGTTTATGAATCCTTCAAACTAGTTCCGGCCCAACAAATTAGGAATTGTATGTTGAAATCAAAACACTGAATAAGTCGGTGTAGAAAAATATAAAGATATGTCAACTCGATAGCAGTAATTGTTAAGTTGACAAACAATGTTTAGCGATCATCAATAAATACTCAAATCTCAACACTCACTCGTAAGTAAAGACGTTCTAAACCTCCACCTATTGACATAATTATGAAGATTCCATAACCATATACACAGTCACTATCAAGGTACAACCCATACTTGTATAAATCGTCCTTATTTTCACTACTAAATACTAAATTTTAGTTCACATTTCAGTAGGACAACACAATATCTACTAAGTAGATGCTACACTAAACATCCTAAATAGTGCGAGTAGAAGTAAAGAGATGGGAGAAGAAAGTAATGGGTTAGTACAAAAAGGTAATGAAAAATGGACCACCCTAGCTACGTTGAAGAAAAGCAAAGGTGGTAACTTTTATTTGGCAGACCAATAGGGTATGAAATGTCATTTTCTAAGATGACTTTATTGTACATGACAACCACAAATATAGGCGCTACCAAAAATGTCTGCGTAGATTAATACATTAATTCATTAACCCACAAATCTAATCCACTTGGCATCCTCTTCTTCATTCTCATAACAATTATTTGTAGCTAATTGTTTGAATCTTCTGATCCTAACTGCATTATTCCTAACTGCATTATTTGATGATTGTACGAAACAATATTTATTAGCATTATAGCGTCTAGCCCTCCTCGTTTTACCAACCAAAATGAAGTATATATCATTATTACTTCGTTGGACTTGTTTGTTGTTTCGACACTCGTCTATGTACCTACTATTTTCAACCACAAAAGGCACAAGAGCTACAACCAATCTAATAAAGCAGTGTAAGCCTCCTAGCCAAAGAAGTTTAGACTCGGGACCATCGATGAAAATATCATATTTGGACTCTCTCTTAATCGACCGGATCTGGTTATTTGGGTTCAGTCCAGACGAGAGCACTAATTTTGTTTATAAAATCCAAATTGAAAACCAGAATTTCGATCCAACTAACTTTTTTCATAGTTTATTTTTATTTTTTTTAATTAATTTCTTGTCCGACCCGATTATCGAAGTTTTCAGTCTTGGATCTGAACTTAAAATCACCATACAACAAGACTAGATTCAATCCGGATATAGACCAGACCGTAAAAAACCATTTCAATCTGGTCCGTGTCAAAACTTCAGAACCCTAAGTTTGAACGTGTATTTCGTACATATCATGATCAAAGAATCCAGACCTTTCGAACCCTAAATTTATGAGTAATCTACCTGATTTCACAAAGGAAAAAAAAATACTAACTACATCATTCTCACAAACCACAAAGTACAATGAGATTGACAAATGTCTACAACTTCATAATCAAGAAAATGCTATATACATACATATACCCTCTCAAAGGGTAAAAAGTAAGATACAAAAACAAGTCAGATGAAATTGTAAAACGAACTCACCAAATGCACACATGATATAAACTCGATCAGTCATTAGTTATAGAATCCTCGCGCGCTAACGCTTCGTCCTACATCAGCATGGCCACCTAAATCAACCCTTCTGATCAGAACCTCATTTTGGGAGGAACCATTTGTATCACCAAATCTGCTTGCACTTGTATCGTTAACATACGTTAAAGATCTTGTATAATCAAATCCACCCGCCTTGGAAACAGCGGTTGCAAGGCCAATCAACGAGCGTCTTTCCAATGACGTCACAATCATTCGTGGGATTCTCGCTGGAGGACGAGGTTTCGGTTCCATGACAGATTCTTCTTTGCTGTTGCAAAGAGAACTTATATTCACCATTGCTGTTGATAGAATTGATGATCCATAGTTGAGGAGGTTGAAGATGCAGTTCATCTTTTTTCTTTGAAATGGATTTGTCTGTAAACGTATGCAATGTCGTATATATGATGTGAAGGTGTTTGGATTGGTTGCCGTGGTACGGCAACTTTGAAATGGCTCTTTAGTGATCGTGAAGGGTAAATAAGGTGTATTAAGAAGTTAAGAGCCCATTTTTTGACGATATGATTGACAGTTGTGATTCTGCAAAACAATTTCAAGAAATTGGACTGAAAGTGATGCCATTTGCTGGACGATTTGTAAATCATATATTATATTTATAATTCATAAGCATATTGGAATATGTCATACGTTTAAATAACTGGTTCAATATAAAATAAATTATATTGACTAAAAGTAATTTTATACATCCTGCGAATTGGATACAGACCAAAGCATTGAAAACACAGACATCTCCAAGGCCGTTTAGAAACAAAAATTAAGAGTCTATGTTTTTTATGCTGAATAAGGTTGTTATACGACACTGTCACCAAAGAGGCTCCAATCGTTTACCTTGAAGCTGGAAACCGCGAGCTTGAAAACCTCAGCAACAGGTGTCAAACCGGATTGTGCACCTGATGATGCAACTCCAGTACCCACAGAGCTGGCGCTCTCACTCAATGGGCTGTAAATTTATAAATCAACGAGTGAATAACAAGACATTCGAAAAACGTAAGCCAGATTGTTAAGGACAATTCAGGAAATTTTCCCTTACTTTATCACGAGAGGCTCATAGGCTGTGATTAATACATCGGTGTCAACTCTCTTCAGGCGTAGGTTAGCAAGATATACCTGTCATCATCATTTCTCGGATTAGTCCTAGTCAAACTAGAAATTCATGTGAGAAAGAAACTTACTCTGACGATGTTTTGAGCTTCTCTTCCTTGTCGTCCCTTAGAAACTGCCTGCAACACGTAGTAGACAGTGAGGAATGGACTCTTTTAAGTGTCCCTTAGAAACTGCCTGCAACACGTAGTAGACAGTGAGGAATGGACTCTTTAAGTATACGGTGAGTTGTATTCGAGCGCAAACAAAAACAACAAAAACAGATGCATGTAGCATTTCAGTTGCTAAACCAAATTATTGGTCTTTACTTTCAAAGACTTCAAATTCCTTGATTCTATATGGGTTTAGAGTCAAAAAACACCAAAAAACTTTAAGAAATTTTTTTAAACCAAGTTAGCAATTGTTAGACTTAATTGTAGATTAGTACTAGAACACATGAATATTTTAAGAAACTAAAGTTTTAGGGCAAGCTAATACAAAAGTTATGAGCGTTGCTATCAGACTTTTGCACACATTTTGTCAAACTTGCGTACCATTTGGCCAACAGAAGTTGTCACAACAAACGGTATATCCCCGTAAGACAATCCAGGAGCTTCGAAAACACCAGACTTCTCAACCACCTGAATACCAAGTAATGACAGAGATTAAAAAACTGAAACAAGTTAGACTGGTTAGTAGCAATAAGTATGTGCAAATTTTGGGCAGCAGACACTTTCATTCAGTTGAACATTTATATGCACTATCACCATGTTATTTATTGGTTGTACTTGGAAGATAGAAATGCTCACAAAGTTGCAGCAAACAAGGAAACCCTAAAAAACAGCATAGATTAAATGATTTAAAGAATTGGGTAAAACAATTTATTTTTTTCAAAATAGAGAATCATTGTGACAACCTTAAGGATGCACATATGAGTCGGCTAGAAATTAACCAAGACCTTACGAGGGCACCACTGATGTAATGAAGGAGAGCATCTTGAGAGTGGTAGTAGAGTAACACATGCGCGTGAGATACAGCGTTGGAGGTAGGAGTTGGAATTCCAGAACTGTTTTTGCTACCTCATACTTATTCATATTAGCAGAATGATTTCATGAATACATGTGCATAGTGAAAATCACTCAAATCTAACTATTATGGGTAATAACGGAAGAAAACAAAGGTCTCCACTTGAGTGTCTACTGATAACTCATATGCTAACTATTAAAAACAATGATGTAACACTAAAAAATGTATAGCAATATAGCATACAAATAGGATCAGTTTAAAAAAATGTCAGAACCAAAAAAGAAACATAGAACTAACCATGCCACCTTCAACATCTTGTTCAGTGCCTAGGTCTTGGAGGAACCAATTAGCACTCTCATGGTCAGCGACATCATTCTTGAATTCTAAAAGCTCAAAAATTAGACTCTCATCTCGAGCGGGATCAGCAAATACTTCCTTCAAGAGAAAAGAGAAACCCACAAAACAAACTGTAAATTTCGAGCTAGAACTATTAGCAAAACAAAATCCGTCAAATCTCCTAAAAATGAAAACATTAATCATAAAATACCAACCTGATTATCAGGAACTTCACGAATATTGCTCACATCCTACAAAAATTGGATACAAAAGCATTAAAAAAAATGATCTTTCAATGAAGCTAACAACGTCAGTTTTGAAATTGATACAAGAAAAAAATATATAAAAACAAAAAACTGACCTCAAATCTAATTGGAAAAGTGCAAGAGATAGGGCCACCAAACAATGGCCGCTCAGCATATCTATCACCAGACATCTCCAAAGCCGTTAAGGAACAGGAATAGCAGTTTTTCTAGACAAATATAACAACAAATCAGATTCAAAATACAACTACAAACATCAACAATCATGGCCCACAACTACAAAACGCACAAAAAAAACAGAGAAAAGGAAAGTGTTCAAAATAGTAACCTAGAGGAGAAAAGAGGTTGAGATTGGCAAGGGGCAAGCGGAAAAGAGTCGGGGTTTTATTGCAGCGTAAATTCGCGCAAAATATAACCAGTACAATATTTAAGATGGAATTTGTGATACACTAACAGCAAACACGTCTGGTGATTACAGTTTGAAAACTTTAGTGCATCTCTTTCGTTTGATTTCCCATGAACTGTAGAGTTTTTCCTTACAAAATGATCATTCGTGTGTGTGGAACTGTAGAATGAGGACATTGGACTCAAAACAACGAACAGCCTTGGGGTTTGTTTGATGTTTGAGCACAGAGATCGATCTTATGGAGGTATTTCCCCCGTCATTTAACAGCATTGCCATTAATTAATTGTACATCTATGATAGATTGGTTCAAATAAATTTCTTATTTTTTATTGCCTCTTTCCCTGTTCACTGAATGAACTTTTGTTACTTCGTCTATGTTTTCTTTTGCTAGGTTCATATTTAAGTTAAATATGCTTATAGTGTTTTTGTTATCTATGAAGCATAAGCATAGGGTTGGAGTACTTGTGTGTGTATAGGAGAGTATTGGGATGCTTTTTATGATTTAAATAAGATGAACTTAATCTTAGTGTACTAGGAACAGATGGACTACTTACACAAGGAATATATATATATATAAGGTTTTCTGTATAATGAAATTACTTTTCCATTGATTATGTTAAGCGGTGATCTAGTGTGCTAATGTTAACTTGTATCTGTATAGAAGATTTAATATCTGATCATTTTTTTAGTTTTTTTTTTACTTATGTAGAATTTATTTGGCACCAAGTCTTGGGATCTGAAGGGGCAGATCTTCTCTTTCATGGGTTGGGTTGCAAGGATGTCAAATTGATTCTGCTGGATATGACTCCGTTTTCGGATTATGGGCTTAAATCGCTTAATGTTGTTCATTATACAGATTAATGAAGCAGATGGTGCATTTTATGGACCAAAGAATGATAAGATAAATTCTGACGCATTGTAAAGGAAATTTCAATGCACTACGCTAAAGGTTTACATTGCTTCATGTCTTAAGAAGCCAATTTTTAGGTGCTCAATTTCTACTAACTTTGAGAATTTTTCCTGCAGCTGAACTATCAGCTACCATCTCGTTTCAGCAGAAGATGAAGCTTAGAGGGAAAGGCCTGTTATGATACACAGAGCAGTCTTAAGTTCTGTGGAGCCAATGTTTGCTATTCTTTTGGAGCAGTACGAAGGGAAGTGGCCCTTCCGGCTTAGTCCTCGCCATGTGATTCAGAGAAACCAAAAAGTATGCTCTTTATGTAAGTACTTCAGTTTAGTTACCTGGTTTTTCCTCATATGCTAATAACTTGACCTAATATATTTAAGTTTTAAGGAAAAAAAATACAAGTTTCAGAATTATTGTTGAAAATATTTCATGCCAGAATGACTATGACAGATTATGATAAGGCTTATGGAAGGATTTGAATAGATGGGGTGTTATTGTATCCAGACACTTGGAAAACCTACTCAATCCACCTGAAACAAGACCTACTGAAAATCTATGGATTCGGAAACAAAAGATGTCCAATGAGATAGTTTTTCACTCAACAGATTTCATTAACATCAAATTTCCAAAGCAGCAGCAGTGCTCAACAGTCAATTCATGGTCATGGAGCACGAGAAACTGGGAGAATTCAAAACTACACTCAATCATTCATTTCAGTTAAAAAAGAAAAATCTCAGATTCTGATTTCCAATACTCAATACTTGCATGAAATAAGTTCAAAACAATCTAACATTCTGATTCCCAGAAGAAGAACGAGAGACTGAGAGGAACGAACCTTGCTTCTGTTCGTTGCCGGTGGGGGCGCCAGGTGAGACAGACACGAAGAACCGAGAGGAATCGTGAATGAGAGGAGTTTTTACGGCCGATTCACTGTCTTCCTTTAAACTAATTTTCGGTCCCGGTTCCATGTCTGTAAAAAACTGGTGAACCGGGTCGGACTGAAAAATGTATATAAAAAGGTTAAATCTCAAGATACCCGAAAAGAAAGAGAACCAAAATGCGCGAAACACCATGTAGTTCCTATTTCGTGTCCTCTTATGTTTTTGTTGTTCCTCGTTTTTTCTTGTGGTTTTTTTCGACTTTTTTGCTCTCGTTGACTTTTTCGTTTATTTTTGTGGTGTTTTGTTATATTTTCTCTTTGTTTCTTTATTTGCATAACGGTTTTGTCCATTTGTCTTTTTCGTCCTCTCGATACACCAAATATGTTTGGTGTTGTCGAACTTCTTACCCTCTGTCATATATACAAGTTTCGGTCCAAACCGGTCATGTGTGAAAATTTTGGTATGTCATAGCCGTCAATCCCATCATGCATGAAAAATCAAGTCCAAATTGGTCTGAAACTGGAATGATCTTAGTTCAACTTGTTAAAAATTCTGATATTTCGGTCCAGATTGGACCTAGAACTTCCGACTTGGACCGATTGCTCAACCCTACGGGGAATGAACGAAAAAGAGACGGGAATAAAGGATTTTTAATATCTTTGAAACCGTAAATGTGTACTA
The DNA here is from genome assembly GCA_002319775.1 of Fagopyrum tataricum. Taxonomy (NCBI): domain Eukaryota; kingdom Viridiplantae; phylum Streptophyta; class Magnoliopsida; order Caryophyllales; family Polygonaceae; genus Fagopyrum; species Fagopyrum tataricum. Next base: position 32,681,404 of record CM008283.1, on the reverse strand, counting down.
ACTCTGGTATAGTTCACCTCTTTTGAAATTGTTTGTTGGGTCTCTTAGGGCATGTTTATCAAGGGATGCTTGGAAGAATCTTGAAGAAATTTTAGAAAAAGTAACACTAAACAATTAAAAAGGTTCGAGCATTTCAATTTAAAGATGCTTCATCAAGCATCCCAAAACATCTCAAAAAGGAAATGATTGAGATTTAAAACAAGAAAGGATATTATATAATAAAAAAAATGCAATATGGCGTGATTTTATTGGATGTGTGAAAAGTTTAAAGAAGATGTTTTGATAAAGTGTGTAAATTATATGGTATGCTTGAATGGGTTGACGGAGAAAGAAAATGAAAAAAGGTATCTAATAGCTTGAAATATAGATGTTTTGATTATCATGGCCTTATATGACTCCTTAGAGTATTCACATATGTAATACTCCCGACTTCTTATTAAAATAACAAATAAATAGGAAAAAAAAATCAAAATATATCATAGAAAAATAAATAGGAAACCATCACATCCAAAGCTATAAATTTGTATATTTTAATTAATTTGACATTTATCATTTTTAAGTTTAAAAAACTTTAGAGTTTAGAGTATTAGCAATGTGAATGCTTTTGGTAGTTTTTTTCCTCTTACTTTGTTTGTTCTTTTATCCATTCTCCTTCTTGTCTTCCTCTTCACATCTCAATTGCTTGTTCTTTTATCCATTCTTCTTCTTGTCTTCCTCTTCACATCTCAATTGCTTGCCCTTCGAAGAATACAATGGTTTGTATTTGGTTTCTCTTCCAATATCGCCCTTGTGGTTGCCTCCGTCTTAAGTTCGACTCATTCTCACTCAATTTGCTTAGCTTCTAGGAATGTTCGGTATGTGTCATCTTGTGAGACAAATTTGTGTATTATCCGCCTCCTACACTGGAATTTCATTAGGATTATCATTGAGATTATCAATGCATAATTACCTTCGGTTCTTTCTTGCCAAATTCTTTGTAACGAGCTCTTTATTACCTTTGTGTTTGATTTTGTTTTCCTTTCGGGACTTATAAATGCGTCTTACTCCTCACGTTCCAATCCTACGAACCTCTCCAACTTTAGCATTTGTTGTATTCTTAATTGTTGCTTTGTTTCTCTATGTTGAATGTGACACTTGTATATCACGTCATTGTCTCGGCATGAATCTATAATTGCTAGGAACTTAGCTATTTGAACCGCTTGGAATTTGGATATATATTGGCTATGACTTATTAAACTTTAAATTTGTCATGGCTAACCTGTAAATCTTTGAACTTGTCATCATGGACAATGTTTATATGTAGTGACTAGTGTACTTTATAATTCTTGAAAACCCTCCAAGACCATCCACAACGGAGGGTCTCACGACTACAAACCTCCCTCCATGTCATTAAAATGATGACATGGAGGAGTGAGGGGGGAAGTAGTCGCGGGGTCGACACCTAAATTGGTGTCGACTATTTCCCCGCTTTTTTTTTTAATATCTTTTATACGTTATAAAACGACGTCGTTTTAGCCCCTTTTCCAGCAACAGGCGCGCCATGTGGCAGGGGTTTTTAATTAAATTTAAAACCTCTTTTCCCGTATAAATATTAATTTAAGAAAACAAAAAAAAAATTGGATAGGATTTAATTTAATCTATCCAATGACACCTTTGCATATATTTCGATAAAAAAAAATGTTTGACTTCTTGTAACGTACATAGGACTTTACGTATTGAACATTTAGCGTTTTTTAAATTTATGTTAGTTAAGAAGTTACTTTTATCATTATGATATGATATTTATTTGTATATACATTTTTTATATTAAAATTAAAAAAAAAAGTTAAAATAGATTTTATACATAAAATGAGACATTATCTTACAAATAAAAATCCAATTTAAACAAAAAAAAACAACAACTTCAAGTGATACATTAACAACATTAAATAGATCATAGACTTACAATGAGAAATCAACTTCAACATACACGTAACTTATGACATAAGATTGAAATGAAACACAAATGATAACTCTAAGCATACGATATCAACCTTAAATGGACCCTAAACTTAAACATAAATTCAAGTATTAAGCTCCTTGAGCAATTGATCAAGCATTTTCTTTTGGTTGGGAGTCAAGGGATCTACCATCTCCGTCAAAGTAGTAAGAATGGTCATCTTCCTTTTGTACTTTATCTCTTCGACCTTCCACTCCTTGATTTCCACTATTTTGTTCTTCCTAGCTTCGGCAATGGCTTGTAACCTCAATGATTCCTTCTTTAGTTCCATTTCTTGGAGGCGAACCTCAAGTTCTCTAGCAATCATGTCATCCAAAAGTTGAACTGATTTTAAACTATCGTATGACTTTGTTGTACTAACCGGTCTCTTCCCCACCCTCTTCGAAGTAGTTCGTCCTAGAGGACGGACAAATGAGCTATTTGGGGTTCCACCTTCACTGGATGGAGTTCCAACATTCAAGCTTGATGTGTATGCTCCAGACTCATTTACATTTGTCCTCTTGGAGCTATCCCCTTGTTTTGATGATGTTGGTTGAATACTGCTTTGCCATTTTGGGAGATTCTTAAGCATTCGCCAAATGTTATCATGATTGAACTTTGATTTATATTGTTCCATATACAAAACATAAGCCCTTGCAAGGACATCATCGTGGGATTCCTCACTCACTCTCCCCCTTTCTGATATTGCATAAACACCTGTAAATTTAGAAGCAAGTGCATTAAGCTTTTGGAAGCGGTTCTTACATTGTTTTCATGAGCGAGATGGTAAATCTTCCCTCCTTTCGTTGTAATAGGAAGAAACTCGATTCCAATAGGTGTTGCTACACTGGTTGGTTCCTCAGATGACATATTTGCTCGTGTTCATCCATCCACTAATAAGTAAAGTGTCTTAAACTCCTCCCCCAACGCAACCTTTTAGCAACTTCTTCGGTTGTCACTTGAATTTCATCGTCATTGTCTAGATCAATTGCCGATTCATGAGTCCCAAAAGACGGGATGGTAATAGGTGGAGACGTAGGGATCGAGTGTTCATTTGGGTTTTGAGTTTGTTGGTAGGATTCTGGAACATTCGTGCATTGTGAGTTTTGAGTTTGGTGGTAGTGCACATAATTCATGAATTGTTGGTTTTAAGGGTGTTACGGATAACTTATGTATTGTGGGTTTTGAGTTTGGGGGTGTTGCGGATAACTCATGTATTGTGGGTTTTGAGTATGGGGGTGTTGCGGGTAACTCATGTATTGTGGGTTTTGAGTATTAGGGTGTTGCGGATAACTCATGTGTGGTGGGTTTAAAAGCAAAGGATTTGGAAGGGAATCTCCGTTATGATCCATTGTAGTGAACAATAGAGAAAGAGAGAAGTTGTGTTAGTTGATTGAGATGAGAGTAGAAAATGAAGTGTTGGTGTGATAGTATTTTGCTCTTTGACCCTTTTATAGAATGTAGAAATGAACATATATCTCATTTACACAATAATCGAGCATGAATTGACAACTCAGTCACGGGTCCACTATACACAATAAATAACATCTGACATTACATTAAATTGATCGGAAAAATAATAAGGGCATGCATCATCTTGCACAATATGATCGTTGAAAATGAACGTGATACCTATGAACTATACTATGATCCATCCCAATTTGATCAAGTTGTTGTTAATGAGCCAATTCGATCAAGTTGTTTGACATGTATATTTTAATTATATTAATTTTAAAAAATATTTATATTTTAATTTTTATGTCTAATATATATTTATAATAGTATTAGTAATATTTTGTCTTTCAAGAAAGCCAACTACAAGGACCACTAATGTCTTGGACTTTATGTTTACCAATTATACTTGGACAAGCACATTCATTTTGTCTTGTTTACATATAAATATTGTCTCATTCTTGCAATATTATTCTTTCTCAATTTACATCATATGTTGTTGTAGGAGGTCTTCATCAGTTCATGACACTAAACAATCTTAATGTGATTTTAAAACACTATCTCTTGCGCTAACTTTGTACAACTAAAAACACAAATTGAAGATGTTAACAGATTGTATAGGACAACTAAAAACACAAATTCAAGAATTATGACAGAGAGCAATTTGTATAGCATCTGGGCACAAAGTGTACATGTAAGATAGATAAATTTATCTTTGGTATCAGCCACTGTAAAAGGCTTTACTACATGATCAAATTGAAAATGATACATCCAAATGTTTTCACCAAGGACCCAAGTTTATTAAAAAATGAGGCTGATTTTTATTCTAACCTAATTCCCAGAACACACCGAATGGGTCCTAGAAGGATTTTCAGGACAAACACTTGTCCAAACCATCCAAGATTTCAATACTTGTCGATTCGATTTACTCAATAACTTTCATGGGAGCTTGATATACAACAAATAATAGTTAGAAGCTACCCCCATTTACATTTTCTACAAAGAGGTAGCAGCTCATAGCATTTCAAGCTGCTCAGTAACTATCTGAAGGTCAAAACTCGTGCAAATTATGAGCCAATATGTACACAATTGCCCAGATTTTATTGTGTAGGAATTACCTTTACCAGTTTCCATTCCAAGTCTCGGATTTCTCTTTTAACTTGTGCAGAAAAAGCAAACTTGCACGTTGTCTGGGATAAACAAGTATTATTCCCGATACTAATGCTGCTCGGATGATGATCTGCTTTCTAGCAACTGAGACAATATACTCCTCATTTGATCGACTGAGACGGGTTTCAGTATAAAACCATCTATACCTGCTCTCATGCAATTTTCTCTGGTTGTCCTGTCAGCCGTTGCACTCAATGCTACTAAAAGCGGCCTCTCGTGTATATTTGTGAACCTCTTGTGAATTTGAAGGGCTACTTCATATCCATCAGACCCTAATGTAGATACGTCCAGGAATACAAGTGTATACTCTGGTGAAACGTGTATCTGGCATTCCTCGCTTGTGCTTACGGTTGTTACTTTGAATCCTAGGTGCATTAGTAGACCTCTGGTAACTGTTCTGCTAACCCTGATAAATGAACCCATATCAAGTGATGAAATACTGGCAGCAGAAGGTTAGTACAAAATACAAATGTGAAATTTGGGATAATTATTACCCGTTCTCATCCATGACGAGAGCTTTGAATCCCGAGAAACTTGTTTGAACTTGGTTTGGCGGGATATTCGGAAGGATGGACAGAATATTCTCATTTGAGCTCTGGGGAATTCCAAGTTTTACAATGAAGGTAGCAGTGCAACCTTTGCCAAGACCATCACTTTCAATCCAGATGTTACCATCCATAAGATTCACAAATCTGATTTATACATTACAAAATATTAAGATGCCATCCAATTTATAAATTGCTTCAATAAGGTTAAATGGTTACTTGTTCACTGAAAACCAAAGACTATACCTCTTACAAATTGCAAGTCCAAGTCCAGTACCGGAACTTTTAGTTGCTGCTGTTTGGCTTTGAGCAAATTTAGTGAATAAGTCTGGGATATCTTGCGGATTGATTCCAGAACCAGAATCTTTCACCTAAATGAGAAAGATGGGTCAGAAACAATGATGACACTACCGAAGCGATAACAGAATAATGGATGAAAAAAACCTGTACGCGTAGGTAGAATTGACTGCCGGTTGATACTGGTATAAATTCTGGCATTTGAGCGTCAGATTTTGGTAAAGTGGCTGTGATGGATATGCTTCCCTCTTTGGAGAATTTCACAGCATTACCAACAAGATTTAGTAATATCTGCATAAGGCGCTTCTCATCCCCGACAGCAAATTCTGGTATATCCTTAGCCAAGTGTAGGGTAATGGACAACTTCTTCACTGATGCTATAGGTTTAATTAAATTAAGGACCTACATACAATAGGTGCGCCATTAAAGAGCCAAAAACGAAAAACAAGCTTTTAATAAAAGTGAACAATACAACAAGCTCAAAGTATATGCATCAAAATAGTAGGACAAACAAGAACCAGAAAAGGAAAAGGAGACAAAACGGAAGGAAAGAAAGAAAGAAAGAGACGGCTGCATTAACCTCAAGTACGTCGCTAAATAAGAAAAAATAATACCTCGCTGAAAACAACGTGGAGATCAAAAGTTCCAATGTCAAGCTTAAGACTTCCATCTTCCAGTCTTGAAAGATCCAAAACATCATTTATGAGAGTAGCAAGAAGGTTACTACTCTTTAAAATTGTTTCTACCATCAGGCGTTGCTCAGGGGTCAGTTCAGTTTCTTGCAATAGAGAAGAAAGTGCTATAATTGCATACATGGGAGTCCTCATTTCATGATTCATTACAGCCAAAAAATCATTACGCGCACGAATTGCAGTCTCCGCTTCCCTCCTGGCCAAATCGAGGGCAACATTTTGCTCCATAAGTTGTTCCTGAGCCTTCATTGATTCTTCTAGTATTGCTGCATGGGAAAGAGCAACTGCAACCTGTATCCAAATATTACATTATTAAACCATTAAGTCAGACAAATTTTAAGTCCATTCCACAAGTATAAAAATACATATGGACAGTGACGGAGCCAGATACTTTTCTTAGCGGGCCCAATCCTTTCAAAATTTGTGGAATCACTATGTATGTTAGACTGAAATTTAGCTAAAAGTCTCTTAAAAATAGAATATACCATATTTCTGGAGAGTTCATTTGTAGTATCATTTAATAGAAAATCCTTACAATTTTTTAATTACTACAACCAATGGGGTGGGGGTCATTGAATCCGTTGAGCTCACCGTCGTTCAATATGAGTTTATAAAAAAAAATTATATGGGACTGATAAAAATAGCATGTGTATTTGTTCACCCAGTTGATACAGGAAATACTAAGAAGTCCAAAACTTTGAGTTCAATACCCAGTCCCGACAACTTAATTTTTCTTCTTTTTTCCATTCTACTCCCTTTGGTTCTCAATATTTGATATTAGACATTTAAAATTTGGTTCATAATATTTGGCATTATAAGTATGTTTAATACTTCAACTTCCACAAATAGAATTTTCATTTACCTTTTCATTTATTTTTGTATTTCCAAAACATCATTTCCTCTATTCTCATACAACTCTTTACATTCTACCACTGTTTTTATACCAAAATTTTAAATTATAGTTCATCAATAAATGTTACGCCTTCTGCTTTTAGTTTCTTATAATGTGTAATTTTTTTATCTAAGACCAATTATTGAAAAGCGGAGGGATTATCTTTTTAAATCTTTTTTTTAACATTATTCCATAAAAATCCACAAATATGTAAGTATATAACCAAATTTGTAAATGAAAAATCTTATTGAAGTGCATTCTAAAACCCAAAACTTTAACTTTTGATAATTTTCTCGATCATTTTCACAAATTTTTCCCTTTTTTCGCGAACTAAATTGAAGTTAACCAAAAAGAGTAATTCAGAATAATTAAGATTTAAAATACAAATTGACGAGCATCAAATATTTAGGAAAATACTAATTAAGATCATCTAGTTTATTAAAAGAATATTAATCATAAACAAGGGAAAGTTCATGCGATATTGTGGCCGGAAAATCAACATAACATTGCAATTATATGGATAATAATAGGAATAACACTTGAAAAGGACTACATGATGCAATATAACAAGAGGTATCAAGAGTCTATATTCAACCACCACAGAAATGCATCAAGAATTGATCACAAATATCAAAATACATCACCTTTTATTATTAATATTACCTAGAGAGCATTAACTCTACAATGATAGCATTGTCTTATTTGATCATCTATAATCCTAGGATCATTGTAGAGCATTAATTCTACAATGATAGCGTTGTCTTATATGATCATCTATAAGACTAAGATCATACCTATTGAACAGTCCTTATGACACCGTATCATTAATACTCGTATATATTTTCCATTCAAGCAACTTCTTTTCGTTCCGCATAATTTTTAACCACATTTAAATAAAGATATAAGAAATCTTACATGTTTTGGTCAAGAATAAATTAAAATTTATTAAATAATTAAACACTATATAATATTTAATGATGTTCAATAGTTGTCATTAGAGTGGGGGTGGGGGGGGGGGGGGGGGCTAAAAGTAGAAGGTATAATATTTAATGATGTTCAATAAAAAAAAAATTTAAAAATACAAAAACAATGGTACAATGTGGAGAGTTGTAAAATACAAACAATAAATAAAAAAAGAGGCGAAATTCTATTTGTGGAATGTTGGAGTATTAACTATACCTATAATGACATGTATTATTGTAAACCAAAATTTTAAATCTCTAATGACAATTATTGAGAGGGAGTAGACAAAAAAGGTGGGGTTATAATAGAAAAATGAAAATAAATGAGAACAAACTCAGCATATGTCAATTAAGAAGAGTATTGAATTGTAAAGTATCAGAATTCAAAGTCTAACAAAAAAAAATAACACAGATAGTTATTTTCAGTTTACCAAAAATAGCAATATTATATATATATCAGATTTAGGATAGTTTAACCTAGAAGGAACTTATCGGACGAGTCAGCTTCATCTATCCATCTATCACCAATCTAGTTTTCACCTATCCACCAATTTGTGTCTAATCCAAGATTCAATCCTATTTCCAGGGCCGGGGCCGTAACAGTAACCTAGTAGGATTTTCAGGAAAGAAACTTTAAGACTTCTTCAGCAATGATAGAAAACAAATTCAAAAGTGTTAGGAAGGACACTAAACTAAGTGATGCTTCAAAATGCTATGTTATGTTCTGATGAACCAGAAACAGAAAATTTTCTTCAAAAAAAAAAATGCAAAAGTGAGTTAGAAAGGACACTAAACTAAGTGATGCTTCAAAATGCTACGTTATATTATGATAAAACAGAAACACAATTTTGCCTTCAAAAAACCAAAGATTACAGCATTGAATGTAAACTTAACAGGTAAAACATTTTTTCATCCTCTAATAGGATATGAAGGGAGACATGCATTACCAAGCTCCAAAATAATGATATTTCCCAGATCAAATATAATTTAAGTCTACAATGATGCAAATACATACCTGATCAGTGACTACTTCAACAAGCTCAAGTTCATGAAAACGCCATCGCCTTGCACTATCAGATGGAAGCATTAGAACCATCAATGCATAACGCTTGGTTGATAGTTCTGGCCAGTCATTTATCTGAAAATTGGAAAGATGAAGAAGAGGCACACGCACAGCAACCACTTCTCCTGGCATATATTTTCCAGTCACAGGCCGGATTTTTGCGAGTGGACAATTGGGTGATATATTTACAGCACGATTGGTGCTGAATACTTGATTGATTACAGGAAGCTGTATGGGTACAGTATAACCAACAGGGTTTTGTTGATGAAGAGTGTAAGAAAGTTGAAGCTCTAATCCAGTACGTGTAGGCATCCATAATGCACACTCTTCCAAAGCCAAAGTTCTGCCCAACTCAACAAGAGTAGTTTTAAGAATTGTGTGTCTATCAAGAGTACTTCTAATCTCATGAGTAAGCATTCTCACATGCCTCCCTGTTTCTTCTTGGGTACGGATGAGACCCATCTCTCGATCAAGCTCTGCAGCTTTATTTTTCAAGAAAAGCTCCCTTGTTTTTACACTCAGTAAGTCAGGAATAATGTGAACAAGCATAAGTGCGGTTGCACATGAGACAACAGCAGTCAGAATCTTAGCAGTTGTCTGAACTGCTTCAACTGTTCTCGTGTGCACAGTAAACATCCACAAATTAATCAGGTGTGTAGCCCCACAGAGAACAATGAAAGCACCAAACTGAACAAGCACCCATCTATATGGAAAAACAGCAGATTTCTTCACAAAATAGATCAATTCCAAAGGAATGGAAAAGTAAGCAAGTGCAATGAAGAAATCTGATATGTATTGATATTTCATTAGCAGGTCATCGGCTGGCCATTGCGGTTCAATACAATTGCAGGACTCCATTCAAACCAGTCGCTGTGATTCAATTCGAGCGTTCTATGCACCTGCAATAGCACACCAAGAAATAAAGTCAAGCCATGTAACACAGGCCTAATGTGGTTATTAAGTAAGTATGAAACAGCTGAAAATCATTTAAGGGAAGGGATGCGCATTTCTGGTCATACACAGTAAAAACTAGAATCTACCACTTCTTTCATGCAAGGAAAATAAGTATAACCAATTCTTCAAACAGAAATTTACTTATGCAAACACCATAGCATAATATAGACTCTTGACAAATCATAAGGAAGTTGGTGGAGTAAGAACACAGGGTACATAACAATCATCGAAACAGATAGATATAAGATGTCCTGATAGGGATAAGGAGTTTAATAGGCTTTCTACTACTCATGGTATGCCCATTGGTCTAACGCAATCACAATCAAGCAAATTCATTACTAGTTAGTTAGAAGTTTATCAAAAAAAACCTGAAATATAGGTAGTCATACTTGACTCCAATGCTAAAATCCAGCAGAAGCGAACCAACATAACACGGGTAAAAGAAATGAGGAGTTCTAGAGAAGCTAATATTAGGAGGCAATAGAAGCGAAGAAATAATTTTCGAAATAATAAATGTTCATATAAATTGAAGATCATACGGCTACATATTCCACGAAACTTGAGCTCGGAGATTCTTATCCCCCGCTCTCTCCCTCTCCCTCGATTGAGTCTCGATTGAGTGTATGAGAGAGAAAGCCAACGATCAGCTAATTAAAGCGAATCAGAAACGAAGATTAAGACCTAAAATATCTAGATTCAGGTAACATACTTGGAATCAGAGAAGAGCGTTTGATCTGTAACCTCCAAAGTGGAAGAAATGGCTCGTCAAAGTGAGAGTTTGCGACAGCGACGGCGTTGAAGCAACACAATCCCCTAGTATTTCGGTGTATTGTTGTCTGAGAAGAAGGGTCAGCAGACAATCAAATGAGTTCACCCACCAATCACGACACAAGATAGGTGAACTGGTTTCTAATTTTTATGACAACAGTCAACTTCTTATGGGCTGCGCTCGGTTAGGGTATCTAACTCATCCAAGCCCAAATCAAGGCCCAATAATTTGATTGGAAATCATTATCCTCCAACACATCTCTCCATTTTTCTTTTTTTCTAAAAAATAACAACGAATCCGAACTATTACAACAATTATAAAAGTCGTAACTTACGAAAAATAAAGTCGCAACCTTTGTATCGACATTAGGGTCTACATTTTGATCCTAAAATTCCAAATTTAATGATTTGAGTTGTGATGAAATGTTGAATCATGTTAGAGATGTATAAATTATTTTTATTTAGCAATAAATTTGGATTAAAAAAAAAAGTTTCAAATGTGAAATTAATTAAATAATAAGTATAAGGTTGAATCGTGTTAAAAGTTACAACCTATATTTATAATTTACAGTAAATTTAGGTTGTTACTTTTACCTTCGGTGTCGAATTTATGAGTCTATCTTTTACCATAGTTACTAGGATGGAAAAAAAAATCAAATTTTGATATTCTATATTTTTCATCTCATATTTTCTTTTTCAAGTTACAACCTATATTTACAAATTGCGATGACGTTAGGTTGTGATTTTTTTTTAGTGCAAACTAGTTTATTAAGCTATGTCAACCTCAGCCAAATCCAAAACGCCGGGAGGAAACCTCAACGCAACTAAAGTATTGCAGCGTACCATCCTCGAAAAACATCTAATTATTAGATGGACCACCGTGTTTTCAACAATGTTAACAAAAGAAAATGAACACGGAATAAAATAATATGAAAAACACACAATATCATCAACAAAGAGACCATAGGCAGAATACACAAGAGTATCCTTCCGGAGAAGCATGATGGCCACCATGGGGTCAAATTTCACCACCACTCTCGTAATTTTGCATTCAAGCGCTTCCTTCACACCCGGCCAGATAACGAGTACTTGTGTCGTAAGAGGGTTAAGCCCTAGTTTGTCACGCGCACCCACACATTGATAATAGACACCCGCAAGTCCTTGGCCAATGGCCACCACTCCTAAACTTGTCTATGACTTATTGAGAGCCTTATCCGAGTTTAGCTTAATAACTCCCTCAACCGGTATCATTCACCCTTGAACACTCCTAGCCGGAGGCTCCACTCTCCCTTGTTGTATACGTATATTTATGTAGCCCAAAATTTGTCTTTTGAATGAGTCACTTACCATAATACCTTTGATTGACTAACCTTCAAAAAAACTTCTCGTTTTTAGAAACCAAACCGAATACGCACAAACCAGGAACTGAACAACCGTCTCACGTCCATTTATATGTTCAATAGGAAATCGAGATCATGCTACATGAGATGCAAGAATTCTCAACATTTAATCCCTCAATATTATGTTCCCTCTCATGCATCCATAGCTTCACAACCAATAATTGCACCATTTAATCCCTCAAATATTATGTTACCTCTCATGCATCCATAGCTTCTAAACAACAAATAATTGCACGTATCATTCTCATAGTACCTCGCTTTTAGAACTTTACTAACCAAAGCATTGTTCATCCTTGTTTGACCAACATCACTAGGTTAAAATTTTTGAGATTTCTAAAGCTCATCCACCTAAATTCTTTGACAAACATAGATAACCCCAAGCTTTCCAATGAATCCCTCTTCTCTACTCATTTCTTCCACACCAAAATCTCTCACAAAGCCCGGAAATCTCATTTATAAATCATTCATGATGCAAAAGACAAACATATCATAAATTAAGTTGTGACTCTTTGTCGTGCTTTTAGAATTAGAGACAAACTACCAAAATATTTAATACATTCATTGTTGTGTCTTCCTTTCATTTCTTGTTTCTTTGATTCCTTCTTTTGATTCTAAATACAAATATACAAACATTGAAACACACACACAAGACATGTCCTTGTTTTAGTCATGCACCCTAGGTGCTTGAATAAATGTCTGCACTTGCTTGGTTTAGGATTGCCGGTTAAGTGCTACAACTATCAAATGTCTCATATAGAACAAGTAACGAAAAACGATAACAACCTCCCTAGTCTAAAATTAAATCAAACCCAACCAAAAAGACACTATGAAAATTGCTTCAAGCGTAGAAAATAACAAAGTCCACCTCTACTTATGGTGTGTTTAGTATTGAATTTGTTTGTTATTGTTTCGTTCAAAATCACAACTCAACCCACGCCCATAGCCACAAAGTGCACAACCAGTTAAAATTGTTTTCCGATCTCTACACTTCCAAAAGCAAAACACATTCGAACCTTACATCAATGTTGACACTTTTTTCAACACGCCCATTGTTTGATCAATTTGCATTTCAAATTAGAGAAATTGAGCTAGTTTAGATTGATATGATTGAAGCAGTTTGCATTTGTGGTCTTGTTTTATAAATTTGATTTTGATCTCGTATAAAAAGTGTGTTTAGCATATTACACTGATCACGAGTTTGTATTGGTTTGTTTGCTTTGGACTTAATTTTGATATGTACTCTTTATATAATTCAACAATTGAAAGAAATATAATTACAAAAAATCATAAGTATAGAAAATAAGTATATAAATAGTTTGTAAATAATGAAGTTAAATCCAAACAAAAATTTTGGATTGTTTGATTTGTATTTTACCGATTCTTGGGGCTCAGATTTGATTTCTTGCTTTTGTTAAGCCTAATAAATCTATTTAAAAATCAACCTTGCCGCAAGCTTTCAACTTTTGCTCACAAATGTTTATCTTCAAAATTTGAAATTGACATAATTCAAATTTGAAAGCTGACACATTCTGTACAATCGAAGTAAAAAAAACAATGAATTTAAAAAGCGAGGAACAATAGGCAATATTCGAGAAAGTTGATAAAGGGATCAGACTGACGTGCAAATCAAATTTTTAATCAGCAGTGCTATAGAGCCTCTGATTTCTATAATTTTCAGCATCATTTCCCAAAGATAAAGCCTTACTGGTGATAAAATAACAAAGGAATCATGGGCAAAATCCCGGCAGGCAGGCGAGAACAGAAGTGCAATCTCAGGAAGACATTATGCTCATGTTATCGAACGATAATCACTAGAGAATTAGGGTTAATTGTTTGAACAAATCTCATCATCGATTGCACTATTCATCGATACCATCCAAAATGTAATCAAAAAAATGAAGTTTAAAATAAAGAGGAAAAATAGTGAGAGAAATACCAAAGTATAAGCAACGAGGGGTGATTCATAGATAGAACTTAGAAAAGAAAGAGGGCGATTTTGAAGTGACATTAGGGTTTAAGCCGATGGGTTTGGCGTGCTGACAATAGCACCCATCATTATATAGCTATAAGCAACGAGGGTTTCTCTGTGTTGGGCCGTCTGTTCTCTTGCCTACTGGACCCTGGCTAAATAATGGGCCTATCAATTCTAAACTGGGAAAAAGGTCTTTTCAAATGCTACTGATTTTATTTAGGAAACGCTTACATGTCACCTGGATCAACTTCTACGGAGAATTTCCTTTCGAAAAAAAAAGGGCATGTTATACACGCAGCTTAAGTTATCAATTGTGAAGTACAACCTTTTGGTGTTGTTTCTAAGGTATTGTGTTTTGAACTATGATTTAGCTTCACTTGGAAATTTGAGAAAGTTAGTAAACTGTTATTACAGCTTCTATAATTTGATTTGGTGTCTTATGCAGATGACTATTAGGGACTTTTTTGTGATGCTCTGGCATGATTTTGGCTCCTCTCTGGACTGTTATCCTGCTTGTACTTTTGGCTGCCCTCTGAAGTACAACTGGATTACGGCTTCCTTTCCCCTTGCGGCTTTTTAGTTATGCTATTCTAATCTGGAACTGCACGTGTATTATGTATTATGAAATTGGGTATATTAGTGGTGACCACCATTATGTATCTGAACTGTCATGGCTTCCCAGGCCTTTTATCTGTAATGCCTCTATGTTAATTACTACTGTTTGCTTCCCGGTTGTATGGTATGGTATGTTTTCTAGGTTGTTTGCTTATGGAAAACATGTTATGGAAAAGTGGAACGGGTCATCTATTCTTCCTGATACTGGTTTTATTGTGAATCTGGTGATCTCTCGGTTTATCTATGGAGATCAGTCTAATGATAATAGCAGATATAAAACTAAAAACATACCTAAAACATCTAAACGTGACATGATGAATGCCTTCTGTAAGTCCATTTATGAGCGTAATCTGCTACTCGATGGCTTTCTCAAAGTCAGAGTAGTGACTAGAGTACTCAAATTTGTGAATTTTCCCTCCATCTTTGATGAACTAACCATGAAGGACATAATAAAATCCAAGATAACGGCCCCTGCTATTATCAAACTAAAAATTAGTGGAATACAAAATAATATAGAAATCAAGAGAAACAAATATAAAGACTTCACGACCTTTGGGTTGGTGTTCTTGGGTATAAAACTTTTGAACAAATATCTGAATAAGGTGCGATCTGTTATCGGTTTGAAATGAAGATTGCTTTTGATAGGGAAAAAGAACTTTTGGGCTGATCTTAAAATAACCATTCAGAATGAGCATATAGATATGATCATGCTGGCGGAAATCAAGACTAGTATAGAACCTAAGGAAACCAACTGGAGGTTCGCTGGTTTCGATAATTGCCTATTCATCCCGTCTAGTGGAAAAGCGGGGGGTTTATGCCTCCTCTGGAAAAATTTTAAGCTGGCAAACGAAAAAATTAATATCATACACCAAGGTGAAAGGTTTGCTATTATCGAACATAGTAACTACGATAATAACTTTAAATGTAATATTATTTTTATATATGCACCACCGATAGAAAAATATAAGGATGAATTTTGGAAAAATATTACTAGTTACATAAAAAGTATGAATTTCCCATCCCTGATTATGGGTGATTTTAATGATATTTTGTGCCCTGCTGACAAAGCTGGTGGCATTTATCCTAGCAAAACAAGATTACAGAGACTAAATAACCTATTGCAAGAAACTAACCTTATGGATTTAGGATCTAGAGGTAATGAATTCACGTGGAGGAGGAAAAGAGAAGGTGATAATAACACCTTTGAAAAACTGGATAGAGTTTTAACCCATTTCGAAATTATGAATGAATATAACTAGTTGCACACGTGGAACCATGCGTTTACCACGTCCGATCACTGCATGATATCTATTGATCTATGTCGTGTTAAACAAAGTTTCAGAAATAAACCTTTCAGATACGAGATGATGTGGAGTGAAAGGAAAGACTGTGAGAATATCATTAAGCAGGCCTGGCGACTTCATGTCCCGGGTACTAATATGTACAAACTATGCAAAAAACTAAACTTGACTAAAATAAAATTGAAACTGTGGTGCAAAAGAAGTTTTGGGAACAATAATAAACAGGTTAAGAATGTCGATAACGAAATTGAGAAACTACAAAACCAAAACTATATAAACTATAACCAGAATATTAATGATAAAGTCATTAGATAGGGAAAAAAGAGAGAATGCCTCATCGATTTTCAACATAAGTATTGGAAACAACGAGCTAAATCGACAGAGTTTGAAAAAGGTGATAAGAACACAAAAAAATTTCATAGGAAAGCTACTGGAAGAAGAAATAGGAAGATTAAATATAAGATCAAATGTGGGAATGACCAATGGATCAGTAACGATGAAGAAATAAGCAAGGAATTCATGAAAGATTTTAAGAAAAGATTTAAGGCCTCGGGGGTTGACCAATCCCTCTGTAACCAGTTCCTTGAGGTAATCTCTTCCGAGGTTACTGTTGAAGATAACCTCGCCCTAATTAAACAGTTCACCAATAGTGAAATTAGGAAAGCTGTTTTCAATATTAGGAATGAAAAATCTCCTGGTCCGGATGGTATGCCGGCTGTTTTTTTTCAAAAGAACTGGGAAATTGTAGGGAAGGATGTTTGCAGGGCTGTGAAAAGCTTCTATCATTTTGGAAAAATCCTGAATCAAATTAACCATACTTTCATTACCTTAATACCAAAATCTGATAACCCGAGGCCTATCAGCCTCTGTTCTACAACATATAAAATCATTGCAAAAATTCTAGCTGCCAGATTAAAAGTTATCCTTCCTAACCTCATTCATCCTTTACAAAGTGCTTTTGTAAAAGATAGAGCGATGCAGGATAACATTTTAATTGACCATGAGGTTTTCCATGGGTTTAGATCGAAAAGAGGGAAGGAAGGATATATGGCTATTAAATTAGACATGGAAAAAGCATATGATAGAGTAGAATGGGATTTCATTCTTAAGGTCCTTTTTAATATTTGGTTTTCATACTAAATTTGTCGATTGGATATCAGAATCCATGTCCTCTGTGTCGTACTCGATCCTTATCAATGACTACCCTACTGAACCATTTCTCCCCTCCAGAGGATAAAGACAAGGAGATCCAATCTCGCCGATGTTGTTTAACCGGGGTGCTGAGGTTCTGGCCCGTAACCTTCAAAAAGCATGTAATATGAATAAAAAAATTATAGGTTTCCCTATCTCTAAACAAGGGAGCATGATCCCTTTCCTCGCGTTCGCGGATGATATTATCATATCTCCAAAGAAAACTTAAACGCGGGTTCTAAAATCTTTGAAATCTTAAATGGTTACTGTGAGATCTCTGGACAAAAAATTAACCTACAAAAATCAAGCTTCCAAACTTCCAATAATTTTGAAAATAGTATGAACATGACCATTAAAAGTTGTTTGGGTATTGATAATTCGAAATGTTTAGAGAAATATCTTGGATGTCCAATTATTAATGGAAAAGTCAATAAAAAGGTTTTCGAGGAGGTGGTGTCCAAATCAAAACAACAACTAACTAAATGAAATGCATCATCTTTGTCCCAAGAAGGGAGGACGACTCTCATCAAAGCTAACCTAAATGCCAAACCAAATTTTATTATGCAATGCTTCATGCTCCCTTGTAGTATTCATAAGGAGCTTGACCAAATTAATAGGAATTTCTTCTGGAATAAAGGACTAGGATTTCACCCACTTATCAGTTGGGATAGGATCTGTCGACCGAAGAAATATGGTGGCACTAGAATTAGGAAAGTTGAAGCTATGAATAAAGCTCTCCAAATGAAACTACTTTGGAAAATATTAAATGAACCTGATAATGTTTGGATTAAAATCATTAATGAGAAGTACCTGAAAAATACCTCCATGTGGAAGTACGAAACGAAACAAAATTCCTCTTGGTAATGGAAGAAACTTATGAAACTAAAAACCGAATTTGAGCTAGGATTTAGTTGGAATATAGGGGATGGTAGCTCGGTTAACTTTTGGAAAGACAGGTGGATCTTTAATGAACGATTGATTGATTTTTGTTCAAATCCTAATTCGGTCAATCAGGAAATTGTGGTTAAACGTTTTATTAATGAGAATAAATGGGATACCGAGAAAATCTATGAGGAAATAGGGAGTATGCCTCCTAAGGAATGCCTGCATGCGATCACTTCTTACCAACTCCCGAAAACCTTCATCCATGACCGACTTTACTGGAATCCAGCGTTGGATGGGAATTATCTACAAAGTCGGCTTTAAATGCAACTTTGCAAGGACTGGTCTATCAATTTGTGAGAATGAATGGATCTGGGGATTAAAGACAATTCCGAAAGTCAAAAACTTCCTATGGAAATTATCCATTAATGGACTACCAACCAAGGAGAATTTGGAAAAACAAAAAGTTGCGGTTCCAATGGCTTGTTGCCTTTGTGATCATCAATTCGAATCGGCGGACCATTTGTTCTTCATGTGAGAGCCCTTTTCTTTCGGACCGAGTCTTGGTCCTTAGCCGAGATTGTCCTTCCCGCACCCTCGGGCAGGACTGCCGCTCCTGCGAGTTTCCGCCCCTGCGGCTCATGGAACCGCCTCTGCGGTTTCCGGCGGCTGCAGCCGGTTTTGTTGACTCCTTTTACCCATGCTTTACTCTTTCGTTGCCTTCCTCTTTAAGTCTTTCCCTTGGCCGATGAGCAAGAGTTCCTCACTCCTTTCCAGCTTACCACGTTCTTCTTGCTTTCCCTTTGTTTCTTCTTGATCTTGGGTGTTTCCTTCTTGGTTTTGGAAGAGTTTGATGTGGCTTTGATGATGATGATGCTAGTGATATGTGTTGTTGTGCTTGGAAGCCAATAAGGGTGTTTGGTGATCAGTTCCTAGTTACCCACAACAGTGGTAAGCTTCCTTCTTCCTCTTCTCTTCTTTCTTCTTCCTTGTTCTTCCTTCCTTAGCTTAGGATTAGTTGTTTTGGACATAGGATGATGTTGGAATGTGTATGTTGTGGCATGTGTGTGATTTTGATGGAGAGAAGACGTGATTTGATCACGTGAAGAGCCGAAGAGAAGCCACGGGTTTATGTTCTGCACAGAGGCCGCCCCCGCGCCTAGAAGCCGCTGCCCCTGCGGAAGACGTGCCGCAATGCCTGCGCCAGTGCCAGTGCCTTGCCTGCGTTACCTGTGTTCCGTGTCACCGCGCCTGCGGCTGTTCCCTGCCGCGCCTGCGGGTTACCTGTTCCGCTCCTGCGTCCCTTGATCACGCAGGTGCGTTTTGTCTCGGGACTACCCATAGTTGGGTAGCCCATTTCCTTTCCTAGTATGAGAGACTTAGTACCATGCGGTATCGGTTTATGTTGATGAGTATGATATAGATATGTCGGTTACGGCCTTGAGGTTTACGAGTTGGATATGATCCTTATGGATCCCTTGGGTCTAGGTGTGACCCCTTTGTGTGATAGGAGTTTGATATATATATGTATGCTTTGTATAGGCCTTGTTGTCCTCCAGTTTGGAGTGGACCTGAGTGAGAGTTGATCGTAGTGATACGACTTCTGAGATTGAGGTAAGTCTATAGGACTTACTTAGCTGTCATCCTTATATTGGATGTGTGCTTGAGTGGTGTTTGTTATATGCTTTATAGCATGCTTTAGGATGGTCTCCGACCTATGTTATATTGACCGCCCATTGTAGTGGCCGTGATAACCTTTCCCTTTCATCCCGTAGTGGAGTCTGGGAGGTTCTCTGTAGTCAGGCTAGATCTGGTATACGGGACGGACCCTCACCACTCCCATAGGGTACACGGGAGGTGTGCTGATACTACTCCAGCTGGCTATGGTACTCAGAGGCGAGGATTATATTCCTCGTGTCACATATCTTCATATACATTTATTTATACGATTGAGTGATTCGACTTATTAAAGATAAGAAACCGGGTAAATGTGTGATATCATGATGAAGTGTTAATATTATTGATATGTGATTGTGCTCTAGCATCTTCTTATATATGTGTATGGTTAGCTAACGGTTTTATACCGTATTGTAGATCCTTTGCAGGTTAGGAGAGCTGCAGAGTGATCCAGAGGGGTGATCTGCTGAGGGAACGAAGAAGAAACAAAGAAGAAAGGAAATGAGGAACCTATTGTTGCCGAAACCGCAGCCGCGGAGTCAAGTTGGCGCCTCTGCGGACACAAGAGCCGCCCCCGCGGAACAAGGAGCCGCACCCGCGGAGGACTGCGTCGCCTCCCAGGAACCGCCCCCGCGCCCAAGCCACGCCGCACCCGCGGCCGTCTGCTGCCGCCCCCGCGCCCGAGTCACGCCGCACCCGCGGCCGTCCGCTGCCGTCCGAGCCGAGTGTCTGCTGCCGCCCCTGCGGCCGTGCCAAGCCGCTCCCACGGCGTGCTGAGCCGCACCCGCGGCCTGCTGGTCCGCCCCTGCGGTTGGCCGCGCCCGCGGTCCTGTTGAGCCGCCCCCGCGGGTTCTGCGCAGAACGTTGTCTTCTTCGTCTTCGACTTTGGATCTTTGGCTCCAAAGTCCTTCTTCTCTTGTTGGATCTTCTCCAAACACCCACCACGGTTCTTAGGCACCTCTACTGGACCTAAACGAGCTAAGAAACTAGACATGCACAAGGTTTGAGTGAAAACCTCTCCAAGCTTCATCCATGGCCATGGATGAAGGAGGGAGGAAGAAGAAGGAAAAGAGCAGCAAGGAAGAGGGGAAAGAAAGAGGGAAGAGCTTACCAACAGCATGTGATCTTCTTCTGCAGTTCCACAGTTTGGATCCTCAAGCAGCCATGGAGAAGAGATGAGAAGGAAGAGAAGAAAGAGAAGAGATGAAGTGGAAGGAAGGAGTGACGTGAAAAGAGATCCAAGGGAGGAGAGAGGAAAGATTTGGCTGACAAAAAGGGGTGAGGGGACCAAGGGGTCAGCTGACCTCTTGTCCCTCCCCACGGAACGAGGGGTCGGAAATGACCCCTTTGTTATTTTTAACCCGGAACGAAGGGTCGGAACGCGGAAAAAGGGAAAAACGACGAGCCGGCTCGAGATTTTCTTAGGAATAAATCCCGGCTCTCGGCATCTCGGGATTACGGAAAACTACAAAGTGATCTAAGTTCGGAATAAAATTAGTAAAATTCCGGACGTTACAACTAACCCCCCTAAAAACAAGTTTCGTCCCGAAATTTGCTAAACCAACACTCTCCAATCAACCCGTTTCGTAACCCCGTGGAACGCATAAAACGTACACTATCGGCTCTAATCCAAGCCTACGTAAGGCATCACATAAAGACCTCACAAGGTACTCATAACTCAACAAAACACATAGCATAATAAGCAATCAAGGAAGGTCTCAGAACTAACCCGACGGTCCTATCGATGTCACTATGTCTGCATGAAACTCGGGATAGTTCCTCCGGATACTATCCTCCGTCTCCCATGTAGCCTCATCGGCTCCTCGCCTCGACCACTGAATCCTAAGCATCGGTATCTCCTTCGATCGAAGGCGTCTCGTACTCCGCTCTAAGACCGCTATCGGGTTCTCTGCGAAAGTGTGGTCCGGCTCGACCACTAGGTCCTCGAGACTAATGATGTGTCTCGGGTCATGTATGTACTCTCTCAGGTGAGAGACATGAAAGACCGGTGTATACCCTCCAACCGCGGTGGCAATGCTAACCGGTATGCCACCTCACCGACTCTCTCCAAGATCTCAAATGGTCCGACATATCGGGGGCTTAACTTCCCCTTAATGCCGAATCGTCTAACGCCCCATGTCGGTGACACTCTCAACCAGACCTGAGCTCCTACCCTGAACTCGAGAGGTCTACGCCTCCTATCCGCATACGACCTCTGACGGCTCTGCGCAGCCAACATCCTCTCCCTAATCAAGGCGACTCTCGCCATGTCGTCCTGTACCTGATCCGGTGCTACAATGCTAGAGCTCCCGGGCTCGTCCCAACACAAGGGAGTACGGCATCTCCGTCCATACAATGCCTCATACGGTGCCATCGCAATCGAAGCGTGCCAGCTGTTATTATACGAAAACTCGACCAACGGGAGATGATCTGGCCATACCTGACCCCAGTCTAGTACACACGCTCGAAGCATATCCTCTAGAGTTTGAATAGTCCGCTCAGACTGGCCGTCGGTCTGGGGATGGTATGCGGTGGTGAAATGGAGACTCGAACCTAGGGCGGCGTGTACCTGCTGTCAGAACCTCGAGGTAAAACGCCCGTCCCTGTCCAAGATGATGGTCCTCGGGACTCCATGTAGTCTCACAATCTGACGGGTAAACTTCTCGGCTAAACGACTCACCGGCCACGTTTCCCGTATAGGAATGAAACGTGCGGTCTTCGTCAGCCGATCTACTACCACCCATATCGTGTCGAAGCTCCTACTAGGTCTCAGGCCGGTCACGAAGTCCATAGATATGTCCTCCCACTTCCGCTGCGGCACGGGCAGTGGGTGAAGCTCTCCTCCGGGTCTATGGTGGTCGATCTTGACCTGCTGGCAAGTCGCGCATCGGGCCACATATCTAGCTACATCGGGCTTGAGCCCGCCCCACCAATAGGATCTCCTAAGGTCCTGGTACATCTTACTCGCGCCTGGATGCACGGAGTAAGGTGTGGAATGGGCCTCCTGTAATATCCGCTCTCTCAGCTCCTGATCCGACGGTACACAAATACGTACGTGGCGTCTCAAAAGTCCATCTGCTCTCGTGACAAACTGTGGTGCCTCTCCTCTGGACATCCTGTCCCGGACCCTCCTCAAAATGGGACAACTCTCCTGCTTCTGCAGGATATCTCCGGACAAGTCATGTAACGCCTCTAACTCGAATAAACGACCGTCCGTACCCGGAAATCGGATATCCAACTCTAAGCCCATCAAATCCCTTTGCAGTTGAGGTTGAACCGTAAGCCGAGCTATCACCTCCTCCCGAGGTGTCCTCCTACTCAAAGCATCGGCGACTACGTTCGCCTTCCCGGGATGGTATAAAATCTCCAAGTCAAAGTCCTTGATGAGCTCCAGCCATCTCCTCTGGCGGTTATTCAACTCCCGCTGAGTGAATATATACTTCAGACTCTTATGGTCTGTGAAGATCTGGCACGTAGCCCCATACAAGTAGTGTCGCCAGATCTTCAGGGCGTGAATCACTGCCGTTAGCTCGAGATCATGGGTAGGGTAGTTCTCCTCGTACGGCTTCAGCTGCCGTGAAGCGTACGCAATAACCCTACCCCTCTGCATCAAGACGCACCTCAAGCCTAGCTTGGAGGCGTCACTATATACCACAAAATCCTCTATGCCCTCAGGCTGGGCTAACACAGGAGCGGAGGTCAACCTCCTCTTCAGCTCCTCAAAGATGCGTTGGCAAGGGTCGGACCAGACGAACCTGGTAGACTTCCTCAGCAAGGAAGTGAGCGGTCGTGCAATCATGGAGAAACCCTCAACAAAACGGCGGTAGTATCCCGCTAAGCCCAAGAAACTGCGCACCTCCTTGACCGTCCTAGGAGGCGGCCATGAGGAAACAGACTCTATCTTCGCCGGGTCAACCATGACACCCTCGGCGGAAACTATATGTCCCAAAAATGCCACCTCGGACATCCAAAACTCACACTTAGAGAGCTTAGCGTAAAACTCTCTATACTGGAGGACTCGAAGTACTGTCCTCAGGTGTCCCTCATGCTCCTCTCTACTCCGGGAGTAGACTAAGATGTCGTCAATAAATACCACCACGAACTGGTCCAAGAAGTCGATGAAGATGCCGTTCATCAACTCCATGAAGACGGCAGGTGCATTCGTGAGCCCGAATGACATCACGACAAACTCACAGTGGCCGTATCTCGTCCTGAATGCCGTCTTCGGTATGTCCTCATCTCTCACCCTAAGTTGGTGGTATCCCGACCTCAAATCGATACGTGAAAATACGGAGGCTCCCTGCAACTGGTCTAGCAAATCATCAATGCGCGGTAACTGGTACTTGTTCTTGACGGTGACTTTGTTCAACTCCCGGTAGTCGATACATAGCCTCAAAGATCCGTCCTTCTTCTTAACGAAGAGGACCGGTGCACCCCAAGGGGAAACGCTCGGGCGAATGAAACCCCTATCGGCTAACTCCTCGAGCTGCTTCTTCAACTCGATCGGCGCCACGCGGTATGGAGCCTTGGAGATCGGCCTGGTGCCGGGCTCCAACTCAATAGTGAAGTCCACGCTCCTCTGCGGTGGTAGCCCAAGTGGCTCCCCGAATACGTCCTCGAACTTGCATGCCACAGGGATCTCCTCCAGTGATGGTCCCGTCTCCTCCTCCTTCATGACATAACACCAGAAGGCCTCACATCCCTGCCCGATAAGCCTAACAGCTCGAACGGCGCTAATGACTGTACCGGCCTTCCCGAGGTCCCAACCTCGGAAAATCACTCCTGCCCCGTCTCTGTGGAAATCGTCACGGACCTCCGGCTGATGTCCAAAACGGCATGATGGCGGTCCATCCAATCCATACCCAAGATGACTTCTTCATGCACTAAGTGCATGACAAAGAAGTCGGCTAACCAATCTCGGTTCCCCAAATGAATGGGGCAACCGCGTACCTCTCGGGTATCACTAACCCTACCTCCATCGGGTAAACCTATAGTAAAGGGTCTCCCCTCTATCGTAGCTAAGGACAACCTAGCTACACAATCATCGGATATAAACGAGTGCGTAGCACCCGTATCAAATAAAACTCGGACCGAAAAACCGTGAATCTGAATAGTACCTGGGGCTGCCGGCGCTGGAGGATCAACACCACTCCTCAGCTCGAATACCCTGGCATGAGTGCCTCTGGTCTCCTGAGTACCTCCACCACGGCCTCTACCTCGGCCCTGTCCCTGAGCGGATCCCTGAGTGCGGGTCCGACCCTGACCCTGGCTCCTCTGCTGAGAGCCTTGTGCCTGATACTGGGGCGGCCTCTGACTGCCCTCTGCTATACCAGCAGGCAAAGAACCCTGCTGTGACTGGGACTTGCCGACGGAAAAAAGCGGCTCGGTGGCCCATCTGGCCACAAGTGAAACAAGCCACAGGTGGCTTCCTACATGTATCCCCCCTGTGTCCAAACCCTCCACAACCGTAGCACTGAGGTCCTCCGTTGGATGCCGGTCTCGACTGTTGAGGACCAGAACGTCCCTGACCTGTCACTCCGGCCCCTGACCCAGCTGGTGTCGTCCTCTGTCTCTTGTCCGGTCTCCCGGACTGTGCTGCTCTCCTAGACCCAAGGCGGTCTCTCTCATAGGCCGAAGCCCGGTCCTGGTACTCCGCCAGTGAAATACAACGGAATCCCGCCAGGTAAGCGCGGATGGACTCCCTCAGTCTCCTGGAAAAGAGATAGACATGCTGGTCCATTGGGGGTGCGGAAGGTCCCAGCAAGGCTAACTCTGTCCGAAAACGCCTGATCGCCTCAATGACTGGGACGTCCTCGAATCCCGCCTCCAGGATATCCTGGACTCTGTCACTCCTTAGCGAAGCTGGGCAGAAGGTCTCCCTGACGAGGCTCAACAGCTGATCCATCCTGGTCACGCCGCCTCTAACTGTCCTCCACCAGTACTCGGCCTGCTCTCGAAATAGTGTCTGAACTATCTCAACCTGCCTCTCATCTGGGCAACGGATCGCCTCTAAGGCTGACTCAACGTGCCCAATCCAGTGTTCCACCTCTAACCCTACCTTCCCGTCGAAGTAGGGTACATGCTGCTGGTTGAAAGCCTTCAACCATGAATCAGGTCTCGGAGACCTCAGCTCGTCTCTCGGTCTAGCAACCTCCACAACTAGCTCGGGTGCAACCATTGCTGGTGCAACTATCTCTGGTGCAGCCCGAACCTGGGTCACCCTCTGTGTGACCTCAGCTGATCCTGCTGGTGCAGGTGCAGACACTGGTGGTGCGGGAGGTGGTGCTCCAGTCCTAAATGCCTCCTCTACCCGACGTACGTAATCTCCAAATACAGTAGCTGCCACGGACGCTCCCCCGGTCCTGGTAGATGAAGAACCCTGTGCTCCGGACCTAACCACGGTCCTATCCCTAGCCTCGGGAATGATACTCTCTGCGACCTCCTCTACGGGGGCCTCTGTTGCTGGTGCACCCACAACTGGTGGGTCCGCAATGGGGATGCGTCCCCGACCTCTACCTCTCGTACCTGGAGGTCTTCCTACACGTCCCCGCCTTCCTGGGGCGGTAGGGGGAAGTGGTGGTCTACCCCTATCGGGTCCTACATATGCTGTCGCTCTCGTACGTGCCATCTGATTTCGTATTGCGTTTACTTAATTATAAATACGTGGTACTATTTATAATCCGGTATAATAACTTAAAAGCATAAATATAACATGTTCATAATACATATCCAAGGCATGCAAGCCCAAACATCCTAAGGTCACATAGTATCTAGATACATACAATTTCCACAATCACCCTAAGGTCATATTATATATAACTATATAACAACTATGTACTTAATAATATAAATACCTAATTCTAATCGAGAGATCTATGTCGCCGAGGTTTGCGGAAGGAGCGGTGGTCCCGTACATTCTAACCAAACCCGACTCATGCATATGATTTTGAAAACGAAAAGTCAGAACCCGTGGAGGTTCTGTTTTATACCTCATTCGGCCTTTAGAAAGATTGTGAGTGCCATTGTTGTCAACCTAGGGCTCTGATACCACTTTTGTAACACCCCAAATCCGCGGGACTCGGGGTGCTACTGAGCGAGACCTCACAATGGGTCCCGACCCTTAGCTTGACAACAATTTCACCGGACCTTCCAACATGGCACAAATAAAGGTCGAAAACTCAAATATGTTTTTAATGTATGCGGAAACGAAAAGAGAAAGGTACAACTTGGAAACTCAGCCGAGTCCTCAAAACGACAAACCACAATACTAAAGTTTAATCATGCAACAACATCCAACTAGACATAAACGACATAAACCCAAAAACCGTCCCCGTCCTATAATGTACAGAGACCCCGGCTGTCCACTCCTCCACCTCACTCGGCGGCATTCCTAACCTGCAAGTCATCTACACAAACGGTTCCTAACCGTTAGCTAATATTCGAGCCTTAAGGGCTCCTAGGTTCACAACCACTAAGTGGCATTCCAAGCTACTCTAGATCCATCCTAGGCATGCTACTAACATGATCCAACATCAATACTAAGGAAGGAACGAAGAGGAAAGGAGACGAGGAACCTATTGTTTCCGAAACCGCAGCCGCGGAGTCAAGCCGGCGCCCTTGCGGACACAGGAGCCGCCCCCGCGGAACAAGGAGCCGCACCCGCGGAGGACTGCGTCGCCTCCCAGGAACCGCCCCCGCGCCCGAGCCACGCCGCACCCGCGGCCGTCTGTTGCCGCCCCCGCGCCTGAGTCACGCCGCACCCGCGCCCGTCCGCCGCCGTCCGAGCCGAATGTCTGCCGCCGCCCCTGCGGCTGAGCCGCACCCGCGGCCTGCTGGTCCGCCTCTGCGGCTGGCCGCGCCCGCGGTCCTGTTGAGCCGTCCCCGCGGGTTCTGCGCAGAACGTCGTCTTCTTCGTCTTCGACTTTGGATCTTTGGCTCCAAAGTCCTTCTTCTCTTGCTGGATCTTCTCCAAACACCCACCACGGTTCTTAGGCACCTCTATTGGACCTAAACGAGCTAAGAAACTAGACATGCACAAGGTTTGAGTGAAAACCTCTTCAAGCTTCATCCATGACCATGGATGAAGGAGGAAGGAAGAAGAAGGAAAAGAGCAGCAATGAAGAGGGGAAAGGAAGAGGGAAGAGCTTACCAACAGCATGTGATCTTCTTCTGCAGTTCCACAGTTTGGATCCTCAAGCAGCCATGGAGAAGAGATGAGAAGGAAGAGAAGAGAGGGAAGAGATGGAGTGGAAGGAAGGAGTGACGTGAAAAGAGATCCAAGGGAGGAGAGAGGAAAGATTTGGTTGACAAAAAGGGGTGAGGGGACCAAGGGGTCAGCTGACCTCTTGTCCCTCCCCACGGAACGAGGGGTCGGAAATGACCCCTTTGTTATTTTTAACCCGGAACGAAGGGTCGGAACGCGGAAAAAGGGAAAAACGACGAGTCGGCTCGGGATTTTCTTAGGAATAAATCCCGGCTCTCGGCATCTCGGGATTACGGAAAACTACAAAGTGATCTAAGTCCGGAATAAAATTAGTAAAATTCCGGATGTTACACCCCCTTTCACTGGGAAGGTGGGGTTAGAGGTTGAGCTCTGGATTGGGCATGTAGACTCTGCTCTGGATTCTATTCGATGTCCAGCTGACAGACAGATCGAGCTGGTTCAGACTTTATTCCGGGACTTGGCACAACACTGGTGGAGATCAGTACGGGGTCAAGTTACCAGTTATGATCAGATGAGGACGATGATTAGAGAGCGTTTTTGCCCTGCCTCACTGAGGAGGGAGAAACTGCGAGATTTTGTTGAGGTTGGGTTTGAGGATGTACCAGTCTTTGAGGCCATCAGGAGATTTCAGGAGGAGCTGGCATTACTGGGACCAACTGCACCTTCTGCAGACCAGCACGTTTATCTCTTTTCCCGACGACTGAGGGATACTACCCAGGCCTATATGGCGGGATTTCATTGTGAGTCCTTGATGGACTACCAGGATAGAGCCGCCGACTATGAGCGAGAGCGGGTGAGTCAGAGGAGAGCTTCTCAGACCGGAGGGTTTGAGAAAAGGCAACGTACAGGGCAGACCAGTGGTTTTGCTAGTGGTTGACGTGGGTAGAGACGCCAGAGTCAGCCTTCATCTGCACCGATTGCAGAGAAGGGACGTCAGTGTTTTAACTGTGGTGATCTAGGGCATATGAAGCCCGAGTGCACGAGGCCATTAGTGACTTGCTACACCTGTGGTAGGCAAGGTCACAAAGCTGTTTACAACCGCTAGGGCGGAGCTTCATCTCAGCAAGGTTCTTCTCCTGCCAGTGCAGCGGGAGGTGGGCAGAGGCCACCTTGGCAGCAGTAGACTCAGGGACAGCAGAGGGTCCTAGATCGCCCTACGACTCAGGGATCTTCTCCTGGGCCGAGTAGAGGAAGAGGTCGTGGTGGGGGCACCACGGATACCAGAGGCCCACAGGGTCGTGTTTTTGAGTTGCGGAGTGCAGATGAGCCAGTTGTACCTACTGCTACAGGTATCAGTTTGATTCATGGTTTACCTGTTTGAGTTTTATTTGATACTGGTGCTACGCATTCTTTTATTTCTGATGCCTGTGTAGAGCGTCTTGGTTTAGATACAGTTGAGGGGATGCCCTTTATTATAGGGTTACCCGATGGTTGTAGGGTCAGAGGTACCCGTGAGATTC
Organism: Fagopyrum tataricum; assembly: GCA_002319775.1. Classification (NCBI taxonomy): domain Eukaryota; kingdom Viridiplantae; phylum Streptophyta; class Magnoliopsida; order Caryophyllales; family Polygonaceae; genus Fagopyrum; species Fagopyrum tataricum. The sequence continues at coordinate 32,651,909 of CM008283.1, read as the reverse complement.
ACGGTTGTCCCATTTCTGTAGGGACCCGTGTGTTACTAGTTGACTTCTTTGTCATGCCATTAGAGCATGAAGAAGTCATTCTAGGTATGGATTGGATGGATAGACACTCTGCATTTTTAGATGTAGGTAGGAGGACTGTTACCCTCTCTACCGAGTTAGGCCAAATAGAGGTTTTTCGGGGTTGGGACCTTGGAAAGACAGGCACAATTATCAGCGCTATACGGGCAGCTAGATTGATTGCACAGGGTTGCGAGGCCTTCTGGTGTTATGCCATGAAGGAGGGGGAGAGTCCAGCATTAGAGGATATCCCAGTTGTCTGTGAGTTTACTGATGTTTTTGCTGAGCCGTCCAGCTTGCCGCCTCATGGGAGTGTGGATTTCAGTATCGAGTTAGAGCCTGGTACGAGACCCATCTCGAAGGCCCCATACCGGATGACGCCTGTCGAGATGCTGAAGCTGAAGAAGCAACTCGAGGAGTTGGCTGAGAAGGGCTTTATTCGCCCTAGCGTGTCCCCGTGGGAGCACCTGTCCTCTTCGTACGAAAGAAGGAAGGATCACTGAGGTTATGTATAGATTACAGAGAGCTGAATAAGGTGACCATCAAGAACAAGTATCCACTACCGCGTATTGATGATTTGTTAGATCAGCTACAGGGAGCGACTGCGTTCTCCAGGATTGATCTGCGTTCAAGTTATCACCAACTGAGGGTGAGGGAGCAGGATGTGCACAGGACAGCATTCCGGATCAGATATGGCCACTACGAGTTTGTAGTGATGCCATTTGGGCTTACGAATGCCCCAACCTGCCATTTGGGCTTACGAATGCCCCAACCGTCTTTATGGAGTTGATGAACAGTATCTTCATCGACTTCCTGGATCAGTTTGTGGTGGTTTTCATTGATGACATTCTGGTATACTCTCGCAGTGGAGAGGAGCATGCAGGACATCTGAGGATTGTATTGTGCGGGATAGAGAACTTTATGCTAAGTTCTCTAAGTGTGAGTTCTGGATGCCAGAGGTAGCATTCCTGGGTCATGTGGTTTCAGCTGAAGGGATCAAGGTGGATCCAGCGAAGATAGAGGCAGTAACAGCTTGGACACACGAAAACGAACGTCCGTAGCCATTTACAGACGCTTTGTGGAGGGATTTTCTGATTTGCCCGTCCACTGACGAGTTTGCTGAGGAAGACTACCAGATTTGTGTGGTCTGATCAGTGCATGCAGAGTTTTGAGGAGTTGAAGAGGCGTTTGACTTCTGCTCCTATTTTGGCACAACCAGAGGGTATGAGGATTTTGTGGTATACAGTGATGCATCCAAGCTAGGCTTGGGATGTGTTTTGATGCAGAGAGGCAGGGTGATTGCTTATGCGTCTCGACAGCTGAAGACGTATGAGGAGAACTACCCGACTCATGATCTGGAGTTGGCAGCGGTAGTTCATGCACTGAAGATCTGGAGACATTACCTGTATGGTGCTACATGTCAGATCTTCACAGACCATAAGAGTCTGAAGTATATTTTCACGCAGCGGGAATTGAATAACCGCCAGCGTAGGTGGCTCGAGCTGATCAAGGATTTGATTTAGAGATTTGTATCATCCGGGGAAGGCGAACGTTGTCGCGCCCCTGAGCAGGAAGACGCCTCGAGAGCAGGCGATTGCGAGATTGACAGTGCATCAGTTGCAGAGAGATCTGATCTGGTTAGAGTTGGACATCCATTTTCCTGATGAGGATGCCAACTGCGTACTTTAGAGTTCCTTCCTGATCTGTTGGGCGAGATCCAACAGAAAGGAGACCTGCCCGACATTGATGAGGATACGAGATAGGATGTCTCGGGATGAGGCACCACAGTTCCTGCTTGGAGCAGATGGAGTTTTGAGGCGCCGCGGTCGCGTCTGTGTACCTGCTGATACAGAGCTGAGGCAGAGGATTTTACAGGAGGCTCACTGTACACCTTACTCTGTACATCCAGGTACGAGTAAGATGTATCAGGATTGAGACGTATATATTGGTGGGGAGGGCTGAAGCCCGATGTGGCCAGATTTGTGGCACAGTGTGCGACCTGCCAGCAGGTCAAGATCGAGCATTTCAGACCTGGAGGTGAGCTCCATCCACTTCCTGTTCCACAGAGGAAGTGGGAGGACGTCACCATGGATTTTGTGACTGGACTGAGGCTGAGCCGGAGTTTTGATGCCATCTGGGTCATAGTGGACAGATTGACGAAGACGAACGTTTCATTCCTATTAGGGAGACGTGGCCGGTGAGCAGATTAGCTGAGGAGTACACTAGGCAGATAGTGAGACTCCATGGTGTACGAGGACGATCGTCTCAGACAGAGATGGCGATTTACCTCGAGATTCTGGCAGCAGATTCAGACTGCCTTGGGGACGAGTTTGCACTTCACGACTGCGTTCCATCCTCAGACAGATGGTCAGTCAGAGAGGACCATTCAGACCCTGGAGGATATGTTGCGAGCTTGTGTGTTGGATTGGGGGCAAGTGTGGACGGATCATCTCCCACTTGTTGAGTTCTCCTACAACAACAGCTGGCATGCATCTATTGGGATGGCCCCATATGAGGCACTGTATGGACAGAGATGTCGTACCCCGTTATGCTGGGATGAGCAGAGCAGTGTCAGTGGTTTAGCACCTGATCAGATTCAGGATGATATGGCTCGAGTAACATTGATCAGAGAGCGTATGCTGACTGCGCAGCCATCAGAAGTCTTATGCTGATAGGAGGCGTAGACCTCTAGAGTTCAGAGTTGGAGCCCATGTGTGGCTGAGAGTGTCCCCCGACACGAGGTGTTAGGCGTTTTGTCATTAAGGGGAAGTTGAGTCCCCGATATGTCGGACCGTTCGAGATTCTGGATCGGTTGGGAGCGCAGCTTACAGATTAGCCTTGCCTCCGAGATTAGAGGTGTTCACCCTGTATTCATGTGTCTCAGCTGAGGGAGTACATACCAGATTCGAGACACATCGTGAGTTATGATGATTTGGTGGTGGGCCGGACCACACTTTGTGAGCATCCTATTGCAGTCCTAGAGCGAGTATGAGACGCCTGCGTTCGAAGGACATTCCTATGTTGAGGATACGGTTGGTCGAGACGAGGACCCGAGGAAGCTACATGGGAGACTGAGGATAGTATCCAGAGGAACTATCTAGAGTTCTATGCTGGGATAGATGCACAGTAGGATCACCGAGTAGATCTTAGTACTAGCTTGGTGAGTCTTATCTGCTTATCTGCTTATATTGCTATGATGTGTTTATTTCATGCTAGCCTTGATGTGATTATGATCTTATTAGATCTTGTTGTGCTAGTATGATTCTTGTTTATAGCCGGAGATGGTTCTTTCCTCCATGCTATTGTGATTATGATAGGTTTAGCTGGAGATGGCTCTTTCCTCCATGCTATTTTGATGGACATAGTAGTGCTGAAGATGTTCTTCCTCCATACTTTCTGTTATGGATATGATACGGCTAGAGATGTGATTCCTCTATGCCTTGTGATATGTTTATGGTTTGGCAAGAGATGGTTTTCATCTAGGCCCTAAATAGTATAGTTTGCTGCTGGGAGTGATGATTTCCTCCATGCTTAAGTTTGAGGTTATAGAGAGTTTACCTCGGTTTTGAGTCTAAGTTTGAGGTTATAGAGAGTTTACCTCGGTTTTGAGTCCGAGTGGTTTCAGGACCTTGCAAGTTTCGGGACGAAACTTGTTTTTAGGGGGGTGAGATGTGAAAGCCCTTTTCTTTCGGACCGATCTTGGTCCTTAGCCGAGATTGGCTTGGCCGAGATTGGCCTTCCCACACCCGCGGGCAGGACTGCCGCTCCTGCGGGTTTCCGCCCCTGCGGCTCATGGAACCGCCCCTACGGTTTCCGGCGGCTGCAGCCGGTTTTGTTGACTCCTTTGACCCATGCTTTACTCTTTCGTTGCCTTCCTCTTTAAGTCTTTCCCTTGGCCGATGAGCAAGGGTTCCTCACTCCTTTCCAGCTTACCACGTTCTTCTTGCTTTCCCTTTGTTTCTTCTTGATCTTGGGTGTTTCCTTGTTGGTTTTGGAAGAGTTTGATGTGGCTTTGATGATGATGATGCTAGTGATATGTGTTGTTGTGCTTGGAAGCCAGTAAGGGTGTTTGGTGATCAGTTCCTAGTTACCCACAATAGTGGTAAGCTTCCTTCTTCCTCTTCTCTTCTTTCTTCTCCCTTGTTCTTCCTTCCTTAGCTTAGGATTAGTTGTTTTGGACATAGGATGATGTTGGAATGTGTATGTTGTGGCATGTGTGTGATTTTGATGGAGAGAAGACGTGATTTGATCACGGGAGGAGCCGCGGGTTTACGTTCTGCACAGAGGCCGCCCCCGCGCCTAGAAGCCGCCGCCCCTGCGGAAGACGTGCCGCAGCGCCTTGCCTGCGTTGCCTGTGTTCCGTGTCACCGCGCCTGCGGGTTACCTGTTCCGCTCCTGCGTCCCTTGATCACGCAGGTGCGTTTTGTCCCGAGACTACCCATAGTTGGGTAGCCCCTTTCCTTTCCTAGTATGAGGGACTTAGTACCATGCTAGGTATTGGTTTATGTTGATGAGTATTATATAGATATGCCGGTTACGGCCTTGAGGTTTACGAGTTGGATATGATCCTCTTCTCTTCTTTCTTCTTCCGTGGTTGTAGATGACTTGCAGGTTATGGACGCCGCCGAGTGAGGTGGAGGAGTGGACAACCGGGTCTCCGTACATTATAGGACGGGGACGTTTTTGGGATATGTCTTTTTATTGTGGATTATGTAGTACTGTTTGGTTTTCTTATCGGAGTTGTGATGTTTTGAGGACTCGGCTGAGTTTCCACTTTGTAGTCTTTACATTTCGGTTTTCTCATACCTTAAAACGTTTTGAGTTTTCGCCTTTATTTGTGCCTTGTTGGAAAGGTTCGGTGAAATTGTTGTCAAGCTAAGGGTCGGGACCCATTGTGAGGTCTCGCCCGTAGCACCCCGAGTCCCGCGGATCTGGGATGTTACAAAATTATTTCTATTTAACAATATTGGCAGAAGAAAAAAACGGTTGAGAAGCCAAACGTGATAATTTGGAGATATTCTTTTTACAATAAAATTATCCTAAATCATTTTTATTTAACAATATAGGCAGAAGAAAAAAAATGGTTGAAAAGCCAAACGTGATAATTCTTGTTACAATAAAATTAACCTAAATCATTTTTATTAATTTAAGATTTACTTTTTATAATTTTTTTGGGACTTCGATAAACGTGGGCGCGACACGTGGTATGGAAGAGCTCTCATTTAATATTTATATATAAGATTGTCAATTGAGATATATTCTATAATTTTATGTTCATGTTGTGGTGATTTGGATTTTACAATTGTTTATTATGTTGATTCTTATTTTCTACTTTTCTCCTTTCGAATTACTTGGTTTCGAATCCTATCAAGATCCAAACTTTTATCTTTATTTCTTTTGCACTCTTTATGTGGTTTTCTGAGATGATCGTTCATAACCCTCTAATAAGGTCGACTGACCTTACTGTGGCTTTTCACACCTCTCGCTTCGATACTTCTCTAGTTATTTATTTCTTATTTTCTGGTTTTATTTCACGTTAAACCATTTGACCCTACTGGTTTTGTTCTTTGCTTTTTGTCTCTGGTTTCAATTTAGGCTATTTACTTTATGTATATATTTTGTTTAAATTATTTATTTTAGTTTCTCAATTTATTTTTCAAAGTGAGACATCATACTCCTCGTGTTCAATCCTAACTCCATATATTATTGTGGATCTTGTAAATTATTTGTGAGATCTGGGGCTCACACTTCTAACTCTTATCAAACTGGCGTTGTTGCCGGGGAAGGATTTGAATTGTTTTGATTTATTAATATTGAAATGTATTATTTTGTTTAATTTTTCTCCTTGTTTTCTCTCCATTTTTTAGGTTTTCTAACATCAAAATTTTCAAACATGGTTTGAAGTAAAAAAAGCTCGGAAATGAAACTTTTCATACCTAGCTCGTATCCGGAAAAACTCATAAGAGATATTCAGAAGGATAATGTTGCTAGAGGCAACAAAGGATCAACTATGAATCGTATCAGGATACCTATTTCGATGTTGAGACATTAGATGAGGTTGTACAAGACACCACAAGATCAATTGAAATTCAAATTAATTTTGATTTTTAGAAGTCAATTCACGTTCCCTCCTCTAGCGATGCACGCGTTGAAGATTACACTTTTCAATGCTCTATAAAAGGTCAAATCTTTGTTTAACTTTATAATAAATTAGCATAATTATAGACATAAAGTACAACTTGAGAAAGAAGAATTGTATTTCTCAATATCGTAAATGAAGCTAGGATTACAAGGGGTAAGATTGAAAGAACTAGAGGTCTTAGCCCCATACACGATCTTGAGCAATTAAAGCTAGAGAAGTGAGGTATGAAATACAGGCAAGAATGCGGATCCTTAAGAAAAAACTGACTAGGCCAAAGGCAAGAGAAAAAGGCTCTTGAGATGCTATTCCAGCTGACATTAGGACTTTCTTCTAATTTTTTGTACGGGTGTCCGGGCTGGATCCGGCCAAGTATATATATATTTTTTGCCTATCTACAAAAACAAGTAACTTTTTTTTTTTTTTTACTATTCTAGGGTTGTTTCAAACTTATTAAATAACCTCTTCAAAATACTTATAAAAATATATATATGAATGAATAAGAGGGTTGGATATGAGGGATTTGTGGGCAGGAGAGGAGCTTTGTAGAAAATAGGAGAGTTGGAGGAGGGTTGAAGATGAGGTAAACGTGATTCACAAATGCTAAAAGAGGAGAAATGTAGGCTTTGTGATTCTTGATTTAAAGGGTTGGACTATGGAGACTTCTCGATTCAGATCAAAGGAGGCTTCACGTTTCAAAGAATCAAAGAAGATGAGGGTTCACGATTCAAAAATCAGAGTAGAGGAGAGCCGCCGCTTGTCAGCATCTCTACATTTATGGTTTCTGAGAGTGAATCGGATTTCAGAGGAGAGGAGGAAGGCTTCACGTTAGGATTTTTAATCTCCACAGCCATGTCACGTTATTTGTCAATGTCGAAAAATAATTGGACTAGGCCTTATATTACCTAGGCCTTTATTATCATACAAATTTACATTTGTATTTATAAATAAAATAAAGATCGGGGCCGGGCAAGCAGTCCGACCGGACTTTGTAGCTTGTCCGGATCCGGCCAGACTTTTCACCTTATCCATATCCGTCCGTTTTTTTTTCCTTTTTCTGGGCGGGCAGGCCGACCCGGGGTGTATCTTCTCTAATTGCTGTCACCTCTCAAATAAACATGGTAGAAGCTCTCGTAGACCTAATAGTTGATACGATAGAGCTCTTCAAATGGGACAACACTATATTTGGGTGAGCATTGAAGAGCAACTTCAAGTAGCAGGGAGAACACGAACCCCATCAAAATGAGTGAATCACTTACAACTAAATGACCTAAAAGAAGTGTTGCTTGGGAGGCAATCATACATCATTTTGTGAGGTTTTTTTAATACTTTTATCTTTTATTTTAGTTACATTGAGGACAATGCAAAATTTATTTATGGGTGAGCATAATTATTTTCAAACGTTTTTAAAATTTTTCCTTTTTTCAAAATTTCTTTTATATTTTCGAAAACTCTTTTTCCTTACTTTTTAGCCTTGGTCGACCGACATACGTTAATATGGACGACCGACCAATCACCACAAATTCTCTTGCATTCACATTTTATTTATGTAACTTTTATTCTATTTGTAAAAGGAGTAATTGATCGATTGAAGTCCTTAAGATCGGTCGACCTTACAGATTGACGTCGATCAATTTTCTCTATTCTATCAACATGCATTGTTTGAATTTTATGGATGTTCCTTGGGTGATGACACAATTCAAAGACTTCTTTGTGCATCAAGCTAGTTATGAATTGTATTTTAATTTCTCATTTTGTTGTTTATTTTTTCAGTTATAATTATTTATGTTTATTTTTCCAAATCTGAATTTTGTTGTTGACTGTTGTTGATATCTTGATTTTTTCAGGTATGATTTGAAGAAGACACTGTTAGATATGGTAAAAGTCAAAATTTAACTTTTTAGGCATGGTTCTTAATTTGACAAGGTATGGTTTGTTTTACTCTTAATTTGACAAGGATGATCATGAATTGATAATATATGGATTATATCGAGACTTGACAAGGAATTTTGGATGTGATTTTATTGATTTGAGGGTGAGGAAATTGATATGTATTATTGAGACTAAATTGTTGTTTTGAGACTAAATGAAATGGCTTAAATATTGGCTGTAATTATTTTGGTATGAGAGTGAATTTTATTTTATTTTGTTGTGTTTGTTTGGTGTTGTCTATTGGTTACTAAATTGCTCAATTGTTATGTTATAAATAAAACTGAGATGTGTTGCCTATTTGTTACTAAATCGTTGTAGTTTTTTTTTAAAATTGTTTGTTGTTTTGAATATCAATTGTATTGTCATCAAATGTATTTTTTTAAACTTGAATGAACATGACTTATAATGTCGATTGTACCTGAAATATGTACGTTATTTGCCTCTTATATTATATTAGATGTTTGAATGTAATGTATGTTTGCGAGAATCGAAATATAAACGAGCTCATGCTCAAAAGAACTTAGACAAGCTAAGATAAGCCTAGACGAGGCCGGTCGAGTTCAGACGAGTTCGAGCTTTGAGGCGATCCGAATCCGATCAAGATCCAAATCTCATAAAAAATAGACTCGACTTGTTTAACAACGAGTCGAATATGAACATGCTTGGGCTCGACTCAAGGGCCTCGTATTGCACTTGTGATGAGAAGGGGTTAGTAATAATACAATATGTGATAGTACACTTGATGTCATATAGTTGATGACCAATACAATTGGTGACAACTTAATTGACGACAATATAGTTGTTGATAGTACAATGGATGACAATATAATCGATGACACAATTATTGCTAACATAATTGAAGATAATACAATTAGTGACAACATAATTGTTGACATCGTAATGAAATAATTCAATTGATGACTGTATAATTAATGACAACATAATTGTTGATAATACAGTTGATGACAATATAATTGATAACAATACAATTAATGAGAACACCGTTGATAACAAATTGGCAATATATTTGACAATAGTTCAATCGATGATTCCGAGAAAAGAAATCATGTTATGAATTTTTTTAAAAAAATATTATTTAAAAAATTCCCGATTTATTTTTCTTCCTTTTTTTTTGAATCTGGGTTAGAAGCTCAAAAGAAAAAAAAAGAAAGAAGAAGTTATTATTCATCTCAGTTTTATTTATAAATTTATTGATACAACAACCCCTAAATCTTTGGAGTTAGTATTCATCTCAGTTTGCCTCCGCTGATGGACTAGTAAGTAGAATTCAGGTCTCGTGGGCTGATGGAGCACTATCTCCGTTAATCACGTTGCCTACCAATTTCAACATTGCATTTTTTTCTGGTCAAAACTCCGACTTGTTCTACCACCAACACTAAGAACAAACATTTCAACATGGAAACCAAAAATTCAACAGGGCGACCCAAATTCGTGTATCACTGTATCGTACGCAAAAGGCCACCAAAATTGACCCTTTTAACATAACATGACGTCAAATAAGCCATCAAAGTCTTTAAGTTAATAAAGTCAAAATCATTGGGTTCAAATATACACCTACTTTCATTTTTTTTTTTCTTTTTAGTAAAAGATTAGTATGGATTCTCACCAAAATTGGTACGTTCATTTGACATAACATAAAAATCGGATCGGAATAAAAGATCAAGAATCATAATAAAATGTCTCATTCAAATACAGCCAACGCATAATCGAATATTAAATCGAATTTATTAACCTGTCAACTTGACACGTAATATATATTTGTTCAACTATAGCTTTAATATATATATATATATATATATATATATATATATATATATATATATATATATATATATATATATATATATATAATTTAGCTTTCTCTCCAAGTTTATGTACGTATATCATCGTATCATTAGTATGAAAGACTTTTCACAATTTACACTATAAAAACCCATTCAAAATATATATATAATTGGGTCAACACTCATTTGAAGAATATTCAAAGGGCAGGAGGTTTCCTACTACCATCTGCATTGTTGAACTTGTCAACTACTCATAGGCGTATAAATACTACAACAATATGTTTCTCCAACCACAACATATTCAATACTACTCATCTCCTTTTCACTACAATAAACATTTCAATATATAGTAAGATGAAATCCTCAAGAATATTGTGCATCTTGCTGATGGCTGTTCTTGTGGTTCTTGCAACAAACGTTGCGGCACGACCGCTACCTACGACCGGAGAAAACGATGCCTTCTCCGTCTATTCTTTCGGATACGATAAGACCAGGTTTACGTTGGCGTTTTGGCTCGGAAGGTTGTCGTCTGGGCCAAGTGACGGCGGTGGCCATTGATGGAGACTCATACAACAAGCTTAAGCTAGCATGCTCTTAATTAGTTTTTGGTAGGGGTACAGAATATTTTGTACATAAATAATGCTCACCTGTTTTCTGTACGTTTTTGAGTTTTTCCTTCATATATTACTTGATTCATTGTATTAAATTTCCTTTAGTACAAGACATCTCAAAGGGAAATAAGTCTTTCTCATTTATATAGTTAATATACTTCAATCTTGTTCGGCCTATTTTCTCCCTACTTACTAGGTGAAAAATGAAAGGGAGTGGTTCAACACCTCAACTAAAAAAAGTTTATTATAATATGATATCATAATTAATAAATGGTACGTTAATAAAAATATGAATGTTTAGTTAACAGAATTACACATTTTATAAGTAATCTAAAATGAACGGTAAATGCATAAAACAGTGAAGTGAGAGGGTATGAAATATAGATTTTATTATCATATTTATTGATATGCTTTAAATGTCATAACTTGTATGGATTTCGGGGACAGAGTCGTCCCTGGATGTGAAACAGGGTATCGCTGTCCGATCAACGAGTCAGGGACGAGGGTAGACCTGGGCATCCATGGATCCGGCCCGTACTTTTGGGAGAATTCTACCCGTTTTTCCGGGCCGTATCCGGGTCGAGCCCGTAATCCGGGACTGCGGTTTTGTCGGTACTCGTCCGGTCCCTTAAAAATTTTTTTTTCAACAAAGAATAAATATACATATTAAATATATATTTATAACTAATAAATTAAAGCAGCGTAATAGTCGTGAACATTCGAATCTTATTTTAAGGTCTCGGACTTGATTCCTAATACTCCTATATATTTTACATATTTAAATTACAAAAATTTTAAAAAAACGGACTTTCGGGTTGGGCTTAGCTGTCCGGACGGGCTGGGCTTAGCCGAGGGGATGAAATACCCCTCGCTTGGGGGTCTGGGGGCGAAGACGTTCCCAATGCAAACGGTATGGTATACGCATAGTTTGGACCGTCTGTCGTCTGTTTGGACCTTTACTGTAGCATTTATCATTGTAAATCTGTGTTCTATTTTCTTCTTATCTGTTCAATTTACTTCATTCTTTAATTTAGAACCACCGTAATTTATCATTCAATACCATTTACAAAATTTGTCCTAGTTTCACTTTATGCAATGGATTATGGTAGGTGGAATTTTCAAAATTAAAAATATTAAAAAAAAGGGCCAGAAGGGGCGGGGGTTTGTTCCTCAAAGTATTTGAGGATTTTGAGCAGAGGCAATAATTTCACGCTCGGGAGTTCTGCTTTCTTCCCTCAAAATCTTCTCTTGATCCACATCGGGACGCTACAATATTTCTGCGATGAATCTGCCCAGCAAAAAAAGTCGTGAGTTGCATTTCAACCAAATGGCTTATGTTTTCTCAATTGATCTGCTATTAATTTCGTTTATACTAACGATCAGTTGCTTTGTAGACTCAATCTGGTAATTTTGACTTTGTGCGACGATAAAATATATACTTTAAAAAAAATTAGGGTTTCAAATGTGACAGAGGAATCAATTCTGATGGTCCCAATAGTTTTATAACCAGGAATATTTGCATTGGTGGAAAGGGTGTATGTAATCACTTTATAATCATCACCAAACCATCGATCTTTGTGGAATATTGATTTGGGGAATCTGGCGAAGCTTGAATTATGGAGATAGACGGTTTGAACAGCCTATTTGTTATCCATAAAATCAGAATACGAGTCTTTAATCGTTAATGAATGACCCACTAAAAATTTATTTGCACGTTTGATGCTTATTGTTCCTTCGTTATTTTGGCTGAAATTTATTTGCTGTACAGTCATTCTCTGGCAATTGTTGTAACAATAATTGGAGAGTTTCAGTAAGTGGTGTAGTGCAAACTCCTTAGTCAAAATGGTCCTTTTACAATACAGGGAGATTATAAGGAGCTTATAAGCAGAAATAAATACTCATAGGCTCCATATAATACTTGTCTGAGATGTCTCTGACTATTGGTTATTCATATCACAAAACATTGTTTCAATCAACAAAAAAGCATTAGTTGCTTGAAATTTATTATAAAGGAATGACCCCGATACCTAAAGAAAGCAGATATGGGACAATTTGGTTCTTCAAATGCCTTCTCATGAGTTAGAAGATTTTTTTTCCTAATAAGTTTCCTTTAAAAAGTTGGAAGAGGATCAAGCTTAATTTTACTGTAGCTGAAATATGACTCACAAATGCTTCCCAAATTCTCCAACATTTACATTGTAGAATATTGGCACCTAAGAACAACTTTATGTGCATGTTTTCAAGTTAGACAATTACATATATGTAGTCTTAGCCAAATGTACGAGGGAGCTGATTATCCAAGCAAAAGTGATAGGAAGAGCATTACAGTCTCTTCTACTAGAAAGGTCACTTATGCTTGTAAAAAATATATTAGGTAGAAGCTGCGTCAAATTTGCTTGGAGTCTCTTCTAAAGATCTGATTTATGCATGGTGATCACTGACAATGTTGTTGTGTAGCATATGAGAGGGAAGGAGAGGTTCGCTGTATAAACACAGTCTCTTCTTTTTTAGTTTTAAGAATCTATCCAATCAGTGAGAAAATAACATGACTTATCTGGATGATTTCTGGATCAGATGATGCTTCAGAAAAAGCTTAAAAACTTTCCTAGGGGAAATTTCTTACCAATGTTTTTCTTCTTCTAGTAGTTCCTCGTTTAATTAGACTGTTCCACCAGAACCATCATCACCACCACCGTCACCATTTGTCTGGTTGCAACTTTTACTGTATTTAAGGATAAACTGCTTGTGGATACACTACCACATCTTAGTATCTGCATCCACATGCTCGTCCCTTCTTTTTGGGCATGCTTGATAGTGGATTTTCGTAGCCATCACAAAATCTTAAACATAATCTTCTAATTTTTGGAAAAGTTATTCCTTTTTTTAAAAAATTTTTGATTTGCTAAGACCTACTTTGATTAGTATTTTTCTTCCATAATATAGGTTTGGTAGGTACTGAGAGTCTTAGACTAACAGTTGTAATTACGCATTCAAGTTATTCAGCAAGCAGAATTTAGTTGAGTTGCTGAGAAATTATTATTTCACTGAAAGGTTAAAGTATTACATCACAACATAATATATCTTTTAACTTGAGTTTATACGAACAACTACTCTAATTCCAGTCAAATAAATCGACGTAGTTGCTAGACGAATCACTCAAAGACTCAAAGCTATAGTGATCTGTATAGGATGGAAATTCCTCCATGCTTCTCAAAGTGTTGTAAGGATGAAGAGTTTGTAGGGTGCTAAGTATTTGCTGGAGGTCTGAAGTCTCTCCCTTGAGCTCGACGTTCTCTTGAAGAGCCTTATCATGGCACTCGGACATACGTCTCAGTTTGTCTACAAGTTTGTGGTTCTCATTTCTAAGACTCATCACTTGTGAGAAGAGATCTTCTGCACGCCTTTGTTTTCGCACTCTTGACCTGCGTGCTGACTCTCGGTTTGAGACCATTCTCCTCTTCTTCCTTTCATCATTTATCTGATCATCCAACGGTGAGTTGCTACTTTGGCTTGACGGGTACATGTTGTATTCATAGGGTCTGTCGAAATGGATCTCGGTTATAAAGCCCAAGTTAGAGTGGAATGAGTTTGGAATTGCAGAATCCATGTAGTTGATTCTTTTCAGTCCCGACTGATAATATTGAAGTTATGTTTTGGAGAATGGCTTGGTATAGAGTAGAGAAAATAATATAATTGCTTGCCTTTTTATAGGGAAGGATCATTGATGTGGGCCAAATTCACTATCATCTGCTATTGGAGATGCACATCAGCTTCATCAGGTGGCATATTTCTTCACTTCTTTATCTAGCATTTAATAGTGTCTAAATATGCATTATCTTCTAATTCTTTTTTCTTGTCATAAGTTTTGGGGACTGAATATATTCAAATTGTTTTTAAAAACCCACTTGGGACAACACATAATGTGTAAGAAACATCTTAACTCAAAATATGTTGGGTGCTGAGACTAAGGTAGAATTCTGATAAATTAAAATCAAGACCAGTTTTAAGAACTAATCAACTTTTTCAGCACGATGATGCATACGAAGATGAGATTTAGGATGAAACCAAATGTAACAAATATTCACCAATAATAAAACAATATAACAAGATGTGTTCAATTAGCCTGGCTTTTGGATTTGCAACAGGAAAATTTATTTTCTTGGAATGTCTTTGAGATGTACCGTGGAAGCAACAATTTTCAGCCACAAACATAAAATTTTCCTTATCAAACTTTATACCTACCTAGCACCTTTTGTAGAAGATTTCAAACATTTTAATGCACAAAAGAACAAGGCATAATGAACCTATAGAGGCCAACATAGAGTTTTTTCTGATTTTCTTTCTTTATTTTATATTGTTTTTGTATGTTTTTAATTGGGCAGGGAAAGCAAATGAAATTTTTACTCAAATTTGGGGTTCTACATTGTAACAGGTGTCAATCATAGGAGTACTAACAATTTATTGAAGCCACTAATTATATTATTGATTACCCGTGACCCTTTAGAGAATAACCAGTACCATCAGTACACCCTCTCCTTTAATTATGTCCATATAAAACTACCAGTATATCTTACTATGCTTGTTGCTTTTTGCTTCTTTCTGTTTGGGTAGCTATTGGTCCAAGTTGGATATGTTTACTACAATGTGAAATCACATGTATTGCCTAATATTCTGCCTAATCCATATACTCTCACCATTATAAAATGCCAAGAGGCCAGATTTGTTCAAAGTGATCTATTTAACCTTTCGATAAAAACTACTAAGGAGGTTGTGGGTATTTTTCCAACAAAGCATACAATATTTTCATTGTCGATTTCTTAGAAAAAAGCTATAATGAATTACAAATATTAGAAAATTTACAACTGTTGTTTAAAAAAATCAGAAAAAGAAAGAATGTAATTTCAGTGTCTTAGGATTAAAAAAAAAATCATTTGGCTTCCTAAATTTGTTGGAATTTCAGTCAAAACATTAAATCTACATTTGGCTCGGAGTTTTACCGGTTTTTTTTATTTATGATAAGAGGTTAGGATAAAATGATCTATATAAATATAATTGCTGTTGGAAATGGAAAGAGTGCCACCTTGACAAAGAGCATAATATAAAGAATACACTTATGAAGCTTCTGGTCTCCACTAACAATCAATTTAAACATTTAAAATTCTATAGAGTGTGCTTGATATGTAATTGGTTTGTTTTTAGGCATCATCTTTACCTT
Organism: Fagopyrum tataricum; assembly: GCA_002319775.1. Classification (NCBI taxonomy): domain Eukaryota; kingdom Viridiplantae; phylum Streptophyta; class Magnoliopsida; order Caryophyllales; family Polygonaceae; genus Fagopyrum; species Fagopyrum tataricum. Next base: position 32,636,150 of record CM008283.1, on the reverse strand, counting down.
GATACACTACACATCCTTTCCATGATTGTCTCAATATTTTAGCATTACAAGTGTAAATAAGATGGCCATATATACATTATATTTGGTGATAGAATAATGTGACGTTTTGTAGCACACGTTCTACTGTACTGGAAGAAACATACTAGTTCTGTCAATGGTAAAAGCTCATACCATTCCTTCTTCATTTTGTCCACGTTCCTCTCATGTTGAAGAACACATTGTCTTACAGAATCATCATCAAATATTTTGGAGATTGTATCATTGGAGTTTTGTTTTTTCACATTGTTTGTTTTTTATTCACATTGGGCAATGAGATAGTTTGGAATGACATCAGATAGTCTTTCAATTTGGATAGTTTACTCATCGGGTAATTTTCAGTTATGTGTCAAAAAGTGTTTGAATATATAGGCTTATGATCAAATGAAGAGTTTCCGATGGTGAAAAGAACAGAAATATGAGTTGTAATATTCATATTTTTTCTGATGAAATGCATACTTTACAAAAATATGTGCTTTTAGTTATCCTGCAAAAAAAATGTGTACAAAACACGCACATTTCAACTCATATTTTACATTCCCTGTTCGAAAAATAATCCTCTCCCAAATCCGTGTCTTGAATATATTAGGCTTCAAACTGAAATTTTATTTTTCAATACCTAGTATAAGGACAAAACTTATGCTGAAAGCTCACAGCTAGATCTTGTCAAGGGTTTCTTTTCTCCATGATTAATGATGATATTCTTCTCCTAAGAAAATATGTAACAATTCATACCAAATTGATATGAGGGAAAGATGTCGCCGTAAAAGTATATGCCACAGAAATAGAAGAACAAATTTGTCAATCATATTTTTTAGATTTTGAAGCAAAAACAGTTAACTTATTCTAGAATATAGAACCAAGCACGGTCTATTAAATGACAACAAGTACTTAATGTCTCTCTTCTTATGGTTGCTGACAAATTATCTTGTTACTTTGTTGTGTCCTAAAGTAAATATGTTAGTTTAATCTGGTAATGAAATTACGATAAGCATTAAATTGAGAAAATAACATTTTGCCGGGATTAAGTTAGGATAACCTTTTTTAGGAAGAATTCATGTGAAGTTTTCTTAGAGCTATCAATAAATTACGGCATTGTTTAGTAATTATTATAAATTGCAAAATCTATCTTATTTCCTCTCCTCTTTCTTTTTTCCAGTCGCTGCCCTTTTGAATAAATAAAAGAATATAGCGGCCATGAATGTCTTGTTCCTCCCTTTCGTGTCCCTTGTTAAGCCCATGTTGAGTCACACCTGCTGTGACCGTGTCAGGCTTGTTTCCGATGTTGAAGAAGTGTCTTGACCGTGTCATCCCTAATTTGACTGTTTTCGAGAAGTTTTCTGATGCTTCCGGGGGTTTCCAAGTTTCCGACACGTGAAACGGCGTTGCCTAGAGGTTTCCGTGCTTCATATGTTATCGTGTTAGGAGAGAGAAGACAAGAACAATTCTCTCGAATGGAATATGCATGACCTGATGGCCTTCAGAGGAAGAACACAGTTGAATCAATAACAAATGGGAGAATGTCTTCAAACTCAAAAGCATTTGCAAGTTGAATTACAAATCAAGTCACATAACCTAGTGAGATGGAGTTATTCAAGTTTACAAAAGCTCTATAGTTTCCTTATTGTAACTTCCAATTTTTATTTTACGAAGAACATATGATTTAGACTGTTGCTTGCTGCATTCTAACATTCCTCGCTAATAATGTCTTCCAAGAAAGTGCAGGATCTCTCAATTGGCATAATAGAGAGGAATTTCCTCATGTCCAAAACATCTCCCTTGAGCTTAGCATTCGCCTCAGAAACCCGATCATGGCAATCCGTAATCTGTTTGAGTTTGTAAACGAGATCCTGATTCTCACGTTGAAGCTGCGTTAACTGTGACATGAGTTCATCAAGTTGCATCCTTTTCCTCATTCTAGACCTTCTAGCAGACTCTCTGTTTGAAACTATTCTCTTCTTGTTCTTCTTTTGGTCAATGTTCTTGACTTGATTGCCTTCTGCTTCATCAAATGTCAGGAGGTTGACTGAATTTGACGGCAGCTCGTAAAGCTCATAGCCAGCTGGCAAAGATTGATCAGGAACATAGAACTGAAGAGTTGGATCATTGGGTTGCAAGACTTGAGATTCATAAGGGAACAGGTATGAAGTATTGGGAACCATTTCTCTTTTTTGATGCAAGTTACTTATAATACTTAAGAAGATGGTTTTATAGGAACTGAAAGGGTGTTATAGTCGGCAAAGCTCTGCTATTATTAAATTGGATATGCTGGCTAGGTGTGAGTAGTGATGTGTGCATTAGGTTATTATAGTCTCATAAATAAGAGTGCCTGTAGTAATTTTAGCTTTATACATAACCTTGTGTTGTATTCAGCTATATTGTACCAAAAGGAAATTGAACCGAATTGAACAGTTGAAGGTTCAGCTGATTCGGTTCTTGCTCCAGCTTGAGTTTACTAGATCTGGTTACCGGTCCTGGAATTCAGTCCTCAATCCGGCCCGGTAGTTTCGGATATCTGATCCGATAAATTTGTAAAAATCCGATCCGAGAGTACCTGGATATCCGACACTTTTATTCGGATTGGATATCCGGTCCATGTATTTATTACTAGACTAGTCGGATATATTCGATCCGACTTCCCTCTCAAAACCCCGATCCGTATCCGATAATCCAAAAAATATTCCCTGGATTGCATCGACTCGGATCACCAACTACCGGATATTTCCGAATTTGGATTTCTGCGAATCGGATATTTTTGATCACCCCTACGGCCCGGTTCTAGAGATACAAAAAGAGATAAGTAGCAAAATAATATGCAATGTTCAACTGAACCACTCTGTTTATAAAATACAACAGATGAATGAATTGATGTGGACTTTGGTGTAGACGAAGGGACAGAGATACTCATACAGTGTCTCAAAGGAAAGGCTAGAAACTATCAACCCTTCACTATGTTAGGCGAGTTTGTAAAATTAAGTGTTATACATTTTAGTAAAAGAGGGGATTTGGATGATATTTGTAAGGGTAAATATCAATAGTAAATTTTATACTCCATCTAGTTTTCAATACTTGTTATTTGAACTATAAAATTTCGGTTTATAATATTTGGCCTTATACTCCATCTAGGAATGGAAATGGGTCGGTTGATGGATGGGTGTATCAATTTCGCCAACCACCCATCTTACTTAAGTTGTCACCCACCCCGTCCATCACCCACCTAACACTTCACCCATATTCCACCCACCCATTACCTACCGGGTAATCGGTGGTTCGGGTGAATTAGTTGGGTGTGAAGTAATTTTTTTTGTTTTTAGAATTTTGAAAGTTATGATAAATTTCAATTTAAAAATAACACAAATCAAAATTTACTAAATCACAAAATATTGTGAAACATAATAAACCAACAACAAAAAGATTTCCAAGTAATACAAACCAAAATGATGCAAAAAAAAACGTTTTATGCATACAACAAAAGTAAATTAACATGAATCAAATGAAACTCCTCTAAAGCTCGATAAAATAATACACTTCAACAACCTAACATAATAAAAAATATTAAAAAACAATAATTTGAAAATCAAACTTAACCATTGATTAAAATTTGAATGTCAAAAGTATACATATAGGGGTACACGCCTTTATGGCGGAATCTTTAACATCAACATCTTTCAATATAGTATCAACCTACTTGTGCATCGAGCGAAAAACCTAAATTATAATAGCACATACACTAGTGAATAAATTCTCTTAGAGAATTTATTTTTTGGCTAAAAAGTCTCCCCATCAATAAATATTTCCACAAAAACTCTAGATGAAATAAAAAAAATCACCAAACAAATTTTTTTTCTCATCTTGCTTTTTGATGTATTTGGGCCCACATTTAGTAAGAGAAATGTAACACCCCGAATCCTTAGGACTCGAGGTGCTACTGGGCTAGGATCTCACAATGAATCCTGGCCTTAGCCTGACAACAACTTCACTGAATCTTACAACAAGGCACCAATAGATTAAAACAAAACATAAAAGCTGATATATATATACATCTCAAAAGGATAATACAAAGTACTGTTGAGTACAAGGTCAAACTGAAATCCGTACAATAATGATAATCTCAAAAACCCCACGAATATACCCCGTGTACGGAACCCTCAACAGATCACCCCTCCGGATCACTCCGCAGCTCTCCTAACCTGCGAGGGATCTACAACACGGTATGAAACCGTTAGCTAACTATACACATATATAAGAAGATGCTAAAGCACAAACACACCTCAGAAATGATAAACACTTCAACATGATATCAAACATTTACCCGGTTTATTATCTTTAATAAGTTGAATCATTCAATCTTATAAATAGATATATATGAAGATAGGTGACACGAGGAATATAATCCCCGCCTCTGAGTACTCTAACCAGCTGGGGTAGTATCAGCACACCTCCCGTGTACCCTGTGGGAATGGTGAGGGACATTCCTTTATACCAGATTTGGCCTGACTACAGAGAACCTCCCAGACTCCACTACGGGATGAAAGAGAAAGGTTATCACAACCACTACAATGCGCGGTCAATATAACATAGGTCGGTGACCAAATAATAACACATGCTATAAAGCACATAACACACACCACTCAAGCATACATCCAATATAATGGCTAAGTAAGTCCTATGGACTTACCTCGATCTCAAAAGTAACTCGCTACGAACAACTCTCAGAAACGTCTACTCCAAACTAGAGGACAACACAGCCTATACAAGACACACATACATATATATCACAATCCTATCACACAAAGGGTCACACCTAGACCCAAGAGATCCATAAGGGATCATATCCAACTCATAACATCAAGGCCGTAACCGGCATATCTATATCATACTCGTCATAACCCGATACCTAGCATGATACTAGTTCCCTCATACTAGAAAGGAAAGGAACTACCTAACTTAGGTAATCCCGGGACAAGACGCACCTGCGTGATCTAATGACGCAAGGGTGGAATGCAGGCAACCGCAGGCGCGGTGACGCTCAGCCGCGGGGGCGGTGGCAAGAATTGCTGGCAACGCAGGCACGGCGCAGGTGCTGCGGCACGTCTTCCGCAGGGGCGGTGACTTCTGGCCGCGGGGGCGGCGACAGTGCAGAATGAAACCTCGCGGCTTCTCTTTGGCTCTTCACGTGATCAAATCACGTCTACTCTCTTCCATAGTCACATACATACATATCAATACACATTCCAACATCAAAACCCTTAACATACATCTAATCCTAAGCTAGAAGGATTGAAACAAGGAAATAAAGAAAGAAGAAACAAGGAGGACATACCACACTGTGGTCTAGGCACGAAAAAGCTCCAAGATGACACCTCCACTAGCTCTCAAGCTCCGCATAACACTCACACACATCAGCATCACCCACAAGATACAATCTCCAAGCAAAAATCCAAGAAAAACTCAAGCAAGCTCAAGGGAAAGGATGACGAAGCAAGAAGGACGTAGGATTGAGGAAGAGAAGTGAGGAAGATGACCCTTGCTCAGCAAGGAAAGGAAGAAGTAAACCAAAAGGGTAAAACACGAGTCAACAAAGTCAACAAAACCGGCTGCAGCCGCAAGAACCCGCGGGGCGGCGGGGATGGCCGCGGGAGTGGCGACCCGCAGGTGCGGCGGAGATGACCGCGGGAGCGGTTGGGCCAAACTCGGCCAAAGTCAAGCTCGGTCAAAGACCAATCTCGGTCCGAAAGATAGGGCTCTTACAAGAAAAACATAAAATAATGAAATATAGGAGAGCTAATGTGATAGTATAGGTTAAAAAGTAGGAGAGAGTTGTGAAAGAATTTTTATAATTTGTTGTTGGTGGGATGAAATTTTTTTTTGTGAAAAAAGATGATGTGGAGGAGAGATGATTGAAGAGAGAGAGTGGGGAGATATTTTTTTTTTCTCTCTAGTGATAGTGCTCTAATTAAAAATGGGTTAAATGGGGGGCAGAGCCCTTTGTGTATAAGTAAGCATAAGGGAGGCTCTTTTTTTTTAAATGTATATAAAATAGGCCCCTTGTATATATAGAGATTAATTAAAAGGGTGAATTGGTAATTGCAATTTAGAAAAGTCCAAGCCCAATCTATTTTATAAATTCAAGGCCCAATCAAGCCCACTCGGGTTATATAAGCCCAACCAATCGGGATACACCAGGTCCGCGTACACCAGTTCCGGGTAGTCGGGTACACAAGTTCGGGTTACACAAGTTCGGGTTACACAAGTTCGGGGTATACAAGTTCCGTCGAAAATAAAAATCTAAATACATTTTAGTGGTACACAAGGTCCGTCGAAAATAAAAATCTTGCATTTTGTGGGTTTCGAATTATGGATGACTGAACCTCCCTCCCGCCCTTATACCAGCTGAACTAATTGAACTTGGTAATCTATCGTTATTTTTTTTAATGTTAATCCTAATGTCTGCTTACACAAACTAGTGTTGCACACGATTTTTCTAAAAATTTATTTACACAAACATCTCTATTTTATTACAAAAGCATCTCCATTTATTTACACAATCAAGACTCTCGATTTATTTACACAATCAAGCCTCTCGATTTACACAATCAAGTCTCTCTTTATTTACACATTCAAGCATCTCGATACACAAGCCCGCGCCAGGCTCGATACACAAGCCTGCGCATTTACACAAGATCGAGTGACACAAGTTCACGCATAGTCGAAAACCGAATATTAATACACAAGATTAAGGAATGCGTTTTCTCTAGCCTTGGTTGGGGCCAGGAGAAGACCTTCATCTGCCAACGCGGTTAGTTGGAATTCAACAAACCTGTGTTATGGCAACATTCATCAGTCTAAGTATAACTTTATAAGAATTCAAAAAATCATGAAGCTAATGAAATGTGCTTACTCCATATTAGATATCATAGCTTGAGTTCTATGAGCCATTGCCATACCAAAGGCGTAAATCCTATGAGAATCATATATGCATTTAGTTGTAGAGCTAGAACAAGTAATTTATTCTAACCATAACAGAAACTATTTAATTTTCTCCTCTTTTAGAATTTAAATACAATTCCCTACTTAAGTCAAGCAACTTGAGTAGCAGCAACTCCAACATCTAGCAGTGTCACTTCAAGCATTAGGTTACCAACAAATAAACAAGGAGAACTAGATTTATTGATTATACTCCATTTTAGGCATTGAGATTTTAACTCATAAGGTAGGGATGCACCCTTATAACACAAAAGCTTAAGCTCATGGTAGGGTCTCTACTTCATTGGGTCTACATCAATAGGATTTTAAGTTGACATATTCTACAAAGTAGGTTTTTAAGTTGCCCTATGTTTCAAGATGATCCGTATAGACATATCCAACTTACAGGAAGATAAACATGTAAATAGGTCTGCCTGAATTTTTGGGTACTAGGGGGTTGTGAATTGCAATCAAAAGCAGATAACATGGTGGTTAACTTACGTGTTACATAGCAACTTTGTGTAGGGAAACATAAATTACAAGTTGTTTTGTGTAATAAACGCAAACAGAAATTATGCCAATCACAAGAGTTTTCATGATCAGCCTCATATCAAAACTTTGACAATCAAATTAACCGATCCTCCAAGTACACCCAATCAAACAAAAGCAAAACAAGCATAAAGCTGAAGAGATTAAACAAAAACACAAATTAAAGGGATAGGAAAGGGGAAATTACTTTCTAACATCAGGAACTCTCCGAACTGCCCTTAGCGTTGGCAAAGCCGTCAGTTTGCTGCCTTCTCTGAGTCATTTTATCGAACAACCAGAGTGCAAAACTAAGCACAAGAGTCTTTAAGGTTAGAATTGCAGAAAACTGAAGAGGGTTCAGCAATAGGAGAGATAGAGGAAGTGTAACTCCCACAAAAGAAGGGTTTCCATTTCAATTGAGTTAAAAATGTGAAGGCAGAGATTAAGAAGAAGCAGACGCTACAGACGGGGTCCTGAGGAGGCGAGGAAGACCGAGGAGGCGAGGCAAGGTCCCCAGGTCCCGACTCTGCAACGTATCAGACGAGGTCCCGAGGAGGCGTGGAAGAAGCCGAAGAGCGTTGCCGGCGGGGAAGCGAGGAGGCGAGGCGAGCCGAGCCGGCAGCCCCGCGAGGCGAGGGTTGAGGAGGCAAGGAATAGCCAAATCAGGGCTGAGGAGAGAGGCGATGGATCTTAGTGTTTTAAGTTGCAAATTCCCATTTTACCCTCCTTTTTAGAATTAAAAATAAATTAGAAATTGCTTAGGGCCTATTATGTATCCGGTTTACATAAAAGGCTTTACTGACCCATTTTTCTCATTAAAAATCATGAAAGAGAGATATTATAAGTAAAAAGGAAGAAGAGGTTATTAGTATTATTAGATACTAGCTTATTTCCCGTGCCAAGTACGGATTTGGTTTAAACTAATCTATTATATTTATGATCCAAACTATTGCGATAATAAGGAAAAAGAAACTTAATTATTAATATATAAAAAAACATTAAGTTAGTAGAGTGAAATGAACAATATGTTCATCTTTATATATAATAATATTAAGTGTTTATAAACAAAATTATGATAAAAATAGTTTTTTTTATATATAAAAATCAGAAGTGGTAAATATGGTATAAATATGAGCATATGGCATCAATATATATGATTCTCCGTAATTTTCATCTTGTGTAGAAAACTTTTTTTCTAATATTATTATTTTATAATATAGCATTTCTAAATATATAATATCCCGAATCTCAAATTAGGACATATAGTGCATATCAATATCTTCTTTAATATGCATAATATTTTTTGTAAAATTAAAATAATGAGGTGGCATAACCTCAAGACGACATGTGGAAAAAATGTGAGGTGGCTTAACGTAAAAATGACATGTAGCGAATTTAATGTGACGATGACATGTTGCGATATTCACTTCTGCTTTAGTATTATATATAGTAGATGCTCACCTTACATAATTGCTCCCAATCCAATGTTGCATGAACATTAATGTCTCTACAATATCTCCATGAAGTCTAGAACGATGCGATGAGGACTCACCACTCGCCCACCCATGCTAAAAGCATTTTTAGAAGTCACATTAGACACGAGAATTGCCAAAATATCTTTTGTAATCTTTCGCAAATTTGGACACTTTAGATCAGTTTTCCATAAGATAAGAACATCAAAATCTTTACTATTAGGTAATACGATTTCTTGAAGATAATATACCAACTCATGACTTACACTAACCTTCTTCTTCAAAATTTTCTTATAATGGCCAAAATCATCATCATCATCATCAGAAATTACACGTCTCTTGCCAATCAATCTAGAGGTTGAACTTACATATTCTTGATCCTCAATATCATCATCTAAGTCTTAATACTCATAAAAAGATCCAACGGTACATCAAAATTTTCACCTTCTCAATCTCAATAAAGATCATCGTGTATCTTGTTAAAATACTATTCAACACATTTCAGTTTATCTCTTTGGTCTAAAATTGTGTTCAATTGCCAAAATTCCACGTATAATCGACCAATACTTATCAAATTTCTCAAGCATGTTTCTATCCATCTCATTGATCATCAAATCATCGATAGATTCCCATTTCAGTAAAGAAACTTTAACCAGACAAACCTTTCAAAGAAAAAAAAAAGTTGTCGGGTAGTTTTTCATGGAAAAAAAATGATTGTCACCTTGTGGCAAATGTACCTCCACCCATACCCGTCCCACCACCCATCAATTTCACCCACCAACCGCCCACCACCCGGAATTCTTCGGGTTTTCACCCATATATTCGGGTCGGGTGATTGGTTGGGCCGGGTAGTTGTGCACCCATTTCCATCCCTAACTCCATCTAGTTCTCAATATTTGAGCTATAAAATTTTATTTCATAATATTTGGTCTGATAAGTGTTATTAATATTTATAAATATAATTCTTACTATCTTTTTATTTATTGTTTGTATTTTCAAAGTACTATTTCATCATTTTCCATACAACTCCTCCATTCTACCATCGTTTTTATACAATTTTTTAAAAATTATTATGCATCATTTAATATTATAATTTCTACTTTTAGTTTTCTTAATATGTGTATTTTTTTTTTAATCTGGAGACATTTATTTCATCCCTTTCCATACAAAACCCTAAGCCCTAAAAAACCAGTACCAATATGCTAATGACATCGATGGTGTAAGACTCATGGAATTATTTTATTCAAACAGATGGTTGAATCCAAATAGATGAAGAAAAATATGAAAAAATCGATACCTATAATAGAACATTGCACACTGCTAATCTGCAAGCAGAATCTCAATCTCAATTTCAAATTGAGCTGAAATAAATTAAAAACGAAGAAGAAGAAGAGTGAGTTTCAGAAATAACCTAAAATGCAACCAATAATATGCAAGCAGAATGAAAACGATATTAAAAATGATGTAAAGCGTTCAAAACGCTCTCTACTATTCACAAGGTAAAACCCAAGAAACAGGCCAACCGCCGTCGGGGTAATTCCCACAACCCAAATCGCTCTTGCCACTAGCATTCCGCCAAAGGCACCTCCTCGCCACCAACACTCCTCCAATGCTTACCCTTCGACGCCCGATTCGTCTGTCCTTGTTTTCGTTTTCGTCGCTGGAGCCTGATGAAAACTCCGTCCCCTTGTATAAACCCGATTCTACCTTAAAACCCTGAACTCTAAACCATATCTAAACAAATTTCATAGCCGCGAGCTCCTTCTCAGCCATTCAAAGCGGGCTAGGGTTCCGTCTAGCAAAAAGCACTGAAAGAACTCATGAATCGCTTAGTCTTCCGTGGCTTTGATTCTCGTTCGGCCAGATCTGGTTTCTTCATTGGGGCCAGATCTCGTTCTTATGATACTTTGATTAATCTTTCGTTTCCAGTTTCCATGAACAAGCAAATTCATTTGCATACTAAAAAAAATAAAAAAAATCTTCGTGGCCGTAAAGGCTGATCCGTGTTGCCGGTTTTCAACAACCGACGGTTAGAGTTTTCCGTTGTTGTATCTTCTAAGAAATAGACATACGTAAAAGTAATAATAATAATATTATTAATAGTAATAGTAATTAAATAAAAGAAAGAAGAAATCCTCTCTATTTTTTTAAGGACCCTTTTTTAATCGAAATAAATAAAAAAAAATCTCAATTTCTTGTCAAACTACGTCACCAAACTACAAACTATTGGGCCTTTTGACCCAATATTCAAAACTCATGTGTATCTTATGCGAAATCCGCGTTTCCTTCTACCCGATCTCCTTTTTTCACTACCTTTCAAAGTCCCCTTTTATATGGCATGACACCCGTTTTCTGCAATGTCGTCTTCTTAGTTTGATGTTGTTGTTTTGGTGGCGTTTCGAGTTGTTCGTCGAGGAGGGGGCGTTGATTTGTGATCGACTCCTGACGGCTCTGGTGCGAGTCCAAATCTGAGGTGTCCACAATTGTTCCCCAGGCTTCTTACATGTGCACTTCCTTCAAAGACCGACTTTATGCTTGTCGCTTCCTGCTGACTGCATCATTATCCTACTTTCCCCTGAAGACCTCCTATGCTTTTCAGGTTTTTATGTTGTATTTTGTGTATTTCTTTTCTTTTATTGTGGCTCTTCATGACGATTAGTCCGTCTGTCGATCTTTTTCGGCCTTTCGATCCACTAGACGGCGTGTCGTCTAGTGTTTTCGAACCGCTTTCATTTATAAAAAAAATAAAAAAATAATCTGCGAGCAAAATCTCAATCTCATTCTCAAATTCAAATTGGGACCAAATAAAAACGAAAAAGAAGAAGGGCGAGATTGAGAAATAACCTAAAATGTAACTGATTCCGAGCCGGATGCATCGAGAATGAGTTACGGATGAGGAAACCCTATTAGGAGGAATAAGAGAAGCCGATTTCTTTTGAGATGTTTGACACGCTGGAGACATGAACGAGAAACACGTATTCCGGGTCTTGAAAGGGAAGCAACACATGGGGTTTAGCTCAGGGAGGTGGGAGAAGACGATCAAAATCCTAAATCAAATGGGCTGGACCAGATCAACAAAAAATGGGCCCAAACTACATAAGGGTAATTATGAAAATTGATTGTTCTATATCACAATTCTTCCTTATATTGTAGTAATGATAAGAAGTTGTGAAAAATTTTAACCGTAAATTTGATTGGAATAAAAGCGCACGGACAATATTTAAAAGATGTTTGAGTTTTTGCCCAACACGACCATTTTGTTAAGGTGTGTATGTGCATGTTGTTTCGAATAAAATCTCATTATTTAAGAAAAATGTTTTAGAGATAAAAATCCAAGCTGCCTAAATCTTTTAATAGTTTGATTGAATTGATTTTATTATTTTTGTAATCATTTTACAGAATTTGGAAATAATATGTGAAACTTCATATTTGTGTTTCATTAAAAATACTGAAGATATTCTGGAAAAATCATCAACTATAATAAGAAAATAAGATGCACCATAAATGGAAGGTGACCTATAAGGTCCCAAAATATCGTGGTGAATAAGTTCAAGAATAATCTTAGAAATGGATTTGCTAATAGGATAGGATAATTTTGTTTGTTTTGCTCTATGACAAATATCACAAGGAATTTATTTGAAAATAAATTGGAAATTTTGGTGTTAGGGATCGAGGTAATGACTTGGGACGTAGGATGTCCTAATAGAGTGTGTCAAAGAATGGACGAATGCGGAATAGATCTAACATGGGTGCCGGTTAGAGATGAAAAATCAAAAACCACATCTAATAAACTCCATCACGAGTTTCACCAGCTCCAATCAAAGTCCGCGTAACTGGGTCTTGAATAACACAAAGTTTAGAGGTTAAGCTAATTATGCATTTTTATTGTTCAGTAAGACAAGCTATATATATAAGGTTGCATTTTAAATCCGGTACATAAAGTACATGAGTAAGAGTAATATATCGATTAAGAACAATAGTACTTGCACAAGTTGCTTTAAAAATTGTACCGTTAGGTAATTGAATTGTATAAGGATTAACATTTTGTAAATTAGAGAGAAGATCCATTTTACCCGTCATATGGAATGAAGTTGTAACACCCCGAATCCGTAGGACTCGAGGCGCTACTGGGCTAGGATCTCACAATGGATCCTGACCCTAGCCTGACAACAAGTTCACTGGATCTTACAACAAGACACAAATAGATTAAAACCAAAACATAAAACTATGATATATAAATCAAAAGGTTTATACAAGGTACCGCTGAGTACAATCAAAACATATATTGTACATAACAAAAGATCCCACATCCCACGATAATGTCCTAGTGTACGGAGCCCTCAGCGGATCACCCCCTCTGGATCACTCTGCAGCTCTCCTAATCTGCAAAGGATCTACAACACGGTATAAAACCGAAAGCTAACCATACACAAATATATAGAAGATGCAAGAGCACAAACACACTTCAAGAATCATAACATATAAACATGTTGTCACACATGTACCCGGTTAATTATCTTTATATAGTCCAACACTCAAATCATATAAATATCTGCATATGAATATATGTGACACGAGAAATATATATAATCCTCGCCTCTGAGTGCTATAGCTAGCTGGAGTGGTATAAGCGCACCTTCCCGTATACCATAAGGAGTGGTAAGTGCCCTTCCCGTATACCAGATCTAGCCTGACTACAGAGAACCTCCTAGACTCCACTACGGGATGAAAGAGAAAGGTTATCACAACCACTACAATGGGCGGTCAATATAACATAGGTCGGTGACCAAATAATAACACATGCTATAAAGCACATAACACACACCACTCAAGCATACATCCAATATAAAGATGGTAGCTAAGTAAGTCCTATGGACTTACCTCAACCTCAAAAGTAGTCTCAAACCCGATCAGCTCCAACTCTAGAGAACAACATTGCCTAATAACAAGGCATAGCAAGATATCAAACTCTTATCCATCAAAGGGGTCACACCTAGACCCAAGGGATCCATAAGGATCGTATCCAACTTATAAACCTCAAAGCCCTAACCGGCATATAACGATATCATACTCATCATCATTCTATCCTAAAATACATACTTAGCATGCTACTTGTAACACCCCAAATCCGCGGGACTCGGGGTGCTACGGGCGAGACCTCACAATGGGTCCCGACCCTTAGCTTGACAACAATTTCCCGGACCTTCCAACAAGGCAAAAATAAAGGCAAAAACTGGAAATCGTTTTTAATGATGCGGAAACGGAAAGTAAAGGGTACAAAGTGGAAACTCAGCCGAGTCCTCAAAATGACACAATTCCAATACGAAACTTAAACCGTACAACATAATCCTCAATACGAAAACATAACCCAAAAACGTCCCCGTCCTATAATGTACGGAGACCCCGGCTGTCCACTCCTCCACCTCACTCGGCGGCATTCCTAACCTGCAAGTCATCTACAAAACGGTTTAAAACCGTTAGCTCATATTCTAAGCATTAGAAAAGCGGTGAAGGCACAAACACATACATATCACACATGATAAAACACGCAAGTCCCGTTTATTATCTTTTTATTACTTAGTCATATCCCGTTATAATTCAACTTCGGTTGTGACACGAGACCACCGTGATCTCGCCTCGGTTCCTACTTACCGGCAAAGAATGGTACGGATGCACCCGACCATATCACCCGCCGGGCTAGTCGCCGAGAATCTCCTAGAGTAACGCCGAGTCAGGCAGATTGTCACCGCCCCTTATCATACACTTGGGCCAAACAATAATATAAGGTCGGTGGTCCTATTTACCGGTTTAGATGTTATAACAAGAACATAAACACACACCACCAAGCACACATCAATGCTAATACGTAAAATACGAGCTAAGTAAGTCCGGAGACTGACCTCGTCACCACACTCTTGCTTCCTTAAGGAGGAAGCCCACAACCTGCTCACAAGAGATATGCATATCAATACATACTCACACTCAAGAAGTCTTAGACTTCACTCAAGTGATCTATGCAAGATCACCTAACCCTCAAACTAGGAATGCATCCTAGGTACCAAGTATTCATCACACTCTCAACACATGCAACAGCCCACAACAGTCCATAATTCCACAAGAGTAATCCTCAACCAAAGAGGCACAAGTTAGCCTAGAAGGTCCATCATGCTCACATGCTCATATCCATCACTTACATCGGGCCTTAAGGGCTCCTAGGTTCACAACCACTAAGTGGCATTCCGAGCTACTCTAGATCCATCCTAGGCATGCTACTAACAAGATCCAACATCAATACTAAGGAAGGAACGAAGAGGAAAGGAGAGGAGAGACCTACTGTTGCCGAAACCGC
The DNA here is from genome assembly GCA_002319775.1 of Fagopyrum tataricum. Classification (NCBI taxonomy): domain Eukaryota; kingdom Viridiplantae; phylum Streptophyta; class Magnoliopsida; order Caryophyllales; family Polygonaceae; genus Fagopyrum; species Fagopyrum tataricum. The sequence goes on along the minus strand of CM008283.1, from coordinate 32,620,799 downwards.
AGCCGCGGAGTCAAGCCGGCGCCCCCTGCGGACACAGGAGCCGCCCCCGCGGAACAAGGAGCCGCACCCGCGGAGGACTGCGTCGCCTGCCAGGAGCCGCACCCGCGCCCGAGTCACGCTGCACCCGCGGCCGTCTGTTGCCTCCCCCGAGCCCGAGTCACGCCGCACCGCGACCGTCCGCTGCCGCCCGAGCCAAGTGCCTGCCGCCGCCCCTACGACCGTGCCGAGCCGTGCCCGCGGCGTGCCGAGCCGCACCCGCGGCGTGCTGAGCCGCACCCGCGGCCTGCTGGTCCGCCCCTGCGGCTGGCCGCTCCCGCGGTCCTGTTGAGCCGCCCCCGCGGGTTCTGCGCAGAACGTCGTATTCTTCGTCTTCGACTGTGGATCCTTGGCTCCAAAGTCCTTCTCTTGCTGGATCTTCTCCAAACACTCTCCACGGGTCTTAGGCACCTCTCCTTGATCTAAACGAGCTAAGGACCTAGACATGCACAAGGGTTGAGTGAAAAACTCTCCAAGCTTCATCCATGGCCATGGATGAAGGAGGAAGGAAGAAGAAGGGAAAGAGCAGCAAGGAAGAGAGGGAAGGAAGAGGGAAGAGCTTACCAACAGCCTGTGATCTTCTTCTGCAGTTCCACCATTTGGATACTCAAGCAGCCATGGAGAAGAGATGAGAAGGAAAGAGAAGAGAGTGAAGAGATGGAGTGAAAGGAGTGTAACGTGCAAAGTGATCCAAGGGAGGAGAGAGGGAAGACTTTGGCTGACAAAAGGGGTGAGGGGACCAAGGGGTCAGCTGACCTCTTGTCCCTCCCCACGGAACGAAGGGTCAGTTCCACAATTTGCTATTTTTAACCCGGAACGAAGGGTCGGAACGCGGAAAAGGAGGAAAAACGACGAGTCGGCTCGGGATTTTCTTAGGAATAAATCCCGGCTCTCGGCATCTCGGGATTACGGGATAACTACAAGGTGCTCCAAGTCCGGAATTAAATTAATAAAATTCCGGGCTTTACACTACTAACCCTCATACTAGGAAAGGAAAGGATCCATACTACTCTTGTAGATCCTGGACAAGACGCACCTGCGTGACAAGAGGGACGCAGGGGCGAAGCAAGGCAAACCGCAGGCGCGGCGGCACAAGGACGCAGGCGCGGTGACCGTGGCCGCGGGGGCGGCGGCTTCCGGACGCGGGTGCGGTGACAGTCTTCTGCAGGGGCGGCGACAATCTTCCGCAGGGGCGGCGGTACTGGAACGCGGGGGCGGCGACAGTGCAGAGTATGATCCCGCGATTCCTCTTCGGCTCTTCACGTGATGGAATCACGTCTTCATCAACCATTAATCATACATATGCATATATACACACATTCCAACATCAATCTACATCCAATACATCTAATCCTAAGCTAAGGAAGAGGAAAAAAATCAAAGAAGAAGAAAGGAGAAGAGAAAAGACTTACCACTGTTGTGGTCCTATCCAAGGAAATATCACAACCAACCTCACTGGCTTCCAAGCTCAGCAACACACATCAAGCTCATCAACATCATCATCCACACAACAAAACACTTTCAAACTCAAAGAAAATCAAGATCAAGATCAAGGAAGGAAAGGAGAAAGAAGAAGCACGTAGGTTTAGCTGGGAAAGGAGATGGAAACCGTTGCTCACGAGGCCAAATAAGAAGTTTAAGGAGGAAGTAACAAAAGGGTAAAGCACGGGTCAAAAGGTCAACAAAGCCGGCTGCAGGCTCAGGAAACCGCAGGAGCGGAAATTCCTGGCCGTAGGGGCGGATAACGCAGGAAGCCGCAGGGGCGGCTAGGCCAAAACGGCTCCAAAAACTTTATAAACAAATCAAATGAGTGATATAACTGTCTCAATGGTTTTATAAACAAATCAAATGAGTGATATAACTGTCTCAATGGTTTTAACCCCTTGACTACTAAACTAATTCACAAAACAAAAGATACATTATATACTCTGCTATAAAAATATTTTTGCCATCACTTGTATTGAAACATCCATATTATAATTACATTAGCAACAACGCCCTAATCATCTAGATCAAATTGAAGAGAAGGTTTGCAAGAAGGGAGAAGATCAAAGTGGGACAAAGATACGTACAAATCCCCAGGTCTCCCCAGCCATGGTGAAGAATTTTCCAATGTCCTATCTCTTTTAAAGCTTTCAAAATGACTGCAATATTTTTTCTTTGATTTTCAAGCGGTTGGACATGAAAAGAAGCATAGTTAGAACTAAACAACATTGGTCCAACCATAAATATCAAAAATAAATTTTATCCTTGCTTATTAGGATTAACCAAATTTCTTTCGTCAGTCCAACCATTTATCAAAAATAATTTTTTTTCCGGCATTTCTCAACAAATTAGTATTTTCCTTTGGAGCCATCTATTTTGTTGAGAGCAATTAAGTTTAGCTCTTGCATTTTTTAGACCACATCTCATACTCATAACTTAATGCATTTTACCTTCACATATAAGAAGGCAGGAATTGAATTAGTACAACTAAAGACAGTTCAAAGATAAAGTAAAGACCTTTCTATGTCTAGAGGGATAGCAAAATATGCTGCAAATATATATTTATGTACATACAAGTACATGATTCCAAGTGTAATTGAATAGTTTTAATCATAATGAAATATAAAGAGCCACGTGACATAGTGTTCATATTGATACTCACATTTCGGAGGAAGATCAATGCATCTGCCACAATTATAATATTGTCTAGCTCTCTTTTGCTACATTTGTCATCATGTTTACAATAAATGACCTAATTAGTAAAATTCTACTACATATGATCTTCAATTAAATTATAGCACACTATCTCATCAACACTTCAACTGGATTACCATGCAGAGAAGATTATAACATGTCAACTTCATACACCTCTTGATCAGGGGCTCTAGTTAAATGACCTTGGATCCATACTAGACATGTAAGTGAACTTGTTGCTGAATTTTGCACCAATTTCTCCATCTCTCTGCCAAACGATTCATCCAAAAGGGGTCAAGAAGTGCACAACATGTTGCCATGGTCTAAGACGTATCTGAGCAGTAATCTATAACAGATATTTCTCTTACAGGCATCATAATTTCACCCCTACTAACCATCTCCTCAGGATGAATTCATAAAAGAACTGTAATAATATCTGCAACATAAATAACAAAACGAGATTAGTAATCTTTCAAACAAAAAATCAAAAGCACAACATATGTAAAAAAGAAGTACACTCAACTTACCAAAGCGGTCATTCTTAGTTGCGTCTCTAGGGAGGTCATTAATACGGGTATAAGGATCAACAACCCGGCCGAAACTCACTATATTCGCAACAACAGACACTCGAGTTGAATTTGTGAAATACAACTGCAAGTCACCACTATAAATTGCATATCGAGGAGGAACTGCCTTCACTACAAGATTGGTAATATCATACCACAATTCAATCTTCATGGCCAAGTGAGGACTTAGGAAAAACCATTTTCATTCAACAAGACAATGCAAGAACACGTGTACGTCTTGATGATGAGTGATTCCAAATGGCTTGTGCACAAAGTGAGTTCGATATATAAATTTAAAATCAAATCCGTGCATGGCACGTGAACTAAGCTAATATATGTATGTTTGTCTAGCCATTTATAGTAATTTAACTTTTCATATATACTAACAACACATATGCATTCTCTTTTAAACACGTTCAAAAAAAATATGATACTTACATTAAATATAAAGTAATCAAAGATATGATACTTTGGAATAACAACACGTACGACTTATCTTACAAAGTAATCAAAGACAAATGAGTAAGCTAATTTCATGGATTATTTAAACAAATTACATAGAAGAAAAATAACAACGTGAATTATAAATATCCCTTTCGCTTGAATGAATTCCAACTAGTTCAATTGGTATCCTATTCAAATCAAATGCAAAGTTTTCGTCGGATTCGACTTTGACTAATGCTAAGTTCAAGGTAGGCTTGAGTTCCAAGTTGACATTACAATCTATCTTACTCGGTGATGTGTTGTTCAAGGGGAGTTCACGATCTGAGTGGATACCGCGTGCGTCGCCATCCGATGTTGAATTAGAGTATGAATCAAACTCATCTTCTTTGGGAGGAGGATCCAAATCAAACATACGTTTCTCTTCTCTCTAACACTACAATTACAACAAACTCAATTAAAAATATATATACAGTAAGGAATGAGAATCTCTAAAAGACGTTGAATTATAAGATGAATGCTTTATATTAAACAATATGAATAAACTTATATTTGTAAGCAATTAATAACAAATTACAAATATCGTAATCAAAAGGAATGATCTACGATTCGTTGGGTAATGAATATTCTTGTTTTAGAAAGAATACATTCATTCAATGAACGTGTCATATATTGTGTGGAATGGATGAACATAAACGAACACGATCGTTCATGTATATGATTGTCTCAAAATGAAAATGATCGTTCAAATGAACATGCTCATACAAAACTTTATTGGTCATCATGAATGACAATATTCATGATAGTGTTCATGAACGATTAACATGTTAAATTTAAATAACGGTAACGATGACCAAACCTATATACATCGCTTTCTTGTGCTTTTATGATCGAGCATGATAACTTTACGTTCATGTGCATGAGCATGATATTAATTTGATAATAAATCTTAAAAGGAAACTAACATTTATCCTGCAACATTAAAAGGAAACAATATTAATGTAACCATTTTTTTAAAAATTGATATTCTCCTTATCACAACCATTGGTTTTTGTTCATCCAACGATTGAGATATGTTCTTACTCCTTACCATAAGAATGATTCTCACCTGAATATATATATATATATATATATATAAAGAAGGAAGAAAAGAATAATTACCTTGATGAACGGGTTTAGTTACAGTGAAACTCTTGAAAAAAGTTCACCTAGAATTGAATGAATCTCAACCATTGAATGGTAAGCCAATGGTTAGATTAAGTTTATCTTCTCTCTCCAAAAAAAGAGAAATAGAATAAAATTAACGTACTCTCTTAATTGGATGATGATAATGAAAATTTAACCTCGAACTTAGTGAGTCATTACATCTCGAATAAGAAATGTAATCATGATCTTATCAACCAGCTAAATGATGTTCTACCTTTTGAAATTATTATGAAACTAAAACAATATAACCTGCCCAATATTGATATTAGGGATAGACTATATTGGGGTGCTGACGACAAAGGTTGGTTCTCGACAAAGTCGGCCATGAACCTTATCCAAAATTGGAGTTGTGGTGTATCCGTTGACAACTCTTGGATATAAGACTTGAATGTAATGCCAAAAGTTAAAAAAAATTTACGGAAACTTTCTTTAAAATGGCAGTCCTACTAAAGAAATTTTGGTCAAACAAAAAATCTCAGTTCTAATGCATTGTGAACTTTGCAACCATCATACAGAAAGTGCTGAACACCTCTTTCTGAAATGTCCTTTCACCAGTCAATCGATAAACAATGGTAACATAAGCTCCCAATTACATAATTGTTATTTTAATGATCGCAAGATGTGTGATGTTTTTGTGGAGCTTAGAGCTAACCTTTCTCCAAGTGATCTCAGATATCTTTGTGTATCTTGGTGGTTTATTTGGAATGCAAGGAACCAACTAATCTTTAACAAACAAAAAATTCCAAAAAACCTTGACCAATTGGTTGTGAAAAAACATCAATGATTGCAATATGGCTAATTTGACCCTAATCTCTACTAAAAATAATCCCCCTTCAGTTAGAAGGAAGAAGATTAATATCAAATGGCAAGAACCGAACCCAAATTGTGTCAATCTTAAGTTTGATGCCTCTAGAAATTCTTTTGGGAATTTTGCTTTTGGTTTTATTATTCGCGATTCCTTGGGTATTTCTTTGGATGTTGGTTTTGACAAGTGTGATGCTAACTCAGTCCTGGAAGCTGAAGCTTTTGTGCTTCGAGAAGGTCTCCAAAAGGCCGCGCTTCTTGACTTCAGGAATTTAGAAGTTGAAGGTGATAATTTGGTGCTCATCAATTCCCTCAATCTCTACTTGCTGGATTCTTGAGTTTGTCTATTAAGCACATCTTCAGATAAATAAATTCGGTTGTTGATAGGTTGGTGTTGCTTGGTCACTTCGTGGATTCTTTTTGCGACTCCGTGCCTAACATTGTTGATGTCCTCATCCGAAAGGATGCTTTAGGGTGGTTAGTTTCTAGAAACTGACTTTCCCTTTTCCCTTACCTTTGTATAAAAAAAAATGATAATGAAAAATTAAGTTTATTTTCTTGTTATTTGTGGAGATAAATGTGTAATTTTCAATGTTTTCCATTTATTACTGGTAATAACGATTTTTTTTCTTCTTATTTATCCAAAAACTACCTAAATGCGAACAAGAGAAAATGAACGGTAAATGTGGCGTATTGACATATCTATCCTAAATTTACTTTTAATTACGAAAAAACCTAACCATCATTCTTTACATGCTTTGTTCAGCCATCCTCATCGAAATAACCCTCTAGTTGGTATGTGCTTAGGGTTGGCGCGCTCTTTGCTCTTTTCTCTCACAATTCTCTCTACTTCTTCTCTTTGCGCTCGACTCCTCACCTCGCTCATGAGAAGGCCGGGTGGCCGGGCCTCCGGGTACCCGTTTTATTTTTTATTTTTAAAAAATAATTTAAAAACTACTTTAAACATAAATTTTATTTAAAAATAAAATATATTTAAGATATTATACATAATATACATTAAATTTATGATAATTATGCTAAATATTCTATAGTTATACTTAATACTATAAATATATACAATATAATAAATATTTTTATACGGGCCGACTGGCTGGGCTTTTCGGCCTGGTCGGGCTTCCCCTATGTTCATACTCGCCCGTTTTTTCGGACCGGCTGCCCGGATATGATCAGGTTTATTTGTAATACGTAACTCCTCAATAAAATATATGTAAGTGGATATAGTTAATATTGGGTGAACCACAATATATCTATATTTTGTTTTTCTTTCATGTTTGTTGGATTTCCGTTACTTCTCATATTCCGCACAACATACCGATAGACCCTCGAGCACAATTAACATCCTTAACGAAAAAGTAGGAACCGCAAACATGTAACACCCCAAATCCGTAGGACTCGAGGTGCTACTGGGCTAGGATCCCACAACGGATCCTGACCCTAGCCTAACAACAATTTCACTGATCTTACAACAAGACACCAATAGATTAAAACAAAACATGAAACTGATATATATAAATCTCAAAAGGTTATACAAAGTACTGCTGAGTACAATCAAAACATAACAAATATATACAAGATCAAAAGGTCCCAAACCCACGAGGACGACCTAGTGTACGAAGCCCTCAGCAGATCACCCTCTTTGGATCACTCTGCAGTTCTCCTAACTTGCGAGGGATCTACAACACGGTATAAAACCGTTAGCTAACCATACATATATATAAGATGAACATAAGCACAATCACATATCAAGAATATTAAGCACCTCATCATGATATCACGCATTTACCCATTTTATAATCTTTATAAATATAGTCCAACACTCAAATCGTATATATATAAGGATATCAATATGAATATATGTGACACGAGGAATATAACCCTCGCCTCCCGGTGCTAATGCCAGCTAGAGTGGTGATGCGGTCACCAACCCCGTATACCCGATGGGAGTGGGGAAAGCCCGCCCCACAATCCATAACTGACCTGCCCGTAGAGAACCTCCAGTCTCCCAGCGGGATGAAAGGATAGCTGTCACGCCCTACAATGGGTAGTCACTAAACCATAGGTCGGTAATAACAGTATCACATGCTAGCAAACATAAACATGCACCACTCATGCAACATCAATTATAGAGATGACAACTAAGTAAGTCCTATGGACTTACCTCAGTCTCGGAAGTAATCCCAACTAAGATCAACTCTCAGATACGTCCACTCCAATCTGGAGGACAACACGGCCTATACAAGGCATACATATATACATATCAATCTACTATCACACAAAGGGTCACACCTAGACCCAAGGGATCCATAAGGATCATATCCAACTCGTAAACCTCGATAACCCTAAACCTCAAAGCCGTAACCGGCATATCTATATCATACTCATCAACATCCGATACTCAGCATGGTACTAGTTCCCTCATACTAGGAAAGGAAAGGAGCTACCCAACTATGGGTAGTCCCGGGACAAGACGCACCTGCGTGATCAAGGGACGAAGGAGCGGAGTAGACAACCCGCAGGCGCGGCAGGGATCAGCCGCAGGCACGGTGACACGGGACACAGGCAACGCAGGCAAGGCGCTGGCGCTGGCGTTGCGGCACGACTTCCACAGGGGCGGCGGCGTCTAGGCGCGTTGGCGGCGTCTGTGCAGAACGTGAACCCGCGGCTTCTCTTTGGCTCTTCACGTGATCAAATCACGTCTTCTCTCATCCAAATTCACACACGTACATATACATACACATTCCAACATTAATCTATGATCCATACATCTAATCCTAAGCTAAGGAAGGAAGAAACAAAGGAAAGAAAGAAGGAAAAGCAAGAACACTTACCACCTTTGTGGTCCTAGGCTGCAGGGAAAGATCAAACACCTCAGTAGCTGGCTTCCAAGCTCAGCATACACATCAGCTCATCAACCACCACAAAAGCCACACAAAACTCTTCCAACTCTTAAGAGAGATCAAGAACAAGATCAAGAAGGGTGAAGGAGAAGCAAGAAGGACGTGAGCAAGTGAGGAAGAGAAGTGAAGAAGAAACCCTTGATCAGCCAAGGGAAAGAAAGAAGTAAGCAAACGGGTAAAGCACGGGTCAAAGGAGTCAACAATACCGGCTGCAGCCGCCGGAAACCGCAGGGGCGGTTCCCTGAGCCGCAGGGACGGAAACCCGTAGGGGCGGCAGTCATGCCCGCGGGTGCGAAAAGGCTAAACTCGGCCAAAGCCAATCTCGGCTAAGGTCAAATATCGGTCCGAAAGACTAAGGCTCTTACATCTCACTCCCCTAAAAACAAGTTTCGTCCCGAAACTTGCAAAGTCCTGAAACCACTCAGACTCCAAAAGCCGAGGTAAAACTCTCTATAACCTCAACATAAGCGTGGAGGAACTCATCAACTCCAGCAACAACTATACTATCCAAAGCCTAGAGGTAAACCATCTCTAGCTAAACCATAAACATATCACAAGGCATAAAGGAATCACATCTCTATCCGGATCATATCTACAACAGAAAGGCATGGAGGGAGAACATCTCCAACACTACTATGTCCATCAAAATAGCATGGAGGAAAGAACCATCTCCAGCTAAACCTATCATAACATAATAGCATGGAGGAAAGAACCATCTTCAACTATAAACAATAATCATACTAGCACAACAGGATCTAATAAGATCATAATCACATCAAGCTAGCATGAAAATAAACACATCATAGCATATAAGCATATAAGCACATAACACTCACCAAGGTAGTACTAAGATCTACTCGGTGATCCTACTGGTGCATCTAACTCAGCATAGAACTCGGGATAGTTCCTTTGGATACTATCCTCAGTCTCCCATGTAGCCTCATCAGGTCCTCGTCTCGACCACTGTATCCTCAGCATAGGGATGTCCTTCGAACGCAGGCGTCTCATACCTCGCTCTAGGACTGCAATAGGATGCTCAGCAAACGTGTGGTCCGGCTCAACCACCAAATCATCATAGCTCACAATGTGTCTCGGATCTGGTATGTACTCCCTCAGCCGAGACACGTGAAATACAGGGTGAACACCCTCTAATCTCGGAGGCAAGGCTAATCTGTAAGCTGCGCTCCCAACCCGATCCAGAATCTCAAACGGTCCGACATATCGGGGGCTCAACTTCCCCTTAATGTCAAATCGTCTAACACCTCATGTCGGAGACACCCTCAGTCACACATGGGCTCCAACCTTGAACTCTAGAGGTCTACGCCTCCTATTAGCATAAGACTTCTGACGGCTCTGAGTGGTCAGCATCCTCTCTCTAATCAGTGCTACTCGAGCCATATCATCCTGAGGATGGAACGCAGCATATCCTCAAGGGTTTGAATGGTCCTCTCTGACTGACCATCTGTCTGAGGATGGAACGCAGTAGTAAAGTGCAAACTCGTCCAAAGTAGTCTGAATCTACTGCCAGATTCTCGAGGTAAATCGTCCATCTCTATCCGAGACGATCGTCCTCGGTACACCATGGAGTCTCACTATCTGCCTAGTGTACTCCTCAGCTAATCTGCTCACCGGCCACGTCTCCCTAATAGGAATGAAACGTGTCGTCTTCCTTAATCTGTCCACTATGACCCAAATGGCATCAAAACTCCGGCTCAGCCTCAGCCCAGTCACAAAATCCACGGTGACGTCCTCCCACTTCCCTTGTGGAACAGGAAGTGGATGGAGCTCACCTCCAGGTCTGCTATGCTCTATCTTGACCTGCTGGCAGGTCGCACACTGCGGCCAGTAAGCCCCTGCGGCCAAATGACATCAAAACATGAAGTGGATGGAGCTCGCCCCTGCGGCCAATAAGCCCGCCCCTGCGGTTTCTTGCGGCTGCAGCCGGCTTTGTTAACCTATGACTTGTGCTTTACTCTCTTCTCTTCTTATCCTTTCCTTGGTTTGCTGAGCAAGAGTTCTTCATCCCTTTCCCAGCCATTTCACGTCCTTCTTGCTTCTCCTTCCTTTCTTTTTGATCTTGGTCTTGTTTTCCTTAGAGTTTGAAGAGTTTGTGTTGTGGTGTTGTTGATGATGTTGATGGATGTTGTTGCTGAGCTTGGGAGCCAGCTGAGAAAGGTGTTTGTGATCTTTCCCTTGCTTAGGTCACAATTGTAGGTAAACTCTTGGCTTCTTCTTCATTCCTTCTATCTTGATTCCTCTTCCTAGCTTAGAATTAGATGCATGTTGAGGTTATATTGATGTTGGTTTATGTATGTATATGTATGTGCTTGGTTTTGGATGAGAGAAGACGTGATTTGATCACGTGAAGAGCGAAGAGGAATCGCGGGATCACTTTCTGCACTGTCGCCGCCCCCCGCGCCTGGAAGCCGCCATCCCTGCGGGAGCCGTGTCACAGCGCATGTGCCATGCCTGCGTCGTGCCTGCGTTGCCTCGGTCGAGCGTTGCGCACCCGGCCCGCAGTTTGCTTGTTCCGCCCCTGCGTCATTCCGTTCCGCATGTGCGTCTTGTACAGGATCTACCTAGAGTAGTATGATCCTTTCCTTTCCTAGTATGAGCGGGTTAGTAACATGCTAGGTACATGTATGAGGCTAGAATGATGATGAGTATGATATCGTTTATGGCGGTTTTGGCTTTGAGATTTATGAGTTAGGATACGATCCTTATGGATCCCTTGGGTCTGGGTCGTTATCGGGGTTTATGGGATCTTTTGTTGTACAATTATGTTTTATTTGTACTCAGCGGTACTTCTGTATTACCTTTTGATATATATATATATATATAAATATCAGTTTCATGTTTTGTATTTAATCTATCTGTGCCTTGTTGTAAGATCCAGTGAACTTTGTTTCAGGCTAGGGTCAGGATCCATTGTGTGATCCTAGCCCAGTAGCACCTCGAGTCATACGGATTCGGGGTGTTACAAAGTTGGTATCAGAGCCTTAGGTTGACAACAATGGCACTTCCAATCTGCGATAAAGGTCGAATAGATAAATAAACAGAACTCGAAAGGGGTATGACTTTTCAAAAGATTTTGGTTTTGAAATGAGTACAGAAGTTTTGGGAAAGCGTGTACGAGAAGCCATCACCCCTCTGAAGATCTCAACAATATATATATATATATAGATATTATGATGTGATTGATTTGATATATATCTATAATATGGCATATATATATAGCCTTGTAGGTTGAGTGTATTTACCCTGCAGATGGCTCAGACTAGAGTTGTATCTGTAGGTTGGATGTATTTACCCTGCAGATGGCATGAAAGAGAGAGAGTTGATAGTGAGACAAAAAATGTTGCCCCCAAAAATGACAACAAAATCCTCTTCGGGAAAGAAAAAGGTTGTGGTGGAAGAAGTGGATGAGTCTAGTTCTGAGGGAGAGCTAGCTAATACTGAGGTGGCCTCTGATGGTGAAAGTACGGATTACACGTACACGGGAATTAGTGACAAGGAGGTCGATAGGTATGAGGGGGCTACGGGAGTGGAGGAGGACTCGGAGGATAGCCAGGGGGACTCTGACCAGGATAGTGAGGAGGATCAGGTGAGTGTTGAAAGTAGAAGGAAATCTCACACTACTCCTAATATCAAAACTTCAAATGCCTACACGGCTTTGGAAATAGAGACTGATAACAGCAAAAGTAATGATAGAGATGAGGGATTCCAGAGAGTCTTATCTAGATCTGACAGGCGTGCACATCGTACCCAGAGAGATAGAGGTAGTACTAAAAAAGTTAAAACCCCTACCATCTTAAAGACCCCTAGGGATAGGAAGCAAGTGAGGAGGGAGGTGGTAGTTATACCTGAGCGTAGGTCTACGAGGCTTGCCTCTAACTCACCGATGAGGGCAGATATTAGGGCCTAGGGGAGGACCACAAGACAGACGGTCTCCCGATGAGTGTTATCTCTTGGAATGTCCAGGGGTTTACCCAACCCCGGAAACAAAAAGGGTTGACCGAGCTGTTGAGGGAGTTCGATGGGTACTTATGTGGTGTACTAGAGACCAAGTATGAGTCTAGACCTTTGGATATCCATCGTGTGATGGCTTCCAGTTTTCCAAACTGGAAGTATGTCACTAACTTTGAGATTGACGATAGGTGTGGTATACTTGTTCTCTAGGATGATACCCGTCTTGACATTGCGGTAGGAGAGATTGGGGAGCAGTTTATTACTGTTTTAGTTACTTGTAGAGTAACTATAGTGCAGTACGGGGTGTGTTTTGTCTATGGGAAAGGTAGCATTGCTTATAGAAGGAAAGTGTGGGACCCCATTAGACGTTGGATTAGGGAGTACACTCTACCCTGAATGGTTTTGGGGGACTTTAATAATGTCATGTATCCTGATGAGAGGATTAATGGGGAGCCTGTACGGATGTATGAGTGTAGGGGTAAGTTGGATGCATGTCAGGATCTTGAACTCACATATGTACCTTTCACAAGTGATAACAAGTTCACTTGGACTAATGGTACCATCTGGAGCAGGATTGACAGGATTTTTGTTAATTCTGACTAGTTGGACCAGGAGATGTATTACCGCGCTAGTTTTCCGAATAAGTGGCAGTTTTCGGATCATAAGCCGGCTATAGCGCATCTCATTCGACGTCCCCGGGGTGGTAAGCCTAATTTCAAGTTCTTTAATATGTGGACGGGTCATGACCAGTTCCAGAAGATTGTTGAGGAGAACTGGAAGTGTCACCTTAGGGGGACCTATCAATTCCGCCTTTGCAGACTTCTTCGGGGTATGAAAGGACCTCTACGTGGGTTAAATAGGAGGCATTTTGGTCACATCTCTGAGAAGGCCAGAGTGGCCAATGAGAAGTATGTCACTTGCCTTGAGAGTGTTAGGTTGGATCTGACATCTGAGGCCTTGCGGGCCCAGCTGGATGGTTGTAGAACGAAAGCCAACATGCTTTCTTCTGCTGAGAGGAGTTTTTTTGAACAACAGGCTAGGTCGAGGTATGTCCTTAACAGTGATAGAACTACCTCTTACTTCCATGGTCTCATGAAGGCAAATGGACAATGGAATTTCATTCCAGCACTCCATTTACCTAATGGCTCTACCACTTCTCTGGAAGAAGTAGTGGATGAGTTTATGACGTATTATCAGGGGTTGTTTGGGACTGAGAGGCAGGTTGAGGTACCTCCGAGGGATTGGTTTGCGGTGGGACCACGGGTTAAGGATCTGGACCAGGGGAGACTTATTGGACCAGTTTCTAATGATGAGATTAAGCAGGCTCTCTGGTCGATTGTAGACCTTAGGGCACCGGGTCCAGATGGTTTCTCTTCCAAGTTCTTTAAGCAAACTTGGGAGACGACTGGGAGTGAGGTTTGTGCTGTTGTTAGGGAGTTCTTTGTTAATGGGAAACTGATTAGGCAAATCAACCATACCTCGGTTTCTTTGATAGCAAAAGTAGATTCCCCAACTCGAGTAGACCAGTTTAGGCCTATCTCTTGTTGTAATGTTGTCTATAAAATCATCACTAAATTGATTGCAAACAGATTAGGGCCGTGTCTTGGGTATCTCATTGACCCGGCACAATCTGCTTTCATTCCAGGGAGGTTGATGTCAGATAACATTTTCCTTGTTCAAGAACTTTTACGGAGATATAGTGTCAAGAGGGATACTAAGCGGTGTTTCATGAACATTGACTTAGCTAAAGCTTATGACACGATATCCTGGAAGTTCCTCCGCTATGCCATGACAGAGTTGAGTTTCCCGACCAGGTTCATTGACTGGGTGATGGAGTGTGTCACCACGACATCCTACACCATCCGGGTAAATAAGACAATGCATGGGTTATTTCCGGGGAAGCGTGGGCTTAGGCAAGGGTGTCCTATGTCTCCGTTGCTTTTTGTCATCTGCATGGAATTCCTTTCCAAGATGATACGCAACGAGACTTCTAAGCCTAATTTCCGTTTTCATCAGCACTGTGAGGAACTTAGGATTTCTCACCTGATGTATGCGGATGATGTCGTCCTCTTCTACAGAGGGGATCTTCAATCAGTAAGCATCCTCATGGACTGCTTACGCAGATTTGAGAAGATTTTAGGATTAACAGTTAGCCTCCCGAAATCTTCAATTTTCCTAGCCTTTGTTTCTGAAACAGAGGCAAATGAATTAACCTTGCTTTCGGGATTCTCTACGGGAATTTTTCCTTTCCGATATCTAGGAATCCCCATAGCACCTCATGTTTTACGGGCAGCTGATTACACCCCACTCCTGGACAAGATTGGGAGGTACATCTGTGCGTGGAACAAGAGACATTTGTCTTTTGCAGGAAGACTTGAGCTTATCAGGACGGTCCTTCAGGGAACGGAGAGCTTTTGGCTGTCTATACTACCGGTTCCCGCGCTAGTGATGGATAGGCTGACAGGACTATGCAGACAGTTCCTTTGGAGCTGGCCCAGAGTAGCTTGGCACGAGTTTGCATGCCTAGGAGAGAGGGTGGTTTGGGTCTCCGTAACCTTAGGTGTTAGAACTCGGCATTTATGTGTAAGTACTACTGGCACATTCATGCTAAGAGGGACAACCTTTGAGTGAGGTGGATCCACCACAGGTACTTACAGGTGGTCGAGCCAGACCACTGGATGCCCCATAGACGTGACTCGCCTCTGGTGAAGGCTATAATCGGAGCCAGAGATGAGGTAGCCACGTTTGTGGACGAGGACACGACATTGGAGGAGGTACTTGAGAGCTGCTGCCATGGTGGCAAGTTCAGAGTTACAGACGCCTACGACATGATTAGAGAGCATGGAGAGGAGATGGACTGGTTCAGGATAGTGTGGGACACGGGCAACACGCCCAAGCACTGTTTTATCATCTGGATGGCGATTCTAGGACGTCTATCCACTAGAGACAGATTACATTTCCTTGACATAGACCCTACCTGCCACTGGTGCGGCCTGGAGAGTGAGTCACACGATCACTTGTTCTTTGGCTGCACTTATGCGAGGGAGGTTTGGAGGCAGGTCTTCTACGGATTCCGGATGTCTACAGATATGACCACGAGGGCAGACGTCATAGCATATCTCCTGCACACTGCACCAGGGAGGAGCTGGACGAGCAGAGCACGCATATACGCCTTCTCAGCGACGATCTACTACTTGTGGCATTTTGGGAATGCCCTGGTATTTGACCGGAACAGGATCCCCATTGATATCCAGGATCCCCATTGATATCCTGGTCCGTTTAACACCTCACAATGGGAACCGACCCTTAGCTTGACAACAATTTCACCGGACCTTCCAACAAGGCACAAATAAAGGCGAAAACTCAAAACGTTTTTAATGTATGCGGAAACCGAAAAGTAAGAAACTACAACTTGGAAACTTAGCCGAGTCCTCAAAACAACACAACTCTAATACGAAACTTAAACTGTACAACATAATCCACAATATGAAAACATAACCCAAAAACATCCCCGTCCTATAATGTACGGAGACCCCGGCTGTATTGTCACCGCCTGTTATCATACACTTGGGCCAAAATATACCTATAAGGTCGGTGGTCCTATTTACCGGTTTAATAGTTATAACAAGAACATAAACACACGCCACCAAACACACATCAATGCTAATACGTAAAATACGAGCTAAGTAAGTCCGGAGACTTACCTCGTCACCAAACCCAAGTCACCACACTCTTGCTTCCTTAAGGAGGAAGCCCACAACCTGCTCACAAGAGATATGCATATCAATACACACTCACACTCAAGAAGTCTTAGACTTCACTCTAGTGATCTATGCAAGATCACCTAACCCTCAAACTAGGAATGCATCCTAGGTACCAAGTATTCATCACACTCTCAACACATGCAACAACCCACAACAGTTCATAACCTCAAAGATGTTAGTCCTCAACCCAAGAGGCACAAGCTAGCCTAGAAGATCCATCATGCTCACATGCTCATACGATCAAATATATTGAGCCTTAAGGGTTCCTAGGTTCACAACCACTAAGTGGCATTCCAAGCTACTCTAAATCCATCCTAGGCATGCTACTAACATGATCCAACATCAATACTAAGGAAGGAACGAAGAGGAAAGGAGAGGAGGAACCTACTGTCGAAGAAACGCAGTCGCGGAGTCAAGCTGGCGCACCGGCGGAGCAGGAGCCTCCCCTGCGGAACCAGAGGCCGCCCCCTACGGCGCTGCCGGCCGCACCCGCGGCGGAAGGGAGCCGCCCCCGCGGCCGTCGAGTCCTAGAGCCACGGAGCTGCCCCCGCGGCCATGCCGAGCCGCACCCGCGGAGGTGCTGGTCCGTGAGTCTGCCGCCGCCCCGCGGTCATGCCGAGCCGCACCAGCGGCGGTGCTGGTCCGCTCCCGCGGCTGTGCTGAGCCGCCCTTGCGGTTGGCCGCTCCCGCGGGCGTGATGATCCGCCCCCGCGGTCGTGCTGCAGAACGTCGTCTTCTTCGTTTTCGATCGTGGATCCTTGGCTCCCAAGTGCTTCTTCTCTTATTGGATCTTCTCCAAACACCCACCACTGGTCTTAGGCACCTCTCCTCGACCTAATCGAGCTAAGATCACAAGCATGCAAGGGACTTGAGTGAAAACCTCTCAAAGCTTCATCCATGGCCATGGATGAAGAGGAGGAAAGAAGATAGGATGATCAACCAAAGAATAGAGGTAAGGGAGAGGAAGGAGCTTACCACAGATCTGGAATGCCTCTCCAAGCTGTCCACAACAAGATCTCCACACAAAATGGAAGAAGAGAAGAGAAAGGAGCAAGGATGGAGCCATGGGAGGAAGAGGGAAAGGAATGAACGTGAAAGAGAAAGGAAGGAGAGAGAGAGGGGGACAAGGGCTGCAAAGTGAGGGGACAGCAGCTGTCTTGTCCTCTTTTTCCCGGAACGAGGGGTCGGAAATGACCCCTTGTCACTTCGACTCGGAACGAAAGGTCGGAACGCGGGAAAAAGGGAAAAACGACGAGTCGGCTCGGGATTTTCTTAGGAATAAATCCCGGCACTCGGCATCTCGGGACTACGGGATAAACTACAAGGCGCTCTATGTCCGGAATAAAATTATAAAAATTCCAGGCGTTACAGTCCGGATGATTAGAGGGCATACCTACATATTACTGTATGAGGCCTTTCCAGCTAGAGTTGGAGAGAGGTTTGAGGTTTAGCACTTTGTACATTTTTATGCCAGAGTTGTATTCTGCTCTTGGCCTGCACAGGTTTGATTTGTTTTTATATCCCGGACTTGAGACTTATTTGCTGATGGCTTTGCCGAAGGTGAATTATATCTTGATCCGTTGGTTAGGCACTTTGTTGGTCTATGAGTGTCCCTTTCTGCTAATGGGATTGCCGAAGGTGGAGGGGCCTTGTAGACAGTGCCAGATGGTTTATTTTATTTATATTTATAGTCAGTTGATGGTATATGGTACGTTCAGGAGGTTTGCATGCCTACCGGGAGTACTAGGGCTTTTTCTTAGGCCTTATGTTTGTATGTTGATAAACTCTGTTGCATTGTAGACTTAGTCAGGACCACACTGGTCCTGGCTAAGCTACTTCTTTACACTCTTTTATGAATTTACTATTTACCGTAGGACAGAGTCAGATTCCCGTTGTTGATCCACCTGCAGCGAAGGAGGTTCATGAGGTTATTGCTGAGAGTGTCGTTTCTGAGACTAGCAACGGTATAGCTGGGAGACATACACCACAGCGAGTCCAGTCAGATGACTCGGATTATGTCTATATGAGGGGACCAGATTTCTGCGCGTATATCAGACAAGTACAGGAGGCTGCCAGAGCAGGTAGACGTACCCCGGATCTGCCGGCACAGGAGGGATCATCTATGAGATCCCAAGGAGTTACTCAGGTGCCAGTTGTACCAGCACATGTTGTTGAGATTCCTCAAGTTCCAGAGGAGCATAGAAGGCCTGGAAATAAACAGCGGATTGGACAGACCAGTGGAGTTGTTCATTCTGAACTAAACCAAAGACGCCCAAGTTACCCCGCATCTACACAGGTTGCAGCTATGGCTCGACGTTGTTATAAATGTGAGGAGCCTGGACATATGCGACCAACGTGCCCGAGGTCGTTGGTGACTTGCTTTACTTGTGGCAGACTAGGCCACAGAGCTATATTTTGTAGACGGGGTAAAGTTTCATCTCAGCAGGGTTCTTCTCCTGTCAGTGTAGCGGGAGGTGGGCAGAGGCCACCTCAGCAGCAGCAGATGCAGGGACAGCAGAGGGTCCCAGATCGCCCTACGACTCAGGGATCTGCTCCTGGGCCGAGTAGAGGCAGAGGTCGTGGTGGGAGTACCACGGATACCAGAGGACCATAGGGTCGAGTTTTTGAGCTGAGGAGTGCAGTGGAGCCAGCTGCACCGACTGCTACAAGTACCATTCTGATTCGTGGTTTACCTGTTAGAGTATTGTTTGATACTAGAGCTACGCATTCTTTTATTTCTGATGTCTGTGTTGAGCGTTTGAGTTTAGATACGACTGAGGGGATACCCTTTAGTATAAGGTTACCTGATGGTAGTAGGGTCAGAGGTACCCGTGAGATTTGTGACGGTCCCATTACTGTAGGGACCCGTGTTTTGCTTGTGGACTTCTTTGTCATGCCATTAGTGCATGAAGAAGTCATTCTAGGTATGGATTGGATAGATAGACATTCCGCAGTCTTAGATGTAGGTAGGAGGACTGTTACCCTCTCTACCGAGTTAGGTTAGATAGAGGTTTTCCGAGGTTGGGACTTTGGAAAGACATGCATGGTTATCAGTGCGATACAAGCAGCTAGACTGATTGCACAGGGTTGTGAGGCCTTCTGGTGTTATGCCATGAAGGAGGGGGGAGTCCAGCACTAGCGGATATCCCAGTTGTTTGTGATTTTGCAGATGTATTTGTTGAGCCGTCCAGTTTGCCGCCTAAGAGGAGTGTGGATTTTGGCATTGAGTTAGAGCCTGGTACGAGACCGATCTCGAAGGCCCCATACCGGACGACGCCTGTTGAGATGTTAGAGCTGAAGAAGCAACTCGAGGAGTTGACTGAGAAGGGTTTTATCCTCCCTAGCGTATCCCCATGGGAAGCACCTATCCTCTTTGTACGGAAGAAGGACGGATCGTTGAGACTATGTATTGATTACAGAAAGCTGAACATAAGAGTCTGAAGTACATTTTCACGCAGCGGGAATTGAATAACCGTCAGCGTAGGCGGCTTGAGTTGATCAAGGACTTCAATCGGGAGATTTTGTATCATCCGGGGAAGGCGAACATTGTCGTCGATGCCCTGAGCAGGAAGACGCCTCGAGAGCAGGCGATTGCGAGATTGACAGTACAGTCTCAGTCACAGAGAGACTTGATCTGGTTAGAGCTGGACATCCAATTTCCAGATGAGGATGCCCGGTTGAGTACTTTAGAGGTTCTTGCTGATCTGTTGAGCGAGATTCAACAGAAGCAAGAGACCTGCCCGACCTTGATGAGGATCAGAGAGAGGGTGTCTCGGGATGAGGCACCACAGTTTCTTCTAGGAGCAGATGGAGTTTTGAGACGCCGCGGTCGCGTCTGTGTACCCACCCGCTGATGCGGAGTTCACTGTACGCCTTACTTTGTACACCCAGGTACGAGTAAAATGTATCAGGACTTAAGACGTTCATATTGGTGGGGAGGGCTGAAGCCCAATGTGGCCAAATTTGTGGCATAGTGTGCGACCTGCCAGCAGGTCAAGATAGAGCATTGCAGACCTGGAGGTGAGCTCCACCCACTACCTGTTCCACGGAGGAAGTGGGAGGACGTCACCATGGACTTTGTGACTGGGCTGAGACCAAGCCGGAGTTTTGATGCTATCTGGGTTATAGTGGACAGATTGACGAAGACGGCACGTTTCATCCCTATTCGGGAGACGTGGCCGGTGAGAAGATTAGTTGAGGAGTACACTAGGCAGATAGTGAGACTCCATGGTGTACCGAGGACGATCGTCTCAGACAGAGAGGGACGATTTACCTCGAGGTTTTGGCAGCAGATTCAGATTGCCATGGGAACGAGTTTGCACTTTACTACTGTGTTCCATCCTCAGACAAATGGTCAGTCAGAGAGGACCATTCAGACCCTGGAGGATATGCTGCGAGCTTGTGTGTTGGATTGGGGACAAGTGTGGACGGATCATCTCCCACTAGTTGAGTTCTCATACAACAACAGCTGGCATGCATCTTTTGGGATCGCCCCATATGAGGCACTGTATGGACAGAGATGTCGTACTCCGTTATTTGAGAGCCCTATTCTTTCGGACCGAGTCTTGGTCCTTAACCGAGATTGGTTTGGCCGAGATTGACCTTTCCGCACCCGCGGGCCTGACTGCCGCCCCTCCGGGTTTCCGCCCGTACGGCTCAAGGAACCGCCCATGCGGTTTCCGACGGCTGCAGCCGGTTTTGTTGACTCCCTTGACCCGTGCTTTACCCTTTGCCTTACTTCTTTCTTTTCCTTGGCTGATCAAGGGTTACTTCTTCTCTTTCCATCCAGCCTTCACGTCCTCCTTGCTTCTCCTTCACATTCCTTTGATTTTGTTCTTGTTCTCCTTGGAGTTTTGCTTGAAAGTTGTGCTTTGTGGTTGATGATGATGCTAGTGATGTATATGCTGAGCTTGGAAGCCAGCTATTGATGTGTGTGACTCTCTCTGTAGCCTAGGATCTTCAGTAGTGGTGAGTTCTTGCTTCTTCTCCTTCTCTTCTTCTTTGTTTCCATCTCCTTAGCTTAGGATTAGATGTTTGGACATAGGATAATGATGGAATGTGTATGTTGTTGCATGTGTGTGGTTTTGGTTGAGAGAAGACGTGATTTGATCACGTGATGAGCCGAAGAGAAGCCGCGGGATCACGTTCTGCACTGTCGCCGCCCCCGCGCATAGAAGCCGCCGCCCCTGCGGAAGACGTGCCACAGCGCCCGTGCCAGCGCCTTGCCTGCGTCCCATGTCACCGCGCCTGCGGCTGATCCTGTCGCGCCTGCGGGTTGTCTACTCCACTCCTGCGTCTCTTGATCACGCAAGTGCGTCTTGTCCCGGGAATATCCATAGTTGGGTAGCTCCTTTCCTTTCCTAGTATGAGGGAACTACTACCATGCTAGGTATCGGTTTGTGATGAGTATGATATAGATACGCCGGTTACGGCTTTGAGGTTTACGAGTTGGATATGATCCCTATGGATCCCTTGGGTCTAGGTGTGACCCTTTGTGTGATAGTAGATTGATATGTATATATGTATGCCTTGTATAGGCCGTGTTGTCCTTCAGATTGGAGTGGACGAATCTGAGAGTTGATCATAGTTGGGATTACTTCCGAGACTGAGGTAAGTCCATAAGACTTACTTAGCTGCCATCTCTATATTGGATGTTGCTGAGTGGTGCATGTTTATGCTTGCTAGCATGTGATACTGTTATTACCGACCTATGGTTTAGTGACTGCCCATTGTAGGGCGTGACAGTTATCCTTTCATCCCGCTGGGAAACTGGGGGTTCTCTACGGGCAGGTCAGTTCTGGATTGTGGGGCGGGCTTTCCCCACTCTCATCGGGTATACGGGGTTGGTGACCGCATCACCACTCCAACTAGCATTAGCACCGGAAGGCGAGGGTTATATTCCTCGTGTTATGTATATTCATATTGATATCCTTATATATACGATTTGAGTGTTGGACTATATTTATAAAGATTATAAAATGGGTAAATGCGTGATATCATGATGAGGTGTTTAATATTCTTGATATGTGATTGTGCATATGTTCATCTTATATATATGTATGGTTAGCTAACAGTTTTATACCGTGTTGTAGATCCCTCGCAGGTTAGGAGAACTGCAGAGTGATCCAGAGAGGGTGATCTACTGAGGGCTCCGTACACTAGGTCTTCCTCGTGGGTTTGGGACTTTTGATCTTGTATATATTCGTTATGTTTTGATTGTACTCAGCAGTACTCTGTATAAACCTTTTGATATTTATATATCAGTTTCATGTTTTGTTTTAATCTATCTGTGCCTTGTTGTAAGATTAGTGAAATTGTTGTCAGGCTAGGGTCAGGATCCATTGTGAAATCCTAGCCCAGTAGCACTCCGAGTCCTACGGATTTGGGGTGTTACAGTTATGCTGGGATGAGAAGAGAAGTGTTGGTGGTTTGACACCTGATCAGATTCAAGATGATGTGGCTCGAGTAGCACTGATTAGAGAGCGGATCCTAACTGCACAGAGCCGTCAAAACTCATATGCAGATAGGAGGCGTAGACCTCTGGAGTTCAAAGTAGGAGCCCATGTGTTGCTAAGAGTGTCTCCGACACGAGGTGTTAGACGATTTGGCATTAAAGGGAAGTGAGTCCCCGATATGTCGGACCGTTCGAGATTCTGGATCAGGTTGGGAGCGTAGCATACAGATTAGCTTTGCCTCCGAGATTAGAGGGTGTTCACTCTGTGTTTCACGTGTCTCAGCTGAGGGAGTACATACCAGATCCGAGACATATTGTAAGTTATGATGATTTGGTGGTCGAGCCGGACCACACTTTTGTTGAGCATCCGATTGCAGTTCTAGAACGAGGTATGAGACGCTTGCGTTCGAAGGACATTCCTATGTTGAGGATACAGTGGTCGAGACGAGGACCTGATGAGGCTACGTGGGAGACTGAGGATAGTATTCAGAGGAACTATCCAGAGTATTATGCCGAGATAGATGTACCAGTAAGATCGACGAGTAGATCTTAGTACTATCTTAGTGATGTTATGCTTATGTGCTTATATGCCATGTTGTGTTTATTTTCATACTAGCTTTGATGTGATATATGATCTTATTAGATCTTGTTGTGCTATTATGATTACTGTTTATAGCTGGAGATGGCTCTTTCCTCCATGCTATTGTGATACGATTAGGATTTAGCTGGAGATGGTTATTCCTTCATGCTATTTTGATGGTCATAGTATTGCTGGAGATGTTTTTCCTCCATGCCCTTCTGTTATGATGATGATGATGATACGGCTAGAGATGTTTTCCTCTATGCCTTTGGGATGTGATGATGATACAGCTAGAGATGTTTTTCCTCTATGCCCCAGTGATATGATTACAGTATTGGCTGGAGATGTTTTTCCTCTATGCCCTTGTGATATGATTATAGTATTGGATAGAGATGGATTTCTCTATGCCTTGGATAGTATAGTTTTGTTGCTGGAGTTGATCATTTCCTCCATGCTTATGCTTGAGGTTATAGAGTGATATAGGTCGATACCATATATGCGGAGATGTGATACCTCCGATAGAGAGAGTTGTACCTCGGCTTCTGAGTCCGAGTGTTTTCAGGGTTTTACAAGTTTCGGGACGAAACTTGTTTTTAGGGGGGGTGAGGTGTAAGAGCCTTAGTCTTTGGGAGCTAGATTTGGCCTTTGCCGTCCTCGCGGGTCCGTGAGGTCGCCCCTGCGGCTCGTCTGTTGTTCCGCCCCTGCGGCCAGGAAGCCCGCCCCTGCGGTTTCTTGCGGCTGCAGCCGGCTTTGTTGACCTATGACTTGTGTTTTACTCTCCTCTCTTCTTATCCTTTCCTTGGTTTGCTAAGCAAGAGTTCTTCGTCCCTTTCCCAGCCATTTCACGTTCTTCTTGCTTCTCCTTCCTTTCTTCTTGATCTTGGTCTTGTTTTCCTTAGAGTTTGAAGAGTTTGTGTGTGGTTGTTGTTGATGATGTTGATGGATGTTGTTGCTGAGCTTGAGAGCCAGCTGAGAAGGTGTTTGTGATCTTTTCCTTGCTTAGGTCACAGTTGTAGGTAAGCTCTTGGCTTCTTCTTCATCCCTTCTATCTTGATTCCTCTTCCTAGCTTAGGATTAGATGCATGTTGAGGTATGTTGATGTTGGAATGTGTTTGTATATGTATGTGCTTGATTTTGGACGAGAGAAGACGTGATTTGATCACGTGAAGAGCCGAAGAGGAACCGCGGGATCACCTTCTGCACTGTCGCCGCCCCCGCGCCTGGAAGTCGCCGCCCATGCGGGAGCCGTGTCACAGCGCCTGCGCCGTGCCTGCGTTGCCTGCGGCCGCTGTCACCACTCCTACGGCCGAGCCTTGCCGCGCCCGCGGTTTACCTTGTTCCGCCCCTGCGTCTTTCCGTTCCGCAGGTGCGTCTTGTACAGGATCTACTTAGAGTAGTATGATCCTTTCCTTTCCTAGTATGAGCGGGTTAGTAGCATGCTAGGTACGTGTTTGAGGTTAGAAAGATGATGAGTATGATATCGTTTATGCCGGTTATGGCTTTGAGGTTTATGAGTTAGGATATGATCCTTATGGATCCCTTGAGTCTAAGTGTGACCCCTTTGATGGATATGAGTTTGATATATTGTTATGCCTTGTTACTAGGCAGTGTTGTCCTCCAGATTGGAGTGGACCGTGTTTGATAGTTGTTCGTGGTTGAGACGACTTCTGAGGTTGAGGTAAGTCCATAGGACTTACTTAGCTGCCATCCTTATATTGGATGTATGCATGAGTGGTGTGTGTGTTATATGCTTGATAGCATGCGACGATGTTATTACCGACCTATGGTATATTGATTGCCCATTGTAGGGCCGTGATAACCTTTCCCATTTCATCCCGATGGGAGTCTGAGAGGTTCTCTGTAGTTAGGCCAGATCTGCAATACGGGATGAACTCCTTCATCACTCCCAGAGGAGGAGTGCCGGAGCCACACCAACTGGCTAATAGCGATCAGAGGCGAGGATGATATACTCCTCGTGTCACATATGTTCATATATATATATATATATATATATATATATATATATATATATATATATATATATATATATATATATATATATATATATATATATATTTGTACGGTTTGAGTGATTGGACTTTATAAAGATAATAAACTGGGTAAATGTGTGAAAGCATGATGATGTGTTATGATTCCTGATGTGTGTTTGTGCTCTTGCATCTCTATATATATGTGTATGGTTAGCTAACGGTTTTATACCGTGTTGTAGATCCTTTGCAGGTTAGGAGAGTTGCAAAGTGATCCAGAGTGGGTGATCCGCTGAGGGATCCGTACACTGGGTCGTTATCGTGGGATATGAGATCTTTTGTGATGTATAGTTGTGTTTTGTTTGTACTCAGCGGTACTTCTGTATTACCTTTTGATACTTATATATATCAGTTTCATGTTTTGTTTTAATCTATTTGTGTCTTGTTGTAAGATCTAGTGAACTTGTTGTCAGGATCCATTGTGAGATCATAGCCCAGTAGCGCCTCGAGTCCTACGGATTCGGAGTGTTACACCCAGTTTTCAAGGAGGTAAATGGTCGTGTGTTCGAGTCCTCTAGAGAGCAAAAAGTGGTAAGGCGGATTTTGTGGTGGGAGCGTAGAGGCGTGTTGTTACTAAAAGGAAGAATAAAACACCTTTAGGAAGAGAGAGTTATGAGAGGGCAATTAAGAGAGGGGAGTTAGGAATAGAAGCAAGGAGTAAGTATGGGGTGATCATGAATATAAGCACTTGAAAAATATTTCCGTATTTGTTTTTGCATGCATGAATTATGTTATCCTTGTCTTAGATTTGATTATTGTTTGAGGACAAGTAACGAGTAAGTATGAGGTAGTTGATAACATGCTTTATTGCTCTAGTTTAGGCATGCATTTAGTTAGATTTCCCTTTCCGCATCCACGAGACAAGACAAAATACTCGATATGGACTAATAATAAATTAAATTTTGAACTATCAAATATTATAATAAAAGTATACTAATAAATATAACTATAAAATATTGAATTTTTATTATATTAGTTTAAAATTTGGGTATCATTAGTTCGAACATTGTTTTTAAACATGTACAAATAAAAAAACATAAGACATAACTAATGAATAAAGTAAAAAAACACTAACTAATGATAAAAGAAATTTGAAATTTTGAATTGATATTTTAAACTAACTAACAAAGTAATTGTTACAATCTTTTCTCAATTAGAACGAATTGTACAAAAAGTTTTAACAAGATGTCCATAAAAAGAAAAGAAAATAAAGATGTCACCAACTCACCAACCTTCCTATAATTTTAAAATTGTTGCCACATCTTACTTAATTTACAAATTATCACCACACTTCTTATTTTATTGTTTAATTGCTAAAAACATTTAGATCATTAGGATCAAATCAATCAATAGGTTACTATATAATTTTCCATCATAAAGAGTGAATGTACTTAATCCATCCTTACAAAGAAAAAAAACTTAAACCACCCTGAGTGTTACATGCACTTATAACCTTTTACATGATGATACAAGGGGTTGGATTATCTCCGCGTGCTTACTACTTAGTCCTTATTTAATTAATAAAGCGCAGCTAGAAGCGTCGGATGTCACCGCCTCACCGCACCACCTCACACCAAATCAATAAAACTTAAACCTTCTACAAAAAAAAAAACAAACTTAAACCACTTTTATAAAACACATGTATAATGTATTTATAACCTTAACAATTTTTTTTTGGTTACATATTTTTGGTTTAGAAGTTTCACATGAACGGCCCATTAAGAGATGGAGCCATGCGAGGCAGCCCGGCGATCAGCAAACAAGGGCTTGAAAGACCAAAACCATTTCGACGCCTCCTGCTGTTACCCACGACATTCGAAGCTCAAAATGGAGGGACGGGAAGACGACGACGACGACACTGTCTGCTTGGACATATCCTTCTTCACCAACGACAAGTGAGCTCTTTGTTTTTCTCAATTCCATTCTCTATGTGGATTTCACTTTATATCTCATTGATGGGGCATCTCTCTTTGTAGCTATCAAATTTCTACTTTTACATTCGGGGACCAAGTTCTTCAGCTCTACTGTCTCCAATCTGCTTCAAGTGAGTCATACAATTCATCATAACTTGAATCATCTTTATTCGAATTTTAAAAATAGATACCCAGGTATTTTAAAATCCAGCGTCATACACTTTGGACGGTGTGGCAGTGACATTGCTATGGATAAAATTACATGATAATGATCATGATTTCTTAGAATTACTTGATGAATTTCATTATAAATTAATGAATACTTGCAGCATCCTGACTCTCCCTCTACGGGGCAGCTGATTTTGATCTGACAGGGCAATTGGTGTGGCCTGGAGCAATTTTGATGAATGGTTATCTGTCCAAAAACCCTCAGATTGTTAAAGGATCCAATGTCATTGAATTAGGTTCAGGTGTAGGTATGCAATTTCACCATTCCACGATTCTAATTATATAGTATGTATATTTCCATTAGTGTTAAACTTATAGGGCTCGTTTAATATTGATACCTTTATGTCAAGATGTGAGATATTGGTATCAGCATCACTATGGAAGAATTATGTGATATTGAAATTGGTGTTTGATTAGGATTTTGATACAAAAATTGGTATCAGTATCGCTATATCTTAGTTGTACCAAATACCTCCTTAATGAAGGCAATTTTCTTTTCCTTGACATTTCTGATCATGATTGTAAAATCATTGCTTCTTGAAACAATCAGGTATTACTGGAATACTTTGTAGCAGGTTCTGTCAAAATGTTGTCATGACCGACCACAATGATGAAGTTTTGAAGGCAAGGGATTTGATTAAGTCTTTTTCGGTTTAGTATATGTTATCTTCCTACCTTGACCCTTTAATCATATTCTTTCTGTTAGATCCTGAAAAAGAACATAGACCTTCATGCATCATCCGAGGAATCCCAATACTGCTCAGGTAAGTACTAAGAAGTATCTTGCTCCAGAAAAATCGTATTAGGTGGTTCTATCTAAATGGAAGAGATTTTAATCTTATCATTCTTGAACCAGGTTTGTCAGCTGAGAAACTTGAATGGGGAAGTTCTGATCATATAAGTGAGATTATTAAAAAATATCCAGAAGGATTTGATCTGGTTCTTGGAGCTGACATTTATATCCTTGTTTTTCATTCTTACGGCTTTTATTCAGCCTGCAGCTTGAATGAGGATGTTCTGATCATACAGTCATTTACTATGAAATCCAGATTACTTAAAATCTTAAATTTGGATTAGTCTCTCAAAGGAAGTATGATTTTTTAAAAAAGTTTTTGCTTTGTGGGGAACCAACTGCGTTTGATTAACGGATTTGTGTGAACAACCTTGACTATCTCAAGCTTCCAGCAAGCCAGTATTCCGTTGCTGTTCAACACCGTGAAGCAACTCCTTCAAATAAGAAGGAAAGGTGAATGCAAGTTCATATTGGGATATGTTTCTCGTGCAAAAATGTAAGTTGTCATGCTTATGCAGCAAAGTTGAAGTCTCCATCATTTTTCACTTGCAGCAAATAATGATATCCTTCTATATGTTGCAGGATGGACGATATGGTTCTGAATGAAGCCAAAAAGCAAGGTATGCAGGTAGAGGAAGTGGCCGGGAGTCGTGCAGTGGTTGGAAATCTCGGAGGAGTTATATATGAGATCAACTTGCTGTAGATTTCAGTAACGTACTAAACAAGAGAATGAAAGTAGCTAGTTCGATGAAGAAGATTCAGAAGGCTTGTCATTGACTCGACTCGAGTATTTTGTAAGTTAAGTTGAGCATAGTTTGATATGTGCTGGTCATGTTCTGAACTCTTTCTTGTAGTGTTGCTTGTGTATGAAGAAATGTTAGCAAAACATGATTTCAATGATTTGGATGCTTATACTTTCTTTTTCCATGGATCGTATCTGCCATTAGCATTCATGTAGTAAGAAAATTGGAAATGCTATCAAATGTTACTTTCCAAAGCCTTATTCAATCTTTGTTAGTTTAAGAGAACTGGAAATGTCATCAAATGTTACTTTCCAAAGTATATCTGTTGGCAGAGGTGTCAAAAACGGGCCAACGGGTCGGGTTCTAACAAGCTCGGGTTGAAACAGGTCGGGTAAAAAAAGGCTTGGTTATTAATCGGGTTGTTTCGGGTCAGGTCAGTTTGGGTCGGGTATCGTTTGTTCGGGCTGAACGGGTTATTGGTAGTCTCGGTTCTCGGGTCATAACGGGACGGGTCGGTCATAACAGGCTCGGGTTGAAACGGGTCGGGTCAAACCAATCTCTTCTTTTTATCGGTTTGTTTCGGGTCGGGTATTAATTTTTTGGGTTAATTAATATTGGCAATCGCCTTATTGGATAACCTTGGTTCTTGAAACCGGATCGGGTTGCCTAACATCTTGATTCGGGTCAATTTATGTTTGGGTTTATGTAATTTACTCTAGAATTTATACAAAGATATATATTTGATCGGAATGATTTTAGGCTGATTTGTTTGATTGAAAATGATTTTAACCGGATATGGATATCCGACTGATATGTTTGATCAAAATATCTAATTTGACCGATCCATATATGTTTTTCCTATTTTGTTTGTTATAAAAATGTATAATAAATTTATCATCTTTTTCCAAATCGGATAATAATATGTGGATATTCGTTTGATCAATATTATAAAATATAGTATCTAAACGGACATTAGTCAGACCGGTTTGATCCGTTTGATCAATTATAAACTTATGGTATGGCTTATGTCATTATAGACTTATAGTATGATTATGTAATCCGTTTAAGCGATATGTTTGATCAGAATGACTTTAGCCCGATCCATTTGCTTGAAAATGACTTTAGCCGGATCTACATATCCGAGTCATCCGATCCGTTATGTTTGATCATAACGATTTTATGTTAATTAGTGATGTGTTATTTAGGTTAAATTTGTATAATCGATGTATGCATTAAAATAGTCGGTGTATAATTAACTTATTTTGAAATTACCATATTTCTAGGTTATATTTTATCTACTTATATATTGTCTTAATAAATCAAGTAAAAAAATTATCAATTTAACTCAAAATTATCAATGTAACCTAAAATACCCTATTTGTATGCGTTAAAAGTTACGGGTTATCGAGTCATTTAAGGTCGGGTTACTTTGGGCTATCGGGTCATTCGGGTCGGGTTACTTCAGGTCGGGTTACTTCGGGCTACCGGGTCATTCGTGTCGGGTTACTTCGGGCTATTGGGTTGTTCGGGCCGGGTTAATCGGGTCATTCGGGTCGGGTTACTTCGGGTTAAATCGGTTTTAAGCGGGTCGGTTTCGGGGATTCTCTGTTTCAAAATTTTCGGGGCTAGGTTGGGTTCGGGTTCACGGGTTGGGTCAACTTTTGACAGCTATATCTGTTGGGTCAAAATATACACTTGTCTAAGGGTGTGTTTGGTAAGAGATAGGTTTTTAGAAGATTAACCTCGATACCAATAACCTTGAGTGAGAGAGTTATTCATTTGGAATTATAAAAAGATTATTTTCACATATATAAATTATTTTAATAATCCTTTTTTATAATCCCATTTCTTACCGAACAAACTCTAAAATAAAACATATTTGCCTCTGCTTAATTAAAGATCAAGTGCAAAGACTTCGTAAGCTAAGCATCTTGAGAACTTCAAAGTTTGAAGGATCGGATCTAATAGGTTTTTCGACCCAATCTTAAATGATAAATAAAAAAAAATACTTAAAAAAGGCAATGCGTCATTGATTTTAACATAAATACTAGTCGCAGCGAGTTAAGGCGAAACACTTAAATTATTTGGGGCGGTAATAACACAAGATACCATCATATAATAGTGTCGGAGAGATGTCACCTAAAATGCCACAACTAAATGGACTTGTTAAAAGAATAAACTAAACAATTAAAGTTATAAAAAGAGTGTAGTTTTGTCCATAACCAAAGCAAAGTACATTGCAACTACTGAAGCCCAAAAAGGGTATTTTATGGATGAATTTCTAGTTAGAGATAGAAGTAGAGTAAGACCGATATATCTTGTAGTGTGAACAACATTATTATACATTTTGTAAAATTTATTCTTTTCATAAATACGAGTGAGTTTATTTCGATCCGTTTAACTTAATGTTCCGTATTTCGTACTACCAATACGAAAGTGGAGTTATCCCAACAAGACAGGAGACCACCTTTTGAAACCCTAATCTTCTCGAACTACCCATTATCCATAGTACGCTCAAAGGGTAGCGGGTTCATGATTTTAACACGAAACAACACATGAATCGCACAAATCGTACTAAGAGTATGTAAGAAATGAAAATAACTATAACTCGCAGTTAGCATCGACTTTTCAAATGGAATACAAGTCAAAAGTTAAAACTAAACTGAATTAGATAATTAATTAGCAACATTAATCTAATTAAGTGCAAAACCTCTTCTTACTATGAAGAGACACTCCAAAGAGCTTAACAGTCTCATCGCTCTCCTCAGACGTAGTCACAGATTCGACAGATTCATAGTACACGTTCCTCACCATCCGGTCATCGTCATCGTCTACTTCCACCACCTTAGACCCTACAACACCCCCGGGTTCGACGGGCTTGACGTGGTTTTGGATGAAGTAAATGATGTCATTGTAAAGTGTCTTCATGTGGTTCAGCTCCGACAACAGCATCATGTTCCTCTTCCTCAGCCTCTGGTTGTCTTCGGACAGCACCGACAGCATGTCGTTTGGCGGAGCCTTTATTAGTGGTGCTGGGAGCAAAGGGTCGAGCCAGAAGGCGTTGGTGTTGGTGTTTTCATCGATAGGTGGGTTGTGGTCATGGTTGTAGTGAGTGGTTGATTGGTTGGGTTGGGTTGTTCTTCTTCTGTGGATTTCACATAACAAGTGTTGCTCTCCTCTTCTGAAGTAGTCATTTGCAAACTCCCATCTATCTGCTACCACTTTCTTGAATCCCTAAAATACAAACAAAACCCTGTTCACTAATAGCCATTTGTGAAGAATCACAAACTTATGAAATCCCTTTGAACAACACAAGATAAACAAAACAAAGAGCAAAGACCCAATGTGTTCAAAGATAAAATTTTTACCAAAAAAATATTAGGAATTTTAGAGATAAAAAAGGGTTAGATATAGATTAATTTATAAGGTTTTTGGTCATTCAAACTTTCTATGTTTAAGATCTCATCTCCAATTTAAAGAGTATTTGATAAAGATTTAGGTTTAGATTAAAGTTAGATGTAATTTTTGTCATATATTTATATCAAGTCAATAAAAAAACAAGTTTTATGATTACTAAATTCTACACTATGTATGAAAAGAGAAAAACGTACATAGGTATTGAGTTGCCTGACGAAGCTGGAGAAGTTGTTGTGTTTGAAGTAGTTGGGGAGAAGATCTCTAGCAAACTCCGGTGGCCTCCAAACAACGAAGGAGGCTTCATCTTCAGCCCAAGACACAACGTGGTCGGTGCGAGGGTCGTCGACCAGCTGATAAGTCTTAGTCAAGAAAGGCGCCGGTGCCGACTTCATAGAGAACACCATTTCTTCATCTACCATGAAAGCCATTACGTACAAATGCGTTGCTAGCTAAGTACTTACCATATACATTATATATATATACACACACAGCTTCACTGTATTTTATTATCCATGCATGTGTCATCTATCATAATTTTCTAACTTTAAGAAGCATAAGAGCATATCCCTATGACATGTAAAAGCGCTAAATGATTCTTTGTCTTCTACTTCTTATATATATATATATATATTATATATATATATATATATATATATATATATATATATATATATATATATATATATATATATATATATATATATATATATATATATATATATATATATATTTTACTGATAGGTTTTGGTTTCATATGACCATGTCAGGAAAAAAGTATAGAGTCCTTTTAGACTTTGACTCAATTAGGATTAGTGTGTGTTTAGTGGGAGGCTTCCCTTTTTATTCTCACAAAAGAAATCTCAGTGATGACAACTCAAACTTGCACTTTTGTCCATGCATGGGGCTCCTACTTTATAATACAAAATAAGTTATTCGGTTCGGTTTATTTTGTACGCATGGGCTCAACTTATTTATAAACGAGTTGAGCTTGAACATGACAATGCTCAGTTCGTTCGAGATAAACACATTTTAAATCTTGTATAAAATTTCGACTCAACTCGTTAGATTTGTATCTTAAAGTACTCCAATGTATACCTCCTAGGGTTTGCTGAAAATTTTCAAAGTATGAGAGAATAGATGTGAAGTACATAAAATATAATGAGACTGCATATGTAATCTATATCAAAGTGTCTACATTCAAGTATTCTGCTCAATTATGCTCTTTGTAATGCAAGCTTCTAAAGAACATTCCTGACATAACTATAAATTAACTAAACAAAAATCAGTGAGTAATGTTGGCATGCCCGTGACTGCCACTTTCACTCTTCAGCACAAGGAAGATGTACGTAATTGTCTGCTAAACAATAACTTTTCAGAGGAAACTTTGATATCTTTGTGGTTCACCTAATTAAACAGACGTGGAATCCAATACACTGAAACTTATTATAATGAGAATAATAAGAAAAGACAGACATTCACTGCTCACACTCATCTAGATTCCCAAATCTCGATCACAATTTTTATAACAGATCGATGTCTTTTTGCAGAAATCGGACTCTACAGCTCTCTCACACTACACATTATTCCTAACCTTTTACACTTTCCCAAGTCTGCTAATTACTATTTAAAGGGACTTCATTACCTACTAATTAGTGGCTATTCTTAGCATTCTGCCAAACCTCATCTTAACCCATTATCAACCTCTTTATATATATATATATATATAATAGGAATTTGTTCGGATAAGAACCAATTTTATGGAGATACTATAATTTTATGTTCCTAAACCGAATGTTTAATTATGAAAAAAAAAAAAAAAACTCGTAAATACAATTAAAAAATCTAATACAAATCAAATAAAATTAAAATTTATACAAATTAAATAGAATGAATTTTATCTAAAATAATAATACCAATTAACTAGGGTTTGATTATTTAATTGAATGAATTTTGAATGTTCCTCTATTAATCCAACGTCTCTTAGATATTCTCATTCATCTCTGTAAAAATGCTTCTCTCCGAAATCTGACCATATATATATATATAATCGAACATGCAAACCCTAGATCATATTAACCAACCAAAACGTGCTATTTTTTATATGCCTTGAATGAGTTTGTAATATGTTGGCTTTTACGGGTTTACTCGGTCTTATACTCGGTCATAAGTATTAACTAAGGTTTCGTTATTTTATAGATTGTAGGACTGTAATGTTTTCTTTACCTCCGATAATCTGGTTTAATTTGTTTATTCGTAATATAAAACTCCTCGATTAATAAAATCTCTCTAAAGTAAACGTAACTATTATTATGTGAATTATTGTAAACCTTTGTCTTAAATTTTCTGTTATTTCTCATGATTCGGGAATTTGAAAAAGTATAGAAAACTCATCGTTGTATTTTGTTTTTCATACTAATTTTAAATGAAAATTGTGAAAAGATTGTATGTGAAAGATGGTTCACATTTTACATATCACATGGTCCATCCCTCAATCCATGTGATGAGGTCCTGACTGTTTGAATTAAAAAAAAAACATACAGAAGAGGGCCAGAGATTCCTCGAGAAGGAAAAGGACTTTTCTTCATCTAATATTGTTCATAGATGTAAATGAAGGAGCCCTGCACGAGTATCAAGAAAAGTCACATGCAAATGAAGAAGCATTACAGTCCATGAGTTGTTTCTGTACAGCTCCATTTGAGACCTCGATGAAGATGAATCTAAAAGCAGCTTTACAGCAGTAACAATGAGGTCCACTGAGTATTTAATCACTATTTTCAGAGAATATAGTTTACTTAGTGTTTCTTCTCGATGCTTTCCAATACCAAAGAAAAATGGACCCGTTGAATTTATAATTTTTTTATATTCAAATTATTTGAATTTCAAAGACAAACAAAATGCTCTTTTTTCTTTCACTTTGAAAATAGGGAAGCAAATGCAAACAGTTTCAGTCAGCTCAAAATGCAATATGTGTAAGTTGTGAAAGGAGACGTTGGATCGATAATAAGGGACGATTGTGATCATCTCATAAAAAAAAACATGTGTAATATACACGAGTTGAATTTATTTAGTATGTTTTTTAAGAGAGTTGAAAATTTAAGTATAAAATTAACTATAATTGTATAAAAAATGAATTTCGTTTTTCCAAAAGGTAAACTACACTATTATGCATTGTAAATTTTTTTTATTAAAAATTTATATAATATATAATTGATCTTATTATTTTTCTTAAAATTTATATAATTTTATAATTTAAAAATTTACAATTTATGCATTGTAAATATTTTTAACTTATTTTAATATTTCTTGTAAATGATAGATGTAACTTATTGTTTTTGTATGAGATATTAAAATAAAATAATATAGCCGTAGAGAATCGATTTCATATTGGTATTCTCTCATATACTTATTAGGCAAGTTGGATCTCATGATATATTTTTCGTTTTGAGAATTATAAATATATGTTGATTATGATAATCAAAAACTCTCTTGTACACGGTTTAATGTAAATAATGTTAATAATTTTCTTGTACAAGAATTAATGTAAATAATATTTTTATACATGATTCTTGTATTGTATACAAGTAACTCAAATATATCAAAAATATTATTAGAATAGTTATCTTGTAGGTAAGTGCATTGACTATTTGTTGTATTTGAAACAAGTACAAGAATTATATGCAAAATCTTGTCACCAATTGAAAAAAGTTGATATATTAAGTCAAGGGTAAATTAATCTATATATATATAAAAAGGATATATACTTATTTATTTATTATAGAGGACATTCACTAAATCACTATTATAAAGTTACCTTACATTACAAATTATCTCTTTAGCCCAATTGATTAGATTACTCCTCACTCCTCTCCACAAAAGTCTACTCAACCAAACCAAAATCTATAGATGTGAGTAGTGAAAAACTACTAAATAGATCTAGAGATAAAACTCATACAAATCAATTAAGAGAGATCAGGTGTTAAATACACAACAACAATATTACTAAATGTATAATGACGCACACACAATCTCGTTGCTTATCGAACATAAATAATTAAGAAGGAAAACAAATTACAAAGAAAATTGATTTGTGACGGGCAATCTCTATGCGCGTCGGTTATGTACTAGTAATTCCGACGCCATGTACATAGCTCTAAAAAAAATCAACAAGCATTTATTTACGAGGTTTAAAACTATTTCTAGGTTTAAAACTATTACTAGGCTCATTTCTTATGATGATTCTAGAATAAGAATTCTCATGGATAATAATATTTTTACCTTTTTGGCATTTTTTTTGTGTGGGTAAGGGAGTAGACTTTTTTGTTTAAATCAAGCGCGGGGAGAGGAATCAAGTTGAAGATAATTTCCTGAAAACTCCCAAATCATTTTGACTAACCAATCCGCAACCTTGTTCGCATATCTTTGCACGTGTTTAAGCTTAATATTGATGATGATATCCCGTATTCTTCTTCCTTGAACGAGCGAAGCATGGTGTATTCCATAGTTGGTTTCTTCCATCGGTAGCGCTCTAACTACATCTTCTACATTTGTTTTAATTAGAACATGACATTAAACCTTATAAGTGTTTAGTTTTTTGAAGTATATGAATGACTTTTCATCTTATTATTTTTCGAATGCAATATTCAATTACTAAAACAAGGTAAGAATGGATACATTTTTTACTTACTTCTATTTCATTGTGTATTATCTCAAATAAATGTGTCAAATGTTGTCAATAGAATTATCTATCATGGAAATTATGAGATCCAGCCCCATGCATTCTTGTTGTCTCTTGTAAATGATCTTGAAGCTTTTTCACATATATGTAAAGTTAAGAGTGGATAGTATTGGAGAGATTATCTAAAAGATCAATCGCTTCTTCTTTGATTAGTTATCGTGACACCGAGCAACAAACATTGTTATAAACCCATCTATGTATCCATTTTACATACTCTAAAAAGCTCTTCTACTTATGTTTGGGCATAACAAGATGAATTCATCTTGACTTATAGTGAACCAATTTCATTCTCTATTTTCTTTCTTTATTGTATATTTCAAGTAGATGCATCGGAGAAAATAGGAGTTCATTTGGTTTACTGTGATTAATTTAGTCAAGAACATTCATTTTAAGAAAAAACAAGCAAGTCAAAATTATTTTGGTGTTTTTAAACCTTTCCTTTGTAATTTCATTTGTTTGGTTATATCTAAGGAAAAAGAGAGGATGTAAGAGAAGTATAGACTTGTTGTCATTTTAAAAGTTTATTATCAAACACCGCAAATATGAGTCCGGATCCTCTATTGCCTTTCTAAAGCTATATTAGTTTCCTCTTCACTTTCATATTCATAATTACAACCAAACAACTCATAAGTTACTCCCGTTGTAACACTCCAAATCCGTAGGACTCGGAGTGCTATTGAGCTAGGATCTCACAATGGATCCTGACCCTAGTCTGACAACAAATTCATTGAATCTTACAACAAGGCACCAATAGATTAAAACAAAACATAAAACTGATATATATATATATATATATATATATATATATATATATATATATATATATATATATATATATATATATATATATATATATATATATATATATATATCAAAAAGGTGATACAAGGTACTGCTGAGTACAAAGTCAAAACATCAATCCGTACAACGTAAATAACCCATATCCCACGAATATGCCCAGTGTACGGAACTCTCAACAGATCTCCTAACCTGCAAAGGATCTACAACACGGTATAAAACCG
This sequence comes from Fagopyrum tataricum, assembly GCA_002319775.1. Taxonomy (NCBI): domain Eukaryota; kingdom Viridiplantae; phylum Streptophyta; class Magnoliopsida; order Caryophyllales; family Polygonaceae; genus Fagopyrum; species Fagopyrum tataricum. Next base: position 32,582,483 of record CM008283.1, on the reverse strand, counting down.
TTAGCTAACTATACACATATATAAGAAGATGCTAGAGCACACATCAATAATATTAACACATCATCATGATATCACACATTTACCCGGTTTATTATCTTTAATAAGTTAAAAAGGAACTACCTAACTATAGGTAGTCCCGGGACAAGACGCACCTGCGTGAACTAAGGACGCAGGGGCGGAAGAGATCACCCGCAGGCGCGGAAGGTAGAAGCCGCAGGGGCGGTGACAAGGCTGCAGGCTAACTCAGGCACGGCGCAGGCGCTGGCGCGGCCGCGATGGCACGGTCTCCGCAGGGGCGGCGGTTTCCAGGCGCGCGGGCGGCGACATTGCAGAATGCAATCTCGCGGCTCCTCTTTAGCTCTTCACGTGATCAACTCACGTCTTCTCTCCATCACAATCACACACAAGCCATAACATACACATTCAGACATCACCCTACCATTCATACAACTAATCCTAAGCTAAAGAGATTAAATCAAAGAAAAGAGAAGAAAAACAAAGAGTAGGGAGCTTATCACATTTGTGGTTAGCTAAATGAATGATCACCAACACTCTTACTGGCTTCCAAGCACAGCAGCACTCCTCAAAAACATCATCATCATCAATGCCACAACAAATCTCTTCCAAAACCAAGGAGAATCAAGAACAAGATCAAAGAAGATGAAGGAGAAGCAAGAAGGACGTGAGGGAAGCTGGAACATGGAATGAAATGGAACCCTTGCTCAGCAAGGTAAAACGAAGAAGTAAGGGTGAAAGGTAAAGCACGGTCAAAAGAGTCAACAAAGCCGGCTGCAGCCGCCGAAAACCGCAGGGGCGGTTTCCTGAGCCGCAGGGGCGGCAGTCAGGCCCGCGGGTGCGGTAAGGCCAATCTCGGCTAAGGACCAAGACTCAGTCCGAAAGAAAAGGGCTCTCACACCTCACCCCCCTAAAAACAAGTTTCGTCCCGAAACTTGCAAAGTTCTGAAACCACTCGGACTCAAAAGCCGAGGTAAAACTCTCTATAACCTCAAGCATAAGCATGGAGGAACTCATCCACTCCAACAACAAACTATACTATCCAAGGCCTAGAGGAAAACCATCTCTAGCCAAACTATAAACGTATCACAAGGCATAGAGGAATCACATCTCTAGCCGTATCAGAACATAAACAGAAAGGCATGGAGGGAGAACATCTCCAACACTACTATGTCCATCAAAATAGCATGGAGGAAAGAATCATCTCCAGCTAAACCTATCATATCACAATAGAATAGAGGAAAGAACCATCTCCAGCTATAAACAAAAATCATACTAGCATAACAAGATCTAACAAGATCATAATCACATCAAAGCTAGCATGAAATAAACATATCATTGCATATAATCATATAAGCAGATAAGACTCACCAAACTAGTACTAAGATCTACTCGGTGATCCTACTGGTGCACCTATCTCGGCATAGAACTCTAGATAGTTCCTCTGGATACTATCCTCAGTCTCCCATGTAGCCTCCTCGGGTCCTCGTTTCGACCACTGTATCCTCAACATGGGAATGTCCTTCGAACGCAGGTGTCTCATACCTCGCTCTAGGACTGCAATAGGATGCTCAACAAACGTGTGGTCCGGCTCAACCACCAAATCCTCATAACTCACAATGTGCCTCGGATCTGGTATGTACTCCCTCAGCTGAGACACGTGAAACACAGGGTGAACACCCTCTAATCTCGGAGGCAAGGCTAATCTGTAAGTTGCGCTCCCAACCCGATCCAGAATCTCGAATGGTCCGACATATCGGGAACTCAACTTCCCCTTAATGCCAAAACGCCTAATACCTCGTGTCGGGGACACTCTCAGCCACCCATGGGCTCCAACTCTGAACTCTAGAGGTCTACGCCTCCTGTCAGCATAAGACTTTTGACGGCTCTGTGCAGTTAGCATACGCTCTCTAATCAATGCTACTCGAGCCATATCATCCTGAATCTGATCAGGTGCTAAACCACTGACACTGCTCTGCTCATTCCATCATAATGGGGTACGACATCTCTGTCCATACAGTGCCTCATATGAGGTCATCCCAATAGATGCATGCCAGCTGTTGTTGTAGGAGAACTCAACAAGTGAGAGATGATCCGTCCACACCTGTCCCTAATCCAACACACAAGCTCGCAACATATCCTCCAGGGTCTGAATGGTCTTCTTTGACTGACCATCTGTCTGAGGATGGAACAGAGTCATGAAGTGCAAACTCGTCCATAGGGCAGTCTGAATCCGCTGCCAGAATCTCGAGGTAAATCGTCCATCTCGGCCAGAAACGATCGTCCTCGGTACACCATGGAGTCTCACTATCTGCCTAGTGTACTCCTCAGCTAATCTGCTCACCGGCCACGTCTCCCTGATAGGAATGAAACGTGCCGTCTTCGTCAATCTGTCTACTATGACCCAAATGACATCAAAACTCCGGCTCGATCTCAGCCCAGTAACAAAATCCATGGTGACGTCCTCCCACTTCCTCTATGGAACAGGAAGTGGATGAAGCTCGCCTCCAGGTCTGAAATGCTTTATCTTGACCTGCTGGCAGGTCGCACACTGTGCCACAAATTTGGCCACATCGGGCTTCAGCCCTCCCCACCAATATATACATCTCAAGTCCTGATACATCTTACTCGTACCTGGATGTACAGAGTAAGGTGCACAGTGAGCCTCCTGTAATATCCTCTGCCTCAACTATGTATCAGCAGGTACACAGACGCGACCGCGGCGCCTCAAAACTCCATCTGCTCCAAGCAAAAAATGTGGTGCCTCATCCCGAGACATCCTATCTCGTATCCTCATCAAAGTAGGGCAGGTCTCCTGCTTCTGTTGGATCTCGCCCAACAGATCAGGAAGGACCTTTAAAGTACGCAACTGGCCATCCTCATCAGGAAACTGGATGTCCAGCTCTAACCAGATCAGGTCTCTCTGCAACTGATGCTGAACTGTCAGCCTCGCAATCGCCTGCTCCCGAGGCGTCTTCCTGCTCAGGGCGTCGGCGACAACGTTCGCCTTCCCTGGATGGTACAAAATCTCCAGATCAAAATCCTTGATCAACTCGAGCCATCTACGCTGGCGGTTATTCAATTCCCGCTGCGTGAAAATATACTTCAGACTCTTATGGTCTTTGAAGATCTGACATGTAGCACCATACAAGTAATGTCTCCAGATCTTCAATGCATGAACTACTGATGCCAACTCCAGATCATGAGTCGGGTAGTTCTCCTCATACGTCTTCAGCTGTCGAGACGCATAAGCAATCACTCGGCCTCGCTGCATCAATACACATCCCAAGCCTAGCTTGGATGTATCACTGTAAACCACAAAATCCTCTGTACCCTCTAGATGTGCCAAAATAGGAGCAGAAGTCAGACGTCTCTTCAGCTCCTCAAAACTCTGCATACACTGATCAGACCATACAAATCTGGTAGTCTTCCTCAGTAGACTCGTCAGTGGACGGGCAATCACAGAAAATCCCTCCACAAAGCGTCTGTAATAACCGGCTAGGCCAAAGAAATTACGTACTTCCTTGACGTTCGGTCCGGTGTAGTACATGCTGCTACTGCCTCAATCTTCGCTGGATCCACCTTGATCCCCTCAGCTGAAACCACATGACCCAAGAATGCTACCTCTAGCATCCAGAACTCACACTTAGAGAACTTAGCATAAAATTCTCTATCCCGCAAAACCTGCAATACAGTCCTCAGATGTCCTGCATGCTCCTCTGCACTGCGAGAGTATACCAAAATGTCATCAATAAAAACCACCACAAACTGATCTAGGAAGTCGATGAAGATACTGTTCATCAACTCCATAAAGACGGTTGGGGCATTCGTAAGCCCAAATGGCATCACTACAAACTCGTAGTGACCATATCTGGTCCGGAATGCTGTCTTGTGCACATCCTGCTCCCTCACCCTCAGCTGGTGATATCCGGAACGCAGGTCAATCCTGGAGAACACAGTCGCTCCCTGTAGCTGATCTAACAAATCATCAATGCGCAGCAGTGGATACTTGTTCTTGATGGTCACCTTGTTCAGCTCTTTGTAATCTATGCATAACCTCAGTGATCCGTCCTTCTTCCGTACGAAGAGGACAGGTGCTCCCCATGGGGACACGTTAGGGCGAATAAAGCCCTTCTCAGCCAACTCTTCGAGTTGCTTCTTCAGCTCTAGTATCTCGACAGGCGCCATCCGGTATGGGGCCTTCGAGATGGGTCTCGTACCAGACTCTAACTCGATACTGAAATCCACTCCTTTGAGGCGGCAAACTGGACGGCTCAGCAAAAACATCAGTAAACTCACAAACAATTGCGATATCCTCTAAAGCTGGACCCCCCCCCCCTCCTTCATGACATAACACCAGAAGGCCTCACAACCTTGTGCAATCAGTCTAGCTGACCGTATAGCGCTGATAACTGTGCCTACCTTTCCAAGGTCCCAACCTCGGAAAACCTCTATCTGGCCTAACTCGGTAGAGAGGGTAACAGTCCTCCTACCTACATCTAAGACTGCAGAATGTCTAGCCATCCAATCCATACCTAGAATGACTTCTTCATGCTCTAATGGCATGACAAAGAAGTCAACTAGTAACACACGGGTCCCTACAGAAATGGGACAACCGTGAATCTCACGGGTACCTCTGACCCTACCACCATCGGGTAACCCTATAATAAAGGGCATCCCCTCAACTGTATCTAACCCAAGACGCTCTACACAGGCATCAGAAATAAAAGAGTGGCGTAGCACCAATATCAAATAAAACTCTAACAGGTAAACCATGAATTATAATGGTACCTGTAGCAGTAGGTGCAGCTGGCTCCTCTGGCACTCCTCAGCTCAAAAACCACGACCCTGTGGGCCTCTGGTATCAGTGGTGCCCCCACCACGGCCTCTGTTTCTTCTCGGCTCAGGAGGCAGATCCCTGAGTCGTAGGGCGATCTGGGACTCTCTACCTCTGGTATCAGTGGTGCCCCCACCACGGCTCTGGCCTCTTCTCGGCCCAAGAGCAGATCCCTGAGTCGTAGGGCGATCTGGGACTCTCTGTTGTCCCTGGTATCTGCTGCTGCTGCTGAGGTGACCTCTGCCCCACCTCCCGCTACACTGGCAGGAGAAAGAACCCTGCTGAGATGCAGCTCCGCCCTGGCGGGTAGTAAACGGCTCTATGACCCTGTCTACCACAGGTAAAACACGGTCACTAATGGCCTCGTCCACTCGGGCTTCAGATGCCCTGGATCTCCACAGTTAAAACACTGTCGTCCCTTCTCTACAACCGGGTGCAGATGAAGGCTGACCCTGACGTCTCTAACCACGGCCAAACCACTAGCAGAACCACCAGTACCACTGGTCTGCCCTGTACGATGCCTCTTCTCAGACCCTTCCGGTCTAGGAAGCTCTGCTCTTACTCGCGCCGCTCTCGCTCATAGTCGGCGGCTCTAATCCTGGTAGTCCATCAAGGACTCACAATGAAATCCCGCCATATAGGCCCGGGTAGTATCCCTCAGTCGTCGGGGGAAAAAGAGATAAACGTGCTTGGTCTGCAGAAGGTGCAGTTGGTCCCAGTAATGCCAGCTCCTCCTGAAACCTCCTGATGGCCTCAGAGACTGGTACATCCTCAAACTCAGCCTCAACAAAATCTCGCAGTTTCTCCCTCCTCAGAGAGGCAGAGCAGAAACGCTCTCTGATCATCGTCCTCATCTGATCATAACTGGTAACCTGATCCCGTATTGATCTCCACCAGTGTTGTGCAAGTCCCGAAATAAAGTTTGAACCAGCTCGATTTGTCTGTTAGCTGGACATCGAATAGACTCCAGAGCTGAGTCTACATGCCCGATCCAGAGCTCAACCTCCAAACACACCTTCCTAGTGAAAGGGGTACGCCCATCTGATGGAATGCCTTCAACCAGGTATCTGGTCTAGGCCCTCTATGCTCCTCCGGTGCTCTGGCAATCTCAGCAACAGGTACCTGTACAGCTGACACCTGAGTAACGGTGTGAGACCTCTCAGATGGTCC